>JAJFDJ010000062.1:0-177469 GCA_028637755.1 Xylariaceae sp. X170 | reverse complement strand
TAGATCTCGCATACAATTACCCGATTTGGTTTAAGGTGAGCCTCCACGGCTACAGATCGACCTGAGACTATGCGGTACCGGTACGGGTACTTTTTCCGGTTCTTGGGAGAGGGAGATGGTAATTTATCAGCGACGACAACGTCTGGATCTCTTGGCGGTCTTGGTCTGGAACTACGGTGGAATTATCACGAAATCTGCCGGCGTTGTGTCGTGACTGCAGATTATGGATTACATACTCCTGTCAGAACATGTGCGGAATTGATAGGTAGGATGGTTGTCTCGATCTTCCCGTACGGAATAATGCAAGATTTCAGAACGCACTTCAGTTCCGGACGTATCGCACAACGTTTCGCCACGATACATCTACAAGCCAGCCACGTTCCGACCCTGTAAGCACTAGAAGCTGAGCGACGAAAAGGCATGCAACGTCGCCCCCCTATTACTTATCGTATCTATCTTCAGCAGCACGCAAGCTGGATAGATATCGTATCACAGGGCGATGCAATGCATGGAACCGTATCTAATCAGCAAAAAATCCGTCCGTAGATAGCCGTACGGGGAACATTCATGCAACGGCTTCGATTCCGTACATACAGGAAGCGGGATTTTACCTGACAAGTCGGTTAAGATCTACAACACCGGATCGACGACACCATCACGATGCTGAAACACGTTCCACCATTCTTTCATCTTGTCCATAATTTAAACATGAAATCCTTGATTGCTACCTACCTTCTTCGCAAGGCGTTGGTGTTGGTGTCTGGGATCCCGTAACTGTCGATCAATAGCGCGGGCGGTTAAGACAGGGTATTCCGTAACTGTTGAGAAAATCTCATCCTCTCCTGTCCTCGGCTCGGCTCGGCTGCGAACCCCGGTAAAAGACTCACTCACATTCACTTCACTCACAGAAAACTCTTCAGAGGGTTTCAAGTTAGCCCGGGCCACCGACGCCGATGCCGATTTTTTTATGAAAATCCCGATGTCTCTCTTCCTCTTCTTGTTCTTGACGGTACGAAGTAAGACCGAGTACGGATTAGGGGGGCGTGACGGTTGGGTGGATTACCAACCTGGAAATTTCGGACCATATTCCCTATTTAAACATTGCTGAAATGGCACCGTAAGAAAAATCCTTCTTTCTTATGTCCGTGGTTATAAATTACACTAAGCCCTGGGTCGTCATCATCATCCGAAGCAAGGGCTGGTTTTGCGATCTTATTCATATCCGTATCTTGGGGCTTTGATTGTCATGTCAGATCTCTCTGTCTGATTCGTATGACGGGTTGGTAGGTTCTGGGCGAGAGTCCGTATTACGACGGAGGTACGGATAGGTATGAGTACAGCTTCAATCAGGGCGATGCTGCGCAATTTATTAAGATATACTCAATCGGGTAGGTGGGTGTCGTGTCGTCGATCAGATCCCGCAGCTGAGCGGAGCACTTCTAGCTGCTGTGAAGATTACCTGCTGGATATGGGTACCTAGACTACATACCTCTACGATAAGCTGGAGTAGACACCGGGTATGTAGGTAGGCCGCATGGCAGGCAGCATGATCCGCGTAAAGCTTGTTCTATAATTATCTCTGTGACTCTTTTGAACACGGATTACCAAGTACGGCGTTCCGTGTTGCTCTCTGATAACCTATGCTGCAATGGTATCAAGAGCCTTCTATTCTGTAGCAATGTTACCTTCACCGATTCACTCCCCAACCGTTTTCGAGCAAGCCGGCAGCTTCTTCGAGGCTCAGACCGACGGTTTCGGGGTAAATCGACCAGACAGCAACCCAGCCGGCGACGCAAACAATACTATACAGCACGAACGTCCAACTCGGAGTCAGCAAGTCCATGAGAGGCAGGAATGTCAAGCCAACGATGAAGTTGGCGAGCCAATTCGTTGCCGTGGCCAGTCCACTGCCTAGAGACCGGACAGCGAGTGGGAAGAGTTCGCTCTGCATCCACGGGACGTTGCCGAGTCCAAGCGCATACGCAGCTACGTAGATCATGATATTTATGAGGATGAATATGGCACCGGCATGCGATGAACTCGATGTGCTGAAGCCAAAGGCAGTTGCGAGAAGTCCAAGCGCCATGAAGGGCATGGAGTAAAGCAAGATTCGCCGCCGGCCTATTCTGTCAATAAGAAGCAGGGCCACAATCGTAAACACATAGTTCGTAGCAGCAACACTTAGCGATGTCAGAGTGGGCACCCCAAAACCCAGCCTGAGGAATATTGTTGCCGAGAAGTACATGAGTGAGTTCTAGAAGTTTTCCGGTTAGCAATTCAATGGGCCAATTCCACGTGTCTTTTTTGGACACTCTGATTCTAAGGACACCTACAAATCCAGACAATTGTTGCAAGCCTTGAAGAAGGCAAGCAATTGTAAGGGCCCTCCGGTTTCTGGGCACAAACAACAACTCACGCCAGCGTGCCAGCCAGGGGCGGTGGTTCTTACCCTCGCCACCACCCATGCTGACGCTATGCTCTTCCTCTCGGACTTCCATCTCAATATCTCTGAGTATGGCGTCAACCATTCGATCTGCAGTGGGGTCAGAACTGCTTGTCTTCTGGATGATAGCGCGTGCCTCGGCCGATCTGCTGGCTTTGACTAGCCACCTCGGCGTCTCCGGCATGAAAAACAGTAGAAAACACTGCAAGATGGCAGGGACAGCCCCTAGACCAACCATGAGCCGCCAACCGGTGGTTGGATCGCCATGTTCGGCAAATATCCAACCAATGACATATGCCACCACTTGACCCAGCGTGATCGACAGGACATTCAAGGTCACCACCATGCCACGGTGTGCAGCCGGAGCCAGCTCGGCGAGATACAGCGGCGTAACAAAGCTGGCAGCGCCGATAGCAAGGCCCACAATCGAACGACCGAGAACCATATGCGTCACGCTGATGCTAACTGCCTGCACGAGGGCGCCGAACACGAAAAGGAGGTCTGCCACCAGAATCACCGGTTTGCGGCCAATGCGGTCGGCGAGGATGGATGATAATGGAGAAGCGACCAGGGCCAAGAGCGACGTCGACGATGTGATGATGGACTTGTCGAGGGAAGTCAGCTCCCGGCCCGACAACGACGACCCGATCGAGACGAGAGTCGCGGATATGACTCCTGTGTCGTCTTCACGGCATCCTGTAGGTAAGCAAACAGATAGAGCCTATGGGACGGAGACGAATGAAAAGAGAGAAGCAATGCATACAGCCAAAAAGAAGACCGCTAATGCCGGCGGAGAAGGCCAACAACCAGACGAAATACCCAAGCCGCCCAGCCTGCGTCTTATCGTTGCCTGAGCCTGCTAGTATGGGCGCATCGTCGCCGTCCAGGGGAGAGTCATCGAATTCGTCGTCGTTCTCCTGCCGCGAAAGCAGCGGCGCCTCTGCTTGGGTTGCCATATATGCCTATTGGCCTAGGACCTCACTCTTACATATACAAAATTGAATAGTTTTAACGTTGATACTTGAACTGGTCGTGACATGTCCGGACGACTGTTTTGAGGATGAGAGTCGAGACATGATGGCGTTCGATAAGAAGATGTGGGGCACCGCTGCGAAGTCATTATGTAATAAAGCACTGCCGATTCGGGTTAGTTTGATTATTATTCAGGCACTCGAGTTGAAGTCGCGATTCGCGACGTCATGCCATGCATTAATCCGTACAACTAAAATAAGAAAGAACCAAAGACGGATTAATCAGATGACAGTGATTCGTAATTCGTAAATAATCCTTTCAGCTTTTTGCCCATTCAACAACAGCAGGTGTCAGGCCCTCGTCGACTCCCGGCCAAAACAATCATGGCGAGCATGGCTCTCGGGTTTGACCATCGTCTCAAACATTTCCCAACCCCGCAGGCAAGGGGCTTGGAAGCTTTGAATCAGAATAGATTTGTCTGGCTCTGATCGAGTACGCCGTTTCTCCCATTCCATCGTCATGGCTGTGACCAATTTGGGACCTGGCACGTCGCAGCAAGAGGTGTGTATGGTCGGCTCACTTTACACTCAAAGCACGTCCAGCGTGTGGGATATTTGGGCGTCCCCATACGGAGTATGTATTGTATCAGGTTCACCAATCCCACTTGGTACAACCACGGGCAGCTCAATGTCAGTGGCCAGCATTGACCATATCACTGGCCAGGACGCGAGAGTCAGACATACATAGCAGGTAAGACCAATTACCATGCGGTTGGATCTGAATCCCCACAGGTTTACGGAATATATCGTGTCTGTCATACTCTGGGCCTTTGCTTTCAACTTCTCCAACCACTGCCAATTTTCTCAGCGTGCCTCCGACCGGGAGTGCCGCCAAAATCGATATACTCGACCGTGTCTGATTGCTCTGTGTCGAGGCTCATAGGAGTTGGCATCTCCTGTTATCTTCGTGTCGGACAGTTTTGGTTGATATTCTCTTCCTGAGATATTGCCATCATGGAAGAACCTATGCGATGATTTGTGGCCTCCTTGCAGTCTCAGTTTCCAAACCGAAGGATATCAACTTATCGTTGAGACCACTCTCGGACTTCATCAGTCGGGTAGATGTGAAGATTATGCCGGCCACCACGACAGAAACGACGAAGACGACGAGCATGGCCAAGACTGCCCACGTACCTAGTGTAATTTACGTTTGATAAGGCACCAGATATGAGAGTCCCATCGGGTTCTGCAGATATAATCATTGATATCATATCCCTCCTGTCTTTGGTGGGGTTGAAGTGCGAGATATTCGGCTTGTTCCGAACATCTTTCTTCTGCTCCTTCACGACAGGTTCTTCATTATATTCAGCCGAGGGGTGTATTCGTTCTGGTCCTGTGTTGTTAGAGCTTTGGATACCTCCGGATGGTATGATGGTCGACAACCTTTAACAAACCTTGGGGACCCATATCGAGCTGGACGAGGGGCTCTAACTCTACTAGCATATGCGAGCGAGAAGGCTCATGGTTTGGTGAATGCGTGGAAGATTACGTGCATATAAACCCTGTAGGAGCTCTGTCATCAGTTGATAGTCGATGGTATTGGCCTGGCGACACGGATTCCAGGTATACAGTATGTTGATATTCCGGACGAAAGAAGCAGGTAACGAGCCTATTTGCTAAAACAAGCCCCAACAATGACCTCGAAAAGCGTTGACTGCCTCCTACATCGTATGCCATGAAGGGACCTAACACAACACCCCATCTCCTAGTATGATCTCGTCTCACAGCGTGTGATAACTTCCAAGTAAACAAGAAATAAGTCAGACTGGTGTGTATGCGCAGTACGTACCGTCCTGCGGGCATAGCAATCATTAAGTAATCCGTCATTAGCTAATCAAACCGAGACCGATGATTGGCTCAGTTCCGCTAGACTAAGCCAATCAGGCAAGTAGGCTCACTTTTATCAGTGCAGTGTGGTAGGTACTTTGCGATCCGTAGCTCCGATAAAGTGCGTACGGGCAGGGACGGATTGAGGGCGTTCATGCTTAACGTTGCTGGGAAAAGGCAATAACACTCGTCCACAACCTTCCTCCAAACCTTCCTCATTGTTGAATGTGCAAAAGTTAAAAGGGTACATACCTTCTCTCTTCATTCTCCCCCAGACGTTCATTCCGACTTCCTCTCTGACAACTTCCTCTTCTCAAAACATCAACTTCATCCTCTCTTACAAGTACAGCTTGTGTTCCGCCCGTACGGATTACTCCCAACTGAGAAGCGAGCGTTCTTACTTGTATTCCGTACACACTGACCATCTCTCGCACTTGGTCTCCCTCTGTTCTCTACTCTACATTATTCCCTCCAGATTCTCCCTCCTGATCCATTCCTTATCCGATCTCTCTCCCAACCTCATCTTCTCGACCGGTCAGCTGCGACGCCACGAACGTCCCCGCCTTCAAAGACCACGGTCGTTTTCTTCTTACGAGCTCGCAACCAAAAGTTGTACCGCCATCCTTCATATAATCCTCGACATTATCATCGTCCACCACCGACTCTCTTCCTCACCGAATACCTAACCACTTTTCCGTCGAGCCTGACCGTAGCCCACCATGGTCGGCACCGACACCCTACAACACCCGACAGCGGGTGCGAGCAAAGCAGCTCGGCAGTCTCCCCAGCCACAGTCTAAAAAGGACAAGAAACGCCAAGTCGTGAATGATCGCTTGAGCGCTCTGAACGAGCAGATGAGTCGCGACAAAGACCGTCATTACCGCGAGGAGCTACAGAAAATTCAAGTTGACGTTAACCTCGTCTCCCGCGTAGATCCTTACGCTGATCGCCCACTCGATGAAATCGACCGGGAACGAAGGGAGAGAGAAGTTTCCCAGACTACAAATGGCGCGAACAAAAGCAACAGTGGATCACAAAGAAGCCTCCTGGAGATGGCGGGCCCCACGTTCCAGGAATGGATCCATGAGTTAGAGGATCTCGTAGAGACTCGTGACTACGATATGACAACGCAGAAAGTAAGGCTAGCTCACTACAGATTCAGATGAAGTGCATTGTTTGCATGGCGCAATTGACTGACTTGCACAGTATGACTACGAACGAAAGATCCAGGACTACAAGAATACCCACGCCTACCGAATCGAGGTCGCCAAGAGAGAGCACAAGGCCTTGTCGGAGACACTTAGAGATCGTTTGATTAACCACATCACGTCTAAGAAGTACCGACTGACTAAGGAGAAAGAGGCCATCGACATCTCTGACAGTTCGGCCTTGCTCTTGCACCCGAATCAATTCAGCTTGACCAACCCTGCTAGCCCCGGTGGTCCCCACGGCAAACGCAACACCAGACTTCGACGTGAGATGGAGGAGTTGCCAGGGTACTCCGATAGCAAGAAGCGAAAGCGTAACGCCGATGACGAAGGATCACCGGCACCTGCCCGCCGAGGTGACACAACCAACGCGACACCCTTCTGGCAGGGTGACAGACTCAAGGGCGTCCGTAGGGGAACGGCTCCAGTTTTTAGCATTGAGAAGTTGTTCACGGACAAGGAGCTCAGCATGACCTACAATACGGCCGCCCTCGCTGCCCATAGGCACCTGATTTCGCGACGCGATTTGCAAGGAAATCTCCTTCCTTCACCTGATGACAGTGATGCCAGCAATGGGGAGGGCAACGACGATGAGCAAGACACCTCTGCGGCGCCAATGGAACGTCAGGTGTCCCATACAACGCGTAGCACAAGGGGTGGTGGCCAGCAGGCTTTTTATGACGACAAAATGCTTGGCATAGAAGGACTGTCCAATTTCGAGCTCCCAAGCAACCTTAACAAGGTGGCTGCCCAGGAGCCTCGGATGCCCCCCTTGATCCACGCACACTACGTCAAACAGTACAACAAGTCGGAATCCAATACACCAGCGGCCCTGTCAGCCGAGGATGTGTCGCATGACATAGCAGTCATCACTGTACTCAAAAACTTTCAGAGCAAGAATGGCAAGGGCTCCAACATCGCCATTGAGAATGGCGGCCGCCGTCTCTTAGAGACCATGTCGCTCCCTCAGCGCAAGAACCCAAACCTTACCTATGTGCAGCGACGCCGGCCCTCTACAGATGCACTGGCAGATCTTTTGGGTGTCACTTCATCTACGAGAGATGAGCCGGTGGTCAACCAATCGCTTTTGAATGCACCGGCAGAGGTGACTAACCCTACTGCTGCCCCTATGAGTCGACAGAGCAGTATCGGCGGTGTCACCATGAGCAGGACTGGTAGCGGCCGAGGAAAGAGAAAGGCATGAGGAGATTGGATTAGTGTGATCCATATCAAGGTGGCGGATTATCAAGGATGGTCATGATTATGCTGCGTTGTAATAACAGCGGCACAGGCTCTTTCAATTGTCCCCCTCCCTTTTAATATTCACAGTGCGCCATCGCCCGGCCCTCCGCGTGGAGCTCTGCCCCGTGGTCGAGCCATGTTTTCATGATCGCAGCGTATTTGAAGATGATATCCGACGAGGCGCTCGTTGCGCGTTATTAATCCCAGCTTGTGTCTGGTTGATGATGGTTGTTGTTTGAGGGAGTGAAGTATGTACTCAAGACTCAGGAGCAGAGGGAGATTAGTTGCTCTTATGTTATAGCGGGTGTGAGTCTCGACACCCGAGAGGTCGCAAGACCAGCGTTGCTTATGAGGGATATGGACGGTTGGTCCACACTGTACTATTTTATCAGCTTTCAACATACTCAATAACATATCCTCGTGCCACTACTCTGTAGACTGAGTCGTTAAGATGGATGAAAGTGTGATTGTATTTTTTATGTTCTTCCATCTTTCGGGGATAAAATTCCCATTCCCAATCTCGATCGAGTTATGTAATTCACGCCGAATGCCTCTGTTTATGATATGTTCAGGCAACATGACAATATTGGATGAGTTCCGTATCTTACAAAGCGGAACCACTGGTTACGTGTGATACCACCCCCATAGACGTTAAATGATGTGCTGTACTTGAATGTAAATCAAATAATCCCAAGATCGATATCCTATTCGTTGTTCTGTGAATCACATGTACCATCATCTACCCAACTCCCCTCAATAAACCATGCGAATCAACAATCAACCCCCTTTTCCCTCTCATGTTCAACAGCACATTCCTACCTGCCCCTCAAGGCCCAAAAACCAACGCACGAACCTCAATACTCTCTCTTCCCTCAGCATCAGCTCGCGTAAGCGGATGCTCAAAAGCCGTATGCGCAACCCTTCCCCCAGCAACACTCGACCCCTCCTTCAACGCCTCACTATCAAAGCACTCAAGCAACACCCGTTCACTGCTCACCATACCACTGAGATAATACCACTTCTGCCCCGGGTTATACGCAATCGCGGCCGTCTGGCCCGTATACCCGTTCGAATAGCGGTGCTCGACGGGGATAACATCCTTCTGCTCGAGTGTAGCACTCGACGCGAACGCCAGGGGCATCGATTCCACGGGCTTCTTGTTCAAAGGCCGCCAGACATTGACGATGCGGTAGCGGCCCTGCAGGAGCTTGTCTGCGTCCTCGCCCATGTGTGTGCGCACGCGCTTTGCGGCGGAGTACGCTGTTTGGTCGATGTGGACGATTTGCACGGCTTTGCGGGTGGAATTGGGGTCCGCGCGACGGATTGTGTGGTCGAAGATGTGGATGCGGGTGCTGCCGGGGATATTATCCAACAGCAACTTTTCGACCTCTGGGTAGTAGTTTTCTTTGATGGAGGTGTCGGAACTGAAGTCCTTTTCTGCGGATTCTGGGATGGATTGTAGGATTTGGAAGGCATCGTTGTCCAGGGTGTAGGTGGATTCGTGGCCCCGGATGTCGGTTATGAGGGTCTCTTGGGGCTTGCGGACTACGTTTGTTTGGGGCTCACCGGCGGGCGGTGTGTCGACGTTGTTGAAGGCGAGGGCCCCCTCGGCTGGGGGGATGGAGAAGTTTAGTTTGGCGGTGACGGGGCCGCTGGGGATTGAGGCTGTGATGGCCATTTTGGTGTTTAGTTGGTAGCTATGAGTTATGAGTTTACTTGGTATGAGTGTCTAGAGTTGTTGAGATGCTTCACGATGAGAATGAGACAATGAGGTTTGATCTGTTGAAGAACCGAGACTGCATTCAGGAGAACATTCGATTTCTTTTATACTAAATTGATTCTCCTACGTGACAAATTTCTACTTGGAATGTTGATGTCCATTAACAGTTGGTAAGCAGATCTGTATTTCAAAGCCACTCATCCAGTTAATGTGGGAGTTTCTTTGTGATTGGAGAAGTCGATGATCACGTCATATGTATGAGCGACGTCGAGGTGTGTAATATTTCCCCGGATTTCAATCCGTGAGGTCTTCTAAGAGGTCATGAGAAGAACGTTATCTAAGTATCGTTCGATGCCATCGTTCGATGCGATATGTCGCAATTCTTCAGCACCGAGCTGATTTATAATGTCTCTGTTCTCCAAGACAAAGAAGAGAGGAAGAAGGAGGGTGGTTGTCGGTTGCGATTTGTGACTTGAGAAGTGCCCGGAACGACTTAGCGGCCACCGGTTCATGCCGGTATTCCTAGCCCCCGCTCCACATCCCGCATGCTGACCAGGACCGAATGGGTTAACACCCACTTTGAGATGCTGCTTCGGGTTTAGACGGGGAGTGCTTTGGCTGAGTGAGGTCCAAACTCAGAGCTCATTGGAGAACGTTCCTTTACATGCATTGTGCTTTGTATAAGCATCTCAGCTTGTAGATGCATCCAGAATCGCATAGAAGTGGATCTGCGCTAGTCAGTTATACGGTACTGTCAAGCCACCAGGCAATTAAGACACAGTGCTCGACGAATCTGTACAGTACGCACCCTGTACACGTCATGCTAGCCTGAAAGTACCGAAGTAAACAAACTGCTTTTTTGGTCTCGCTCAAGCATCACCACCCAATCCCTAATTACCGTATTCCGTACATACGGGGCCCCATCGCTGCGGGGATTCGGAACTACTCCTACACTAGGTATTACATAGTACCTACCTATTCATGTCGACGGGCCTGTAATCACGGATTGCGACGCGCCGACGCCATCGCAATTGCCATGGCTGATGCCGATTATTTTCTCAACCTCTCCTCGTCCCCGGACCCGCTGGCCGACGACGTCCCAACCCCGGCCGTTCGCTCCGTGTCGCGTCGGACCACGAAGTCGCAGTACGATCTGTCATCTGCCGCCAACCCGCCAAGCAGCCCGCAACGCAGAGGGCGGCAAAGTTCGCCGAGGAAACGGACCTTCAAGCTTAACGTTGGCGACGGTCAGTCTCCTCACCGGATACGTGTCACCGTCGAGGCAGAGGATGGCGAGAATCGCGATGACGTGAGTCGCAATTTGTTCCCGCCTGCGTCACCGACACGAAAGGCGCGCCGCCGGGAGACAATTACAACGACCACGGTTCCCCTGAATGATGAACCTACCACGGCGGGTGCGGGCACTCCACGCCGTCCGAGACGACGTCGAGTCAGTAATGGGACACCCATGCCGAGAAAGAGAGCTGGAACACCTTTAGCAAGAGAGGCCAAACACCAGCGACTAGACGACGATGATGTGCTATCATCAGAGGCTGCCAATTTGGACGATGCACCGGTCGACATAGGAGATAACTATGAAGAGGAAACACCGAAGCCTAGGACGAGGCAACGGAAGACGCCCATCAAGCCCCCTGCCAGTGCATCGAAAAAAACTGGTAGCGCTACGGGAAAGAAGCGTGGTCGGCCTCGAAAAGTGCAGATCTCCTCGGAACCAGATATTCCTGAGACTATAACTGAGAATCCCGTCGATGCATCAGCCGAGACAGATTTGAATCCGAACGAAGGTCAGGTATCATCAAACGTGGAGATTGATGGGGTATCGAGTGGACGCATTGAGGATACTACAGGTCGTGGCACGTTTAAGGCACCTCCCAGACGGCGCAGTGATATAACGTCGATAGTAAAGCAACGCTACCTGGAAGAAACGACACAGATAAACATGTCATCAAGTCGACCTTCTTCCTCATACGAAGATCTACCCGAGAACCATGTCTCCCGCACGCACGAGTCATACCATGGAAGGGAACCGACGAGTGAGCTCCGATCCGAAGAAACCGACGATATGTCGAGACACGATGGACAGGATACTATTGCAGACGCTTCCGACTTCAGTATGATCGCAGTAGATTCGCTACCATCTTTTCAAGCTTCCTTTCACGAGTCTTTTCATGGAAATGCTGTCATGCCGTCTTCTGACCAGCGATCGATGGGCGAGGAAACGAGTCGAATCATTAACGATACAATCGAATCATTGAGACGTAGCCTACAGTCCGAGAAGGATAGACATTCACACGCTGCGGAGACAGAAGGCGACTCGAGAAGAAGCGAAAGCCGGAATGAAAACCGATCTGAACTGCTAAACCAATCCACGATGTCAACGAATTACAACGGTGAGCGGGCTTCATCTAGGAGTCCAGCGTCACTGAAGCCGTTGAATCGCCAAGTATTGGTTGGCAGGGGAAATATCGACGATTCGTTCTCTATGATGCCGGACAGCATTCTTCATGCGGCCACGCCAGGACGTCTTCCCATGAAACCGACGGCCACTGAACAAGATCACCATGACTCACAACTCGGCGCTTATGATACGTCCTTTTCAACGCTACATGGTGATGAGGAGGCGGCAACTCCAGTACCGCCGGAACCCCTGGAAAGATCGTCTCGCAGATCACCGGCAAAACAACAACGTCTCCTGGGGGGCGCCCACTCGGCACGCCGGCTGTCCAGCTCTAATTACGGGTCAGGTCGGCTCCCTACACCGGATGAGACGTCGTCCTCGAATGCTGGCTCTAAGAAGATGCACGGAGAAGACGCAGAGGCAAGTCCGGAACTTCGGGAGAACACGGACTCTCCCCATCGCGCAGACCTCCCCTCATCTCCACCCATCCAGACTCGACCCCGTGCTTTGGACTACGGCCCCTCTGATCTACAACGCGAACTGAGTGGTGCACAAGAGAAGCATTTATCTTCACCTAAACAGCAGCCGTCTAACAAAGCATCATCAAATCCGATTCAATCCTTAGAGGTCCCTCTTCCGATTGTACGGCCGTCACTTTCGCCAATTGTCAGAGTTGGCCGTACTCTCCAAAATGTGATGTCCGATAATTCTTCTCCGGAAAATCGAGAAGCTAGTTTGCGGAGTCCCTTTCAAGGTCCCAGAAGTAGTGTCCCAAGATCACCTTCTCCCTCTATCCGAAATCGACCAGCTGCCAATAAAGCACAGCCTACTGCTGAGTCTCCTATTCGACTGGATCGAACTCTTTATCCCAAGTTGGATAACCCTGAGAAACCCTCACAAACAGCGGAAGTAGAGGCTCCATCCGTCCTGGGTAGATCTAGACCCCCAAGGGAATCCCGTTGGGCTTCTAGAAGACAGCGGTCAAATGACACTGTCCCATCGGTTGAGAACGTATCCATGACTAGTTCCACGAGGGCGAACCCATCCATTGATCAAGAACGAAGCTGGGCTGAAGACCTCAATGGGTCCCAGATTCTGAGTGGTCGGGAAACAACGTCTCAGACAACAAGTACTCGTGATCAGAGGACAGAATCGCGAGGCACGAGTGCTAACAAGACGACTGATACGCATGAGACGGAGGTGCACTCGGAACAAGACAACGGCCAGCCGAATGAAGAAATCAGGGAGAGTGAAGACGATGGTGAAGAGGAGGAGAACAATAATGCATATTACGACGACGATGACGATGAACTCGACGTTTGGGACATTGAGGCTTCGCGCACGTCGCCCCTGAGAGAAGAAGAGCCAGCTGATCCTGCGCCTCCATCTAAGGCAGAGCTACCATCAGCACCACGGCGAAGTACGGTCCCAAGTCCTTGGCGAAGAAATACTAGACGGCTAATCTTCAAAGATAACATAGCGAGTTCGACTCAAATAGAAATTGAGGAGAGTCCGCCAAGTGAACCTGAAGACCAACCGCCTGTTAAGCCGAGGCAACGACCTGCACCACGGCCGCCCGTATCTAAACCACCTCTACCACCCGCTTCTCAACCCTCTACTTTACAACCTCCTGCCTCACAATCACCCGCCACACAACCGGCTGCCACACTGCCGGTTGCCCCACAACCATCTGTTTCACGACCTTCTGTTTCGCAACAACCCACTTCACAACAGCCCATTTCACCACAACCTGCTTCACAAACATCTGCTTCACAACGTCTCCCTTCGTTGCCATCTGTATCACAGCCACCCGCTTCACAATCATTTGTCTCACAACCCCAGCAAGACACCAGAATGCAGTCGCCGGACCCAGCACCTGTACAGGAGAGCCCAGTTCAAAAGGAGATGCCTCCAAGAATGACTAGTGCTTCTCCTCAGTATAGCGATGATGTTTTTGTTGACCATACGGGACTTGCTGATCATGATGAATCTGACAATGACGATCTAGCGCAAGATGAAGGGCTGGAAGCCTCTCAGGAGCCCCAAGACTCACAATTGACGGAGGATGAGCAACTGGAGCGCGACACGCAGAAGGAACTAGAGGATTTCTATCAGCCGCAAGCTCGCGAAGCAGAGGATGAGGAGGTTTCTGAGTACTCATTACCGGCTCAGAAACCCCAACAAACTCCTAAAGATCAGGAGAAGACCGCTGCTCCCAAATCTAAGTTCTTTGGTGCACTCGATCTCCTGAATTTCTTTTCGTCGCCTGCCAACTTGCCCACGCTGAAGACCTATGGATCTAAACCACCGGCGCCTGTGGAGAAACCGGCTGTCGCGACTCAACAGCCGAAGGAACCTCCGAAGGGCATCTGGTCAACTGGTCTATTTCCGACGTTGCCACTTAGCGCGTCACGACGCTCCAGTGTTGAACAAGTGTCCAACTCGCCTTCGACAGACCCAGCTGCACATTCTAGTGATACTGTAGCTGATACGTATGAGGCTTCTCCCTCTGTTTCGCCTACGCCTGCTCGTTCCTCGGCACCAGCCGAACCGTCAACTCCTGAACGCCAAGTCTACCCGCCCATTCAGCAAAAGCGGGATGTTACACCACGACAGGGAGAGTCAAGAGGTGCACTGCATGGAACTCGCCAGGCCGGCACCTCGAACGCTCAGGAGAAAGTCGGGGATGGGTCCAATTCAGGATACACCGGATCCAGTGATGACCAGGACTCTTCGGGACTTACAGAGGGCTCCGAGTACGAACGGGTACCTCCCCGTGACAAGCCATCCCAATGGGACCGTCACCTCTCACCCACCAAATCCTGCTTCCGCTCCCCGCTTAAACCCACCCCCCAAGGCCGCGTCGTTGCTTTCTCCAATAATGCTCTCTTCCCCCAAGCCGCACAGGCTCAGACAAGGAACGTATTGCAGACCGGCAATAATAACATCGTCTCGCAGGGCCCCTTCCTCCAGCCCAGCTTCGATGGTAAGGAGAATCAGCCTCCCGCTGACACTCAGCAGCTAAGAAGCACTCTAGTCAACAACGAGAGCAATGGCAGCAGCAGCAACGGTGCAGCCCCTAAACAAAGTCTCAACATCCTGAGACCCTCACAGCAGCAACAACAACCCAACGCCCGCTCCTTCGCCTCCCTAGCGCGCTCCACGCTCTCCCAGACAACCTGGTCAGACAGGCACTGGCGTCGTCTCTACACGCTCTTCCAACTCCGCCGCGACGAACCGCATCGCTTCACGCGCGACTGCGTCCTGCCGAGTCCCGAGCGTCGTCGTTCTAGGGCGCTACTCGGCACGAGTATCCTCTCGCACGACGTCCGTATTGTACTGGAGGAGTGGCATCTTGATGTCATTGAGGCGTTCCGGTTTGAGGTTGGAGCCTGGGATGAGAGGGTCCTTGCTAAGAAGGTTTTCGCGCTTGTCGCGAATACGGAGAGGAGACGGGCTAGGGTTGAGGCTGTGAGGGCGAGGGTTGCTGCGCGGTAATTGTTGCGAGGACGGTGACGATGTTTGTGTTTATGGTGTCGGTTGGTGTTTATTCGGCGGTGGTGTCTATTCGGTGTTGATGTTATCCCTCGAGCGTGGTCTTCATCGACGGAATCCCGTCCAGTCATGGGAACCATTCCCTACATATTTCCTTTGTTCAGTACGTACGCCATTATGCAGCAGGGCGTTCGCGGTGCGGTGTGGCGGTTTGAATAAAAAAGGCCAGACAGGCGGATGGATAGTTCGGAGAAACGGATAGGAGTTGTTGTGTTTTTCATACTTGTTATTCAGTGTCTACCTATCAACCAGCAACACATATGTGTATATTGCATGCATACGTATATGGTACGTTCGTATGGGGTTGTTTGTTAGTATACGGCACGGATTCCCCGTTGTCAGGGGTCAGCACAAAATGGATGATGATTGATTCACATTATATGATTCTACTCCTGAATTGATATGACGTTTTGCTTTCGGCTTGTTTAGTCTACCTACTTAGTATTATAAGTAGTATGATAGATCGGTCCAGTTTCTTCCGAGTCCCAGTCTCTTCTTTTGAAGGATAACTCAGGGGAAACAGGCAGACCCTCGCGCCATCTAAACCATTCGATGCAAACTAAACTCATTCTAACATAGAGGCCTGGTTCGTGTAAAGGACGTCGACAACATTGCTCAACTTCTCAATGGTCTGCAGCGCAGAATCATACGCCTGGTCGCGCTGGGTCTCGTCAAAAATGATGAGGCAGCCCGCACCCTGATCTAGGACACCGATAATAACCTTGTCGAGGATCATCTGGGAGAGCTTGCGCTCGACCTGCTGCTTGTCGAGGCCGACCATGTGCGCGATGTGGTCGATCTCGACACGGCTGAAGGGCTCGATAACCTTGACGAGGTTCTGCTCGAGCATGGCGTCGTAGAGACGTCGCAGGTGGTTGCGGATAAAAGCATCGCCGCCGAGTTCGTATCGGTAGGTAGCGAGGGCACGCTCGTACTCTTCGAGCGATCGGTTGGAGTGTGCGCGCGCAATGGCCTTCATGGCTTCTAGGTTCTGACCAGCGTACTTCTGGGCCTGCTTGGATGCCATTAACGAGTTAACGTCGTCGACGAGGTTCAGCATGATCTTGCACAGCAACATGTACTGCAGGGCGGCGGTAGCGCGCGCAGTGGAATCTTGCGAGTGGTAGCCATCCAGAGCTTCGATGAAGTAGGAAAACGCTGTGTTGAAGTCCTGGTCCATAGTATGGAGCATGCCGGACTGCATGTCGAGGTTCGCCTGTAGTAGGGGTGGGGTGTAAACGGAGGCGGCGCTCGTGCGGGCACTCGTGAGGGCAGCTCGAGCCTTGGAGATGTTGCCTAATGCGTGGTACACTCTCGACTCTAGTAGTTGTACCTCCACCAGCACAAGCTTGTCGTCGAGACGCTTCAGCTCCCGCAACAGTCCGTTGATGAGGGTCAGTGCGTCGTAGTATGATTGCTTAGCCATGTATAATGTGACGAGACGTGTCTCGAGGTTCTGGCGGAGGAAGCTCCGTCGCTCTGAGGTGGCCCATTCTATACATGATTTCGTCACGGCAATCTGGATGTCGGTTGTGTTGGGAATGGCGTCGAAGAGGTCGAGGAGTTGGCGGACTGCGACGGAGGGACATGGCCTGTTAGGGAGAGATGGGATATGAGAGCAGTATGGAGAGCTTGAGCGCACCTAGTTTGGCTGTCTTGGCCTTTGCGAAGTTGGAGAGCATACTCCGGCTCGTCGTGATGAGGGTGACCAGCTCCTGGGGCTTCCTGGAAACGTGGGGGTGCTTCTGTCAGCGACCTGGGACTCGTCTTGCAGCAACAATCTTTGGGAGTCTCACTTCTCATCTCGGTATAACTCTCCTAGGCTGACCAAGGCCGTCTCGTATTCCTTGATGGCAGCTTCTGATGTGACGTCGGGAGACTGGGCGACGATGTCTTTGTAGATAGCTTCAGCCCGGCGCGGGTCGGTGCTTGTGAGAGCCTGGGCCTCTGCCACCGAGGGCTTAGTAGCTGTCATTGTGGGATAAGTTTTGGGTGAATCGAGTGGAATTAATTAGTATTCGTAATCTAGGACCGGAGAATGGGAGACTATGGTGTTGTATATTCGTGATCTGTCCGGTGGTGATATCGCGTGCGTGTTTGGATTTGGTAGTTGAATGGTCTTCGTTTCTCAGGCTGGCCCGAGACTCTCTCGCTCAGCAATGAAGGCCGTCTCGGTTTACGTATTGCGGGCAACTGCCTAGCGCCTATCGTACCTGCTCCCACCTGGTGCGCACCTGCACCGGGGAGCTCTGTGGTCATTGGATGGGCCTGACGTAGTTTATGTGGGTCCTAGACGGTCCAATGAAATTCCGGTCGTGAGAGGTCTTAGCAAGCAGGAGCAGCATGAAGCTCTCACCAGATCTCAACTCGCTCATTGCAACAATCTTATTGTATTTGACGACTTTTCAATATGAGGTATTGACTATTTCAACAATATTATTATGTTTCAAATATCACTTGACTAGACCAAGCTATTTTGAAAAGCTCCAATAGCTTATCGCGGGGTTCTGTTGACCTCAGTTTCACCACAGAACATTCCAATTCTCATCTCATACCCCGACTTTGACACCTCATACACTGACGAATAGGGGCAAGCCTGGCCAACCCGATATTCACTCGGGAGATCATACGTCTCTTGGCCAATCGATATGCCTTTATAAATTCATATTAAAGTGTTCCACTATGAAAGATCGTCTAGATGCTGCGAGTGAGCCAGCGCGGGCCTAGCGAGTGAGACTCAAGATCGCTTCTTCTCACCCGTTACCAAAGCCTTCCGGCCGAGATATGTCTTCATACCCTTATCTATGCCGGACAGACCACGTGCGACTCTCTGAAGACCAACAGGTAAAACATTATACCAGTCGATCCAGCGGGCATACAGAGGCATCCCGATATGATCGCTCAATCCCATATCAATCGCCTTGATGATCTCTTTCGCAATCTCAATCGGCTCTACGACGGGCGCAAAGAACGAGTTCGGGGTACTGACGCCGTGGAAAAGCGGCGTGCTCAACTGGCCTGGCGTCACCAGAATGGTCTTGATCTCGGGATACTCCTGCAACTCTGCGGCTAGTGATTTGTGTAGGGCCGTCACGCCCGCCTTCGCCGCTGCATAATCAGCTAACTGAGCGGCGCCAAGGTGACCGATAACGCTTGAAAGAGTGACGATGGTGCCGCCTGTCTCGTTGTCGATCATGCCGGGAAGGAAGGCCTTGATTGTGTAGAAGTGAGAGAATAGGTTTGTTCTAAGACTCCTCTCGATCTCGTCAGTTTCCATGTCAAGCAGTTTCTTGCCAACGACGATGGCGGCGTTGTTGATCAAGACAGTCGGTGTTCCCAGCTGCATTGCCCATGTCAGTAAGTACAACACATTGAAGAACCCTTCGATTATGGTAAGCGTGTACTATAATGAACTTACGTCGCGCTCGATCTCCTTGGCAACACGAGCTATCTGCGCCTTATCGCTCACGTCACATTGGTAGTACGTGATGCCTTGAAGCTCCATGTTCTCAAGAGGTTTCGTGTCAAGCACAGCAACAGTGGCGCCTCTCATGCCGTAGACCTCAGCAATGAGCAAGCCAAGTCCGCTCGTACCGCCCGTAATGACAATAACCTCCTCGCTCAAGTCTACCTCGCGATGCATCCCATACGCGATCTTGTGGCTCAGCATATTGCCCATCCATAACAATGACACGAAGACAGCCCATGCAATACTGATGACCATGGGCCGCGTATCCCAGGCTTGGTGCTCGGCACGAAAGCATAGTGGTATCATCCAGGCGACAAAGGGGTGTAGAAGAGTGACGTTGAGAACTCGGAGGAACATGTCGATGGATAGCTGCGCGAACCAGGAGTCACGCGACGGTGGTGGTGAGGGACGACTCATAGTGATGGGAGCACCAACAATGGAAAAAAATAACAATATTAGATCTGTGAAATGTGTTGACCAGCAAGCACTTCACAGAATGAAAAGCGACACGCCAAATTGAGAGTAAAGTGAGTGACAAGAAGACCGATTTGAAAAGATAGTGAGGAAGTTGAGTCTGGAAATGTGATGAGCTGCGACGTTTCATTTCATCATTTCGCTGTCGCGGTTTTAGAGAGGGGCTGGCAGCTGTCGCCTACATGAATCTGATTGAATTGACAGCTGGCGGCTCATAGTGATGAAGTCCTTGGCATCTGCCACCCGTAATGACGACTTAACCTCATCAACAACATATGAGAACTCCTAGTCAACGTATCTCTCACAATTCCAGTCCAAAAATGGAGAACACAGAATCTGAACCGATCCAGGTGTCCTTCCCCTTACCCAAGGGCATCGACACCAAGATCCACATGCGCCTATCCATCCAGTCGAAAGTCATCCTCCTCTTCTTAACAACCGTAGCAGCCGAAGACGGCGACAAACTAGCGCCCATGGGCTCTTTCGTCTATGCTCTGCCTGACGTACGTCCCATTCCCATCTCCTTTTCTTTCCCTATCATAGCTCCTTTCCACCTCTGACCCAAAAACCATTAATTTACAATAAAACAGCGATACAACCCCTCCCACCCCCTATGCACAACCCTCTACGCCACAGACTCCACCCTGGAATTCGCGACCCGCGTCGCGAAGATCCTGGCCAAGAAGACGAATCGACCCGTCTATGTGGGCAACTCGATCAGTCTGGCCAATACGGGGCTGGGCGGTACCGTTGAGGAGGAGTTGGAGGCGTTGAAGGCGGTTATCGATGTTGCGGTGGAGAAACTGGCGGGTGTTATTGAGGCTGCGAAGAATTGATGAGAGTGAATTTTTAGTCGTGCGTGCAATGATGAGTGGAGGAGAGACTGTCATTTGTGGTGCGTAAGGTACAGGCTCTCCATGTTTCGGAGGACTCGACGAAATAATGATACTAACACATCCGCCAGTTCGAGAATGCGCCTCCTGACGCCTTAACCAACTGGCTGGGACTCCGGTCCTCAGGCATTACTTACTTGTCCGGAGGTGGCGTATTTGATATACACTTATGTGAGCTCGCGCAGCCTATATACCTCAGACTTTCCGGGAGGGAACTTGGCCGTTCCTCTTGTAAGTTTGTTAGTCTTAGGGAGCATCTACAGCATGAATGATACCTTAAGAAGGGGAACATCACTTCATAGATGGGCAATCATCAAATCTTTCATCAACACAGAAAAACAGGGGCACATATATCAAGTCAAGTCAATTCAGTAACAAGCAAGCAAGTCTCTGTATTCCCATCTTGGTATTTCATTCCCATTAAAAACTTTTTGTTTCCCAACCATCCCGTCGTAAACGCCGTGCACAATGCAAAATCGAGCCCCCTCTCCTAAAGACGAAGAAGAAGATGAAGACGATACCTATGAAAAAAAAGTTTACCTCTCCCGAGCCAGAACAGCCTTGTCGCGCTCGCTCTGTCTCTTCTCGAACTGCTGCTTCGTGTGCTTGCGCTCGTTCTCCTCGCGCCGCTTGATCGCCTTCAGCTCTTCCTGCTTGATCTCGCCCGCCTTCTTCACGACCTTGGGGATGTGTCTGTGTCTTCTGATGCGGCGGATCTCGGGCTATATATCGGTTAGTCGAATGGATGGATGGTAGGAGTAAAATGAGGGGACGTACCATGTGGCTGTAACGCTCAATAAGTGCGTCGTTGTACTCAAGGGCCTCACGGTGACGGGCTGACTTCACGCCCTGGCGCTTGGAGGCGTTGGCGCGCCACAATCTTACGTTACCGTCGTCACTCCTATATTACAGTTAGTCTCTGGGCTTGAGGAGATATGATAGGCGAGGGAGAAGACTTACCCGGACAGAACGTAGTTGGCATCAGGGGACCATGCTACGGAGAAGACGCGCTGCATGCGCTTCGTGTGGTAAATGTCGCGAGACATACCCTGGTCACGACTCCAGCTGTTGGAAACTGTTAGTACCTGTTCCGTGATTGTTTCCAGGGGTTACTTACAGTCTGATGGTACGGTCGTAACTGCCACTGACCAAGCCTCGGCCGTCAGGGGACCAGTCGACGTCCATAATGGCGCTGTCGCAAAATGTCAGTTTCGATCTCGTATCAGAGTAGTACTCATGCAAGGGGCAACAAGCCACTCGACTCTCCATGAGACGGATGAACTTACGCCACGTGACCCTTGTCTATATCATCTGTGTTAGTGACTTTGCCTGTTGGGATCTGATCCTGTGGCACTTACAGATATTCAGGGCGCGCTGCACGGAACGCATGCTGTTGAGGTTTCAAAAGTCAGTAAATTGGATGTGCCGAAACAGGAAGGTTGCAGGATGGGCAATTGCCAAAAGGGGGAAGGATGAGTCTCAGGGATTCCATACTCGAAAGCTATAAAAAGTCAGCAAAGGTTGCACTAGTCATATATCCGAGCCTCCAACAGGGCTTGAATACGAGTTATATCCTCGGATGGGAGACGTACTGTACAGGTTGTGATCTTCGGATGCGACCACGAAGTTCATGGGTTCGAAGGGGTTGAAGACGATCTTGTTCAGGCCGAACTTCATTGTGGTACGCGTCAAAGGCGAAGATGTTCTCAGATCGTAGCTATGTTTTCGTTAGTCTTGTGTTCTATACTTCAGGCATAAGTCAGGGGGCGTACAGGATGATGGTTCGATCGCTGGAGCAACTGGCCAACACGCTGGTTTCACTCTGGTTGAAGGCAACCGAGTTGACTTGGAGGAAAACGTCAGCATATTCCCTTACGGCACACAATAGTATCTCGGTAATACTCACTTGTGTTTCCGGATGAGGGCCATCGGAGAACATCTGGCGCCGCGGTATACTGGTCCAGACTGTGGATAGAGATACACTAGATCCCGGTCAGGGGTGCCCATGTTTCCAAGCTAGGTAGATGCGAAACTCACATCAGTAGCCGCTGCAAACGATCGTCCGTCTCGGTGCATAGAAAGAGACGTGTAAGGATGGCTTCCCAGCCAGGAGTGAAGGGGCGGGGCCTGGTTCGGGGTGTTGTAAGGGTCGAACAGCTTGATCGACTTGTCCGAGGAGGCCGTCAGGAGCTTCTGGTCTTTCGTGAAAGTGATGGACTTCACGATGTTCTCAGCCGCGGTAGATTGCCAGACCTCCTCTCGGCTTGCCAAGTCCCAGCATTTGACGACACTACGATATGTCAGCCCTGAACGTCATTGAGTCGAATCGTTCTTCATTCTCACCCATCACCTGATCCACTGGCGAACCGTGTGAGACTGTTAGGATCTTTGGCGAAAGAGTAAACACCGTCAACCTGAGAACGTCAGCACGTATTCTACCATTTGCCCTGAGTTTTGACCTACGTGACCATTTCCTAGCTGGGCAACGACTGCAGATTGGAAGAACCAATTAGTAAACCGATTTCTTATATGCATGATGCTGCCTCCGTATAGAAAGAACATCCTCAAGCGCAACGCCCTGTCCTTGATAGGACCTAGTCGTCCAACTTACAAGGCTTCGCAAACATGCGCTCCAACTTTGTGGCATTGAGGGCACGTTGGTATTCTCTGAACAAGGTCGTTAGCAAAGGATACATAGACAAAGATAGACCTTGATGAATGACAAAAGCCTTACCGTGCACGCTCAAACTGGTGGTTGGCCGGATCCAAGTTTCGCGGGGCCTAGACTTCCTGGTGAGCAGATGCACTCCTGATAATCGATGGGGCATCAGAATGTGACCTTTGGGGCACTAGAACCAGCCGGCAAATAGCCCTCGACGGAGCGCGAGACGGCCTTGATTTTCTGTCATGCAAGTTAGCGATACGTGTTCATCCGTGATTGATATGTTCAATATTTACCATGGTGGCGACAGCGTCTTAGGTTCCGGGGTAAAGCGACCTGTATGGCGGTGATGGCGCAAAGATATCAAAGCAGGAAAAAGATGAAGTTGATGTTGATGCGTTCGCGTTTTCATTGGCTGAGCGACGATTCTTGGCACGTTGACTGTGGCTGGTGGGAATACATTGTGGCGGTTTGTGTGGGGCTTTGACACAGGCTCTCCCTTAGCGGAAGATATTGGACGTATTCCTACGTTGGATGTATCCTGCATGTGACTTCAGATAACAGCACTGAAATTCATCTACATAATCTACCAAGTTATTCGAGGTCTTTTTCAAATATTAAGAGTCACCTGAATATACCTCATATGGCCAATGGAACACATCTCCCCCCAAGCAGACAATGCTGTGGTGATCCGATGCTCTGTCCACAGCTCCCATAATTCGTTAGGTTACGTAACTGTTTGTGGCTACTTGGTGCTTTTCAACAACATCATCCTTTTCTTGATCTCTCAATATATTGACCGTTTATACCTTAGGTAATTCGTATCACCAACTCTGTCAACCTGATACGATGCTGAGTTGGCTGTAAGACACAATAAAGTAAGGAATACGTCGAAAACGACCTTTGATGTCCGCCGAGGCCGCCAGGAACCGCTTCGGTGTAAGCGCGCCAAGCTACATAATGAGTTCCGGAAGAGGAAAAGGCAAAGGTACCGTCACCATGGAGTGCATGCCTAGTGGAACATGTGTTCGTTCTTATTTTTAGGCCGGACTTTGGTTACGGATTAGGTACGGCCCTCGGGCCACCTAGCGTGCCAGCTCCACCGTCCAGTCTGCACCTCACCACCCTTTAATCTCGACAACCAGGCCGTCTCTACGCCTTCTAGTCAGTCACATCCTAGTGTGACGAGCCCAACAACGGATGGTCAACCCAGTCCAATGGAGAGACAGAGACACTGGTAGATGGGAACTGTGGCAAAATTATATGCTTGTTCTCGGTAGTATGCAGTTACACCATCAGAACGGCTTCGCGGGACACCCAATCTCCGTGATACGGCACAGGCTCAGCGAGTTGAAGGAGGTGATGTCATACAGACCTTAGTCAATCGATAAAGCGAGAAGAAGATTTTGCCCAAGATCCGGCCTAGCTTGAAGCGGCCTAGGGCGGACACGCTCACCCCCGTAAATCCCGCTACGCTCTCTTAACACGAGATGCTATCCTGCTGCTAACGCTCGGGAGCCTCCATTCCTTCCCATCTTCAGCCCTGGCGCGGAAAACTTTCACCTGATCCAGTTTCAGCAGGTCGCCTTTGGGCCGGGTCGTGCGCACAACACACCTTAGCCCGACTGACAGGCAGGACGAACAAGTACGAGTATGTACATACGTAGGTAGGTAGCATTTCGCAACGGCTGCCACATCACGTTACACGATGCACATGCTGGCTGATGGGCCTTTCCAGAGGCTCGTCATGCAGCGAGACAGCCACCTTGGATGAAAGCTGGGAGGCAGCTTGCCGAGTCCAATGACGCTGTAGACTCGCTGTGTGTTTGTGTCATCAGTGTGTCGATACTTCGGACATTAAGAGTCTGGGTGCTACCAAGTCTCCCATCCGACGTCTGGTCCCCACCGTCCTTTGGGATCCGACATGGATGTCATGCTTTCCCTGTTTGTTTCTTTAACCGGAAAGGGGAAGCGATTGGCACGGGACGCAGTCTTTCTCGCTCAAGTCCCCAAGTCCTAGGCAGATTGGAAGGTCTCATGGATGCCACACCAGTGACAGTCGGGTCCCGGGAGGCTACTGACAGACTACGAGCAGTCTGTGTTGTGCTTGGGTCCATTACCATCGGATTGCTTGCTTTGGGTACCTAGATCGATCTTGTGCGATCGAACCGGCCCAAATCTTCGTGATAGACATCGTTCGTTCCTGGTTTTTGCTATTTTTGTGCACGGGACTACCAATGTAGTCTCATCCTTGCTACTTCCCACGACGTGTTGATTCTCGTCGCCGCACCTGGTACACCTCATAATCCGTACGTATCGCTCATCCAGTCCACCTCCCCAATTCCGTGCTTCGTATAAGTCGTACTCGCCGGCACTACCTGCGAAGTAGCATATCTAGAGCCGTAATCCGTTGGCCCACGTTGCGGCTGATCAGTTGTTAGTCGTGTCGCCGACGTACTAGTGTAGCGTTCAATACGGATTACGGAGTGGGAAAGACACCTGCGCTTTCTTGGAGGATGAGCTAGTCTGCTAATTGTGCTTGGCAATTCCACTTCTTTGTTACCCTCGGCGCTTCTCTAGTTCTTCTTCGGCCTGGGTTTCCATCCGTGGGATTCTTTCCATGCCCAATACATTCGCCGGGCAGTTTTACGTACGGAATACCTAACGGATTATACGGGATACGAGTACCTTTAGGTAGGAGCCAGGTACGGATTGACATAACGGAATCTTCGTTCAATACATTGGCTTCGTTAGGGCAGGCACGAGTCTCTGTGCTGTCCCCGTCGCGACTTGCCAGTCAGGTACCCGTTTTTATTTTCCTGGGCCGGTTCGACTGACTGACCTCACCTCGACATATTATCCACCACACCTGGCACCATCATCTCCATACATCTTCTTCTCCCAACCCACTCCAGTCCTTCTCTTACCTGGTGTAAGCCTACATAATTCAGCACTCGAACTTGGATTCCCTTTTGGGCCAGTATCACACAACGCCAAGTTTATCTCGTGTTGATTCCAGGGTCGCTCTCTATTCTGTACTTGTCTGTTTGAATCCTCGCGATGCGTTCCTCAGTCCTCGCCGTGCTCGGCAGCGCCGCCGTCGCCCACGCCCTTCCCACCATTGAGGCCTACGGCAACAAGTTCTTCACCAGCGATGGCAAGCAGTTCTTCATCCAGGGTACGTCTGCATCACCGTCGAGATCCATCGTCGAATACATACTGACTCATCTTTCTAGGTGTCGCCTACCAACTGGTTCCTGGTCAGTCACCGAGATACCGTCCAGATTCCTCAAGGAATATCTGATATTAACATGAAGCTCCTCTAGATGACCCGTTGGTCGACACTGCTCAGTGCGCTCGCGATGCTGCCCTGATGAAGACCATTGGTGTCAACACCATTCGTGTCTACCACGTGGACCCCGATGCCAACCACGACGGCTGCATGAAGGTCTTTGATGACGCCGGTATCTACGTTTTGGTGGACATGGACACTTTCACCACCTACATCCTCCCTGTATGTCCAGACCTGGTGTTCCAATGGATCGGCAATGTGGCTAATATTTTGCTCTAGAACGAACCGGCCTGGACCAAGACACAGTTCGATGCGTATGCGAAGGTTATGGACGTCTTCCAGGGTTACGACAACTTGTTGGGCTTGTTCGTCGGCAACGAGATCATTGCGACTAAGGATCAATCTCGCGCTGCCCCGTTCATCAAGTCTGCTTGCCGTGACTTGAAGGCCCACCGTGACTCCAAGGGTTACCGCCAGATTCCTGTCGGTTACTCGGCTGCTGATATTGCCGAGCTTCGTCCCTACCTCCAGGACTACCTCACTTGCGGTGGCAATGCTTCCGAGAACATTGACTTCTGTAAGCATCTTCTCGACTTCCTCATGTATTTTCTGGTCACTAACGTGTTACTTGCTCAGTCGGTCTCAACTCGTACCAGTGGTGCGACCCTTCGTCGTACCAGACTTCGGGTTACGCCAATCTCGAGGCCCTTGCCAAGAACTTCCCCGTCCCCATCTTCTTCAGTGAGACTGGATGCAATGTTCCTGGCCCCCGTCTGTTTGAGGACCAGGCCGCCATCTTCGGTCCTGACATGATCAACGACTGGAGCGGTTCCATCATCGTAAGTCGATCTCCGCGCTGTTCTACTCTTCCGTCGAGGCCATATTCAGGGACACAAGACTCCCTATCATTTCAAAGTACTTATGGCTGACTCCGGGTAACTGCAGTACGAGTGGATCCAGGAGGAGAACCACTACGGTCTCATCTCCTACGGTCCTCAGGGCGACCCGACCACCAATGACAAGAACGTTGCCGGTGGCTTCACTCGCTCTGGTACCCCGACTCCCGTTTCCCCTGACTGGGAGAACCTCAGCAAGCAGTGGGCCAAGATCACGCCCACCGGTGTCGCCAAGGCCGACTACGACCCGAAGATCGTCTCGACCCGCGACTGCCCTGCTTCTACCGCTGGTGGCTGGCTTGTCGATGGAAATGTGCCTCTTCCTACTTTGGGAGCTGCCATTGGTCCCATTTCCACGGCCACCCCTAAGCCGAGCCAGACTTCCCAGGCTCACTCCGGATCTGACTCTGACTCTGACTCCGACTCTGGCTCTCACAAGGGCTCCGGCTCGGACTCCGACTCCGACTCCAGCTCTAGCTCTGACTCTCACTCCGGTTCCAGCGCCTCCAGCACCGGCTCCGCCACCTCTACTGCTGCCACTCCCAGCAACACCCCTAACGCTGCTGCCGGTACTGAGGTCACCCTTGCTGGTCTCGGACTCATGAGCATCATGATGATTGTCTCATTCTTGTAAGCCAGCAAAACGGCAATGGCCGTAGTGAACTTGGCCGGGAAGACTTGCGAAGTGGGAAAGAGTACATCTTCTTTTTTCACCCCTTCTTTCTGTTCTTAATTCTTCTCCTCGGTTTGATACCAAAAGGTTCCCGTTCGAGACATTCGTTTGTACTGCTCCCCCCAATCGCCCATCAGGCATCCGGCACAACAAGCAAGCAGGCTAGCAAGCAAGTAAACAAGAGAAAGGCATGGAATGAAAGTACCGTTGCCTAATTCAACCCCCGTTTTTTTTCCTTTGTCTGTTATTGATAGGTACTGGTTGATAGAGAGGGCTCTAGAAGAAGATGATGATGATGGTGGCTTCGAACTAGGTAACCAACTGGCTGAAGGAAAGACTCAGCTGAAATAACGTAAAGTAAAGTAAAATAAATAATATTGTAACTCTAGGGGCTGTTTCAGTGACTCTGAGGTGGTGTGAGGCGTGTTTTGCGGTTGTGAAGAGACGGAATGGAAGGACGGTGAGTGGTTCCTCCTGTGCTGGTTATCTCGTGTTATGACTTTCAGGGTTTCAGAATTGCCCTGCGCTCATATGGAGGTCTAAGGTGTATGCCTGTATTTCGTACAGCCAGACGGTGGTCAAACTCCAGACGAGGTTTCCTCTGGTAAGACTAATCGGGCCGTACGTAGCCTTCGGGCAGTCAAGAAGATAATCGTGTGTAGGGAGATGCCTGATGAGATGGGAACTTCAAGCGAATAGTTCGATTGGCCAATGGCGTCTTCAACAATATTATATATAAATCTTCTCTTTCAATCATAACATATCATAACCCGGTGCGTAACCTCTGCAACTGATTCATAATGCTGTTGTAGCCCGATAACCCCTTACTATTCTCGCCTGTGGCAGTCGTGGTATCGAAGCCGCTGTCATTCAAGACAGTCCTAGAACGGGCCTGCTCGTTCGCGTCCGGACGTCTCTGTTCGATCTCGCGCATCAGTTCCCTGTGTCTGTCTTCGACCATCTTCGCTAGACTGTCGATGAATTTCGTCCGGCCTTTTTCCTCAGCCGTGCCCTTCCAGACGGACGTGAGGTCTTTTAATTCCTCTATGCGCTTCGCGGCTTTCTCGATACCATCGACGGGATCGGGGCCGGTGTTTAGTAAACCGGCGATCTCGTCGCGGAATTGCTGTAATACTTTCTGCCCCTTTTCTTCCGTGCTGCGGTCCTCGGATCCCGGTTCCGGCGCTGATACAGAGAGGAAGGAGGAGCTGACGGAGACTTCAGAGGGCGGGAAGACGAATTCCATGGCGTCGCCGAAGGTCTTGACGACGGTGTCCAGACGCGAGCGCACGAGTGTGAGGGTTTGTAGTTGGGTCATGAATGGGGGCTCTGGAGCTTTCTTTGGTTCCGGGGCTGGTGCGCTCTCTTCTGGTGTTTGGGGTAATGCGGAGACGGCTACGGATAAGCGTCGCTGGATTGCCGGCGTTACCGGTGTGGGTTTTGTGTCAGGTGTTTGCTCCTGTTGCAGGCCATCTGGTACGAATTTTACAATGTCGTCGTGCAGTCGGTCTGTTAAGGCCTCGGAGAGACTGAGCGTCTCTCCGCGCAGGAGCTCGACTTCATAGGCAAGACGGCTGCCGCTGCGCAGGATGTCGTCGGTTAGTTGTGTGAGGGTGTTAGTGAGGCGTGTGGTGTGGGCGTTCAGCTGTGAGAGCTGTGTCTGCGCCTGCGCTGAGAGCTCGGCGAGTGTGACAGCTTTGGGATCATTGTTGCGTGTGGAGGTCTGGAGAGTTGGCAGGGTGGAGTTGAGGTACTCGGCTGGGTTGAAGGTCGGGCCTAGGAAGCTCTGGAGGAAAGGGTCGGAGACGTGTGCGGATTCGGGCTCGAGATTGAGCCGGGATTTCTGGCGTGTGTGGAGGGAGAGGGATAGGCCGCGGGAGGGCCGGTTTACGGCACTGTTCTGGCGCCGGCGTGGGGTGGACATTGGAGTGAGGCTTGGTTTGGCCTGGCCAACGGCGTTGAGAGGAGAAAGTGAGTGCGGCGACTGTCTGAATGAAGATGTCATGCTCGGGAAGTCGTTCTGTACACGTAAGGTTAGGCACACGTAGGAAAGTGGGACTGTTCCTGCATTGGTTACCCCGCATCGACGCTAGGCCACAGACGAGCCTCAGGTACCGCCTAGTGCAAACGATCGAGGTATCGGATACCTACGTAAAGTCCTTTACCATCTGGGGGAGACGGGCAGTCATGAATTCTCCTGCTGAATGTTCTGTGGTCAGCACGGAAAACGGATTGTTGGTGAAAATATGTGTAGATTTACATTCTTGGTACCTATCAGTAGGCGTCTTGACTCGGTTGACATCTTCACCATCTTTCGGTTTACTGATTTATGTAGGTACTTCGTACAGAGATTCCCAAGCAAGAACGACGTGCCCCTTGTGCCGTAGCTTGAAATGTATCCAATACTTGAGACTGTGCACGATAGTAAGTACCTCCCTAACAAGGTACCTAGACCCCCAGCTGGTTGACCCCAGGTCCATGCCTACCTACCTAACGAACGTGTGGAGTCAGCCCTACGCAAAGTGAAAAGAAGGTGCGAACGTGCCGTCTTGCCGTCTTGCTGCTTCATGACCCTGTGAATCCTTCCATTCGAGACGAATAACTGAGGTGCTCTTGCCACTTACTCCTGCGCACCTCACTTCTTCGACGAGAGCCTGCCCAGTGTGGTTGCCTGAATAGTAGAAAACTCACTCGAAATGGATCGTCATTCCACGTGGTCCACGTTCGTACCTTCCAGGTATGGACAAATGTGCATTCGCTGCTGCCAATGCTGCATTGAGGTGGTACCCTCCCCCAGGTTTCTCTCGCTCTTTGCTTTGGCACATTGTAGGTGACTCTTTCTTTCTGTCCATCTGGGTTCACATAGCCGTGCGCATTGTCAGTATCTGAGACTGCCTCCCCTTCTAAAGACGCCAACATCTTTCTGCTGCGAGTCACCACAGTTTTTTTCTCTCCGTCATCTTGTCTGCGTAGTTCATTTATATATGACACTCACAAAGCATTCACTTATCACCGTATTTCCAAGAAGCCCGTGGTATTCGGCCACCATCTGGAATCTCCTTGATCTATACGGAATAATATCTGAAGGCGTATTGAGTGCTGTTCGACAAAAAGCAGACGTACTATCAGAGTGTAGCCTCGTCAGGCTTCTCTTTTCTCTGTTCTCGTCTCGTTAGGCATCGTACGTAGATAGAATCTATTTCGCACCATCAACTCGACCGTGTTCAGTCACTGACGTCGCCGAAAGATCCATCATTGATCCAGTGAACTGTTCTTCTCACCTCCCGGACATTCATATCATCGCATCGACAGTTAGGTACCTCGAAAACGCTCAACCACTTATTCGAAAGCGTGTATCGGTATGGCTTCCGTTCGGGGACGCATTCGCTTGAATGCCGATATAGAGGAGGCCTCGTTGAAGATATCAGAGACAAGCCATATTACGGAAGTCTCCAAGAGCGATATTGAAGGTAAGACATCTTATTCAACTAAGCTATGCTTTGATACTTCAGCAAGTGCAGAGAACAGATATCCCTGATTACCTTGTTTGGTGCCGTACTTCGGCCTCCTCACGGGATTTTTAAAGATGCCAAATACGTGAGATACGAGCTAATATATTTCATGCATAGATGAATTCGATCTCGTTTTCACCCATGCTAGAATCCCTGGAGGATGTTTCGAGATGCATGTCACGCCACAAGGTAAGCTGAGAATCGAGACGGCTAAAAGGTACGGCCCGGTCTGACTCCTGCAACAGATGTACCCGGATACCCGGGAGACAACTACTTCCACTTCGCTACTGAGTGCGAGGTTTCTCCTGAGATCGGCGAGGTTCTCCAGGAGGCGATGTTCTCAACCCACGGTATGCGCATATCTGAGATGATCAGTGAGCTTGATCAGCAACTCTGCGGCAAGTTGGGCCCTGTCAGGCCAGCCCAGGCAGCCAAGACAGCTCGGGCAACTGAGCAATTCGATGCCATGGAGATATGCAAGGATGTCGTCGGCAATACGACGAAACTTGGTGAGGAAAATGCGAGTAATGACGCCAAATCCTCTTGTGACTCGAGCATCGAAGGCGTCCGTCTTTCATTAGACGAATCTGCTGCTAGAACTAACACCACTCGGCACCAAATTCGCCATGATTTCCAAGAAGTCCGAGATGCTGGGTTTAGAGTCGGAAAGCCTTGTGGTCATGATAATGCCGCCGAGCACAGCATTGTGTCGATCTCTATCAGAGCCAGCAAACTTGGTCTCTCGGAAAATACTTTATTGGCATGGAACTTGTACTCGTCCGACTATGTTGTTCTCCTCATCAAGTATGTCACTGGGCGCTACGCGCCATTTTCTGAATTGATGAACAGAAGTTCCAACCGCACTGGCATGGAGTTTCGACTTAGAAAATGCACGGAGTATAGACCCACGCCGCTGGAAGCTGAGTTGGCTTTCACAGATGACAAGTTCACCGCGTCCAACGGAGAGGAGACCCCCATCCCTTCCCTGAATCAGAACTCTCCGGACATCGGTGGCAAGCTTTCTACTTTCGGGGTTGCGGAATCCGTTGAAAGACTTCTATGCGAGTCTTTGATGCCGTTGATGAGGTTAAGATACTGTGAGTAATCTATTCAGTCGCTCGACAAGAAACCTGCTCGACAAGAAACCTGCACGAGGTCGTGTATCGGCATGGCCTTGTCGACGCTATATAACAGGACAGGACATGATCCACTAATGTTTTTTCTCACTCGCAGCTGGAAAAATTCCTTCCTGGGACGAAGCATTGGCATTGTATTCCTGTATGTTCAGCGGGTTCGAGCCTCAGAGCGTCTCTGATGACCCTCCCTCCAGCCTGGCTAGAGAACAGGGTGAGACTGGGAATACCAGCGACGTGAAGCAACCTGTACCAGCGGCTGATCATATGTCTTGCCGGGGTCCGATCTCTTTGCCCCTTGTCGCTATGCAGTTCGCCATGCATTTTCTTGTCAAATGCACCGACTACTGCATGATTTGTCACACGAAGTTCAGAGAGCAATTCAAAGCGCTGAAGCCATACGTCTGCGAAAACCCACTTTGTCTATTCCAGTACATGACTTTAGGCCTGGGCCCGCGCGTGGAACAGGAAATCATCGACCAGCAGTACCTCGTCGACCTACTGATCAGCTTCTGCTTCTCCAACCTGTCCAATATCGCCGTGCGACCCTCAAGAAAACCGAGGCCCGGTGATTTCCCATGCGGGTTGGCTTTGCAGGTGCCTCATCTGAACGATGCCTACTGCGGAATCAAAGTCGATGGTAAACAAGGCAGGTCATTTGACCCTGCAGCAACAGACAACCACAGTTTCGGGTTGCTTGTCAATCCGATACATGTGATGGTGCACTTTGACAATCAGGACATTCGGTTTACCAACGTTTCTCAGCAGAAACAATATGCTAATCTGAGGGTTGGCGAATGGGTGCTAATCCATACGCGACTGGCAAGAATTCCGTCACCAAAACCAGATGTCGATGTGCTTCATCATGCACGCATCGAGTCCAAGTCTGAGTCTGGCATGCAACTTCACTTTGTCTCGAGACATGCATGGCGGGCTGTGGTACAGCATCCCGGAGAGAGCGTATATGAGATGTATAAACCGGCATCGGGCGATGCTAGAGGTGATCTGGTACCGCTTGCCAGGTCGTTTGATGACATCGAAAGCCCTCAGAAGAAGGCACAAGCATTGCTTCTATTGCTTCTTGCCATGCCGCCCGTCCATGATATGAGGTCCTACTTGCTGCGAGGCCAGAATCGGGTATTGACATCATGGAATGGTATGGCGCAGGGAGTGGTGAAGTTGCTCAGATGGATCATCACCTCCAACCGATCGTACATCATGCTCCTCGATAACCCTGACGAGTCATCAGGTAGTACGGTTGGCCCTAGCGGCGTTCGATCCAAGAAGCAGAAGATATGGGGCGCCGAGGGCTGGATGCAGTTCAAATTCGCTCAAGGCTCTCCCGGCATGGAAGCAGGCTTCCAACAGGCCTTGAGCAAAGTCACGTTACCGCATCCCACGATCCTGGCCTGGCAGTGAGTTTTCTCTTTTCTCATCTTCTTCCGACCTCGAAGACTCCTTGTCGCACTACCCTAAAAGAATAACGAAAATGGAATCGCTGACTTCATCTCTCGCAGTGGAAGCCCAATGTGTAACTGGCATTCCATTATTCGGAACGGACTCGATTTTAACGACGTGACTAACGGACGCGTGCATGGCGACGGCGTGTATTTCAGTCGATCATTCGAACAAAGCATTGGGTTTAGCAAAAAAGACAACTGGGTTGGTCCTGCCTGTTTTTATTGGTCACAATCTTTGAGGGTATATAAATCCTTGTTTTCGAAGATGCTAACTCTTCTTTCTCCTTGTGCCAGAGTCGTTTTTGGCCCAACTCGGCCCTGAAGGTCACAGAGGCCATCAGCCTCAACGAACTCGTCAATTCGGATGCAACGACTGTGCATGATTCCTGCTATGTAGTAACGAACTTGGCTTGTATCCGCCCCGGGTATTTGTTTGTTCGTCGTGCCGATGCGGCTTTCGAGTGTCAACACAACGCAACAACATCCGACCCTATTGCGAATTTCAAAAAAATTCCCGAGGAATATCGAAACGTGAAACAGTTCCAACAGCAGGTCAATCGTGAGATAGCGGGGCCAAACCATGCGAGACGTAAGTTTGAATTCCTACCCCTGAATCGACCGTTGCCACACCAGCCGAACACGATTTTCTAACCAGTACTATTATTACGAAGTGATTATTCCAGAGGTCGCCTTTGTGAGGAATTCGGCCGAGGATCATGGTGGTGACGCGGCGACTGGACAAGGAAATCAAGAACAAGTCGAGGACGACGATAATACAGACCCGAGCGATGTTGCGTTTCTCGCTGCTGATGCTGCCGACGAACCTGTCGTGCTAAAGACGGCATTTACTCCTGGTACTCTCAACTGCTCTAAGTTGAAAATGCTGCCCCATCCGAGCTACGCCACGAAGGCAGCAACAACGGCCATTCAACGCGAGATTAAATCTCTGCAGCAACTCCAGTCGACCGAGCCCCTTCACGAACTGGGCTGGTACATCGACTTTGACAAGATGGACAACATTTACCAGTGGATCGTCGAGTTTCATTCCTTCGACCAGAATACTCTCCTTGCGCAGCACATGTTCGTCCTCGGCTTTGAGAGCATCGTTGCCGAGATTCGCTTCCTCGGCGGCTTCCCCTTCACGCCTCCCTTTGTGCGCATCATCAAGCCTCGCTTCCTACCCCCCGGCATGGGCGGCGGCGGCCACGTCACGCACGGCGGCGCCATCTGCATGGAACTCCTCACGAACTCGGGCTGGTCCCCCGCCAACAATCTGGAGAGCGTGCTCCTGCAGATCCGCATGGCCATCACGGGCACCATCACGATGGATGGCGTTTTAGAGGACCGACCGGTTCAGTTAAGTAGCCCGGATAGCTATGGTCTCCGCGAGGCGGTGGAGGCGTATATTCGCCACGCAAACTTCCATCATTGGGAAATCCCTCCTGAATTTAAGGAATGCTTCAAGGATTTTTTCTGAGCTTTTCTAACTAGCTTCATAAGTGTCGCTGTCGTTCGAGAGGTAAGCGGTATTTCTTCGAGGCGTTCGAGGGGTAAAGAAGTGCTATCAGAGTCATGCCTAGGTATATTTTGCTGCAGTATCAGAGGATAACATGGCGCTTTACAGACTTGTAGGCAGGCAAGGGGATCACAGCATGGCGTGGAGTTTGTTGCTGGGTAATATGGATGAGGCATGATGTTATGAGGGGGGCATCGCTTAGCATGGCTATGGAGTTTGTTTCGCGGAAGGGATTGCTCTGGGGACTTTGTCCTGTATTGCTCACAGTCAGAGAGAGTGAATCGGAGAGTAGCTGGAATGAAAGTGATAACGGGGCTGTGCTGGGATAGATAGCTTTTCAATAAATGAGCTGGAAAGCGAGAGGGCGCATTGCAATTCGAAGTTCGCTTGCTTTCGGTGTATTACGTACGTATTGACCCAGGAACAAATGATGGGCTTCGCGACCAGCACCAGTTAATGTCACGGTAAAGCATCCTTTGACATTCTACGATGAGACCTCAACCTTCTTGTTATTTGCACTCGTCTACCATTCTCATTCACTTAGTTTGCTGTTTTCGTTACTAACTCGGATCATCATTAGGTAAACTTTACACAGGCTGTTACAGTCATCGAGAGGGGTAGTAGAACGTGGGAAGGAGCAATGTTCTATACAGCGGCACTACTGCCTTACATATTACTGTTCTCCATCGAGGTCATCAATAGACCGGCCGCCCAGCTACATTTAATCGGGTATCTGTCGAACCTGCTTAAACAAAGTTGCAAAATCCTAACAGCAGAAGCCTGATAGGTAGCTCGGAGAACAGTACAGAATATTCAGGGCACCAGGGAGAGACGTGAGGTTAGTTCCTGTTGACATCCTTTACCGACCCGGCGAGACATATGAACGAAAATTATGAATCCAGTCGAAATCATTCGTTAGAGTCTTGTTATTGTTCGCACCAGATTAGAAGTTTGGTTGGTCAGCTACCGGTAACCGGTCAGGTCGGATCGCTCAATTTTTTACGTTGTCATGCACTTCACTTCCATATCTGTCTGTTCTTCTGATCTAGAGGGTTCATTAGGAATTATTAATGATGAACATGAACCTCACTTTATGGGTTCGATAGGTAGGTGTATGCTTCGCGATGTAGACGCCGGGTTCCTCAGAGGAGTACAATGAGAACATGTAGGTAGCTTTTGGTTAATACTGTGAACCGAGGTGGCACTGTCGGCGAGCATGTCTTATCAACGTGATAAAATTATTTAAACCACACTCAACCCGGGCATCCGACTACTCATACGGCTCAAGCAGATTTTGATTTGGGCAACCGGGCACCCAACAGGAACAAGGGGGAATCTTATGCGAATCATATTAAGACTCTGTAATAGTACGAGAGTCGTTATCTAGTACCTATTGCGGAAGAAAAAAATTCAAAGCGGCCCGTGTGCTGCCAGCCGCAAGCACCTCGGGAGGATTGGGTGAAAGCCCAAACCAGAGATGCTGGTAAATTTCGGATCCTGAGAGGCGACACAATCCCTGGTCGCTAGGCATAATACACGCGGAAACAGGAAACCACGGCGTGAGTGAGGTCCGCGAGGCGAGCGGTCGCCAGTCGTTGAGGATGCGGGCCTCGATCTCGATCTGAATCCTCTCAATAGGACCAGCCGCCGTCATTAAAGGAGCAAGAAGCATTGCGCCCCTATACGTTAATGGATGATAGCCAAGTTGATCCGCGTCAGTCTCGAAAATAGACTGGACCTGCGAGCCGGTGTCGAAAATGACCATAACGGTTAAAATGAAACCATTGCCACCTAACTGAGTGGGGATCCTGATCTGCATCGGGATCTGAACTTATTTAAGAACCATACAATATCAGTGATCTGAGAATAGAGGCAGGTGTTTTGAGTTACTGACCTTATCGCAATGCCGAGCCTTGCCGGCATCGCCGTCAAACAGACGGCTGTTTTGAATTGAAACGTTAGAACGATTAGAACGTTGGTTTGTAGATATATAGAAGAGGGTCGGCCCTCGTTTCCACTCCTTTTTGAATATAGAGAAGTCGTCGCAATTAGAATCAAGCACTCAGATCCGTTCTGAGAGACCTCGAAGTACTGGGTGGTTGGGGAGCGCCCCTAGACGGCTCCCGGTGCCAACCCGTAGCTCAATGGAGCCTGCATAAGCATGAAGCTGATATGTCCCACTCGCTATGCAAGTATTAGAGACCGATAATCAGGCTGCGATGTCGAACGCTTACTTCTTGGAAAATAGGTTTTCCATTCATAGGAGCTGGCCGGGTGGAATGAACCTTTCCATTCTGAACGAAGATGACATCTCCATCAGTCAACTGGCCGGTTTCGTACATGTTGATGACGATTCGAACGTCATCGTGGATGGCTCTCCAGTAATCGTTTTCCAGCAGCTCCTTGAGATCTTTGACGCGCTGCTCCTGCGTCATCTTATATGGCGTTCCAGACATCGCTGGAAGCGGCGTTGCGTAGCTTGTCGATGGTGACGCGGCGCTGGAAGAGGCCGACAGGGGCTGGCCACTACTTAACGGTTGCTTTGTCATCTTGGTTATCGGCCGAAATAGTCGAATGGTATTAATTGCGAGTTGGGACAGATGGCAGGCTTTCTTTGTGGTCTATTATTATCGAAGGGCCAACGTAATGATGAAGTGGTGCAGAGAGTTGGACATAGCAGATCAGAAAAGAGGTACCTATTATGGGTAGTAGACAAGAAGAAGAAGAAGAGGAAGAGGAAGTAGAAGAAGAAGAAGAGGAGGAGGAGAACTAAAAGTAAACAAGAGGGGGATACCTACCTATTTAACAGTCCTTCAAAGTGCAGGTACAAGGTACGTGTCTGAGTTGGGAGCTACCAACTTGACTTTGGAAGGCGCAGGTAAGTACGCAAACTTCGGGGATTTAGAATCCGAGATCTCCGCTATATCAGGTACCTTAGGTACCTAGGTAGTGAAAGAGTAATACCGTACGTAGCTACTATCATGTAGTTGAACTTGTTGATAGTCTGCAAATCTCTGAAACAAGAGGGAAAGAGAAAAGCGAGAATCTATTGTAGAGACTAGGTATTATACACTGCTTCCATAGGTACGCGGACTATAGCAAACAGGAATTACCAAAGACGCGTTGCTCTCCGTGAAAGAAAAAAAGATGGAGCGGAGAGTTGGAAACATCGTATAGGGAAGTATTAACCGGTACGGTGGTACGGTACGGATTATAATACTTAGGTAGGTACATAAGGTAGGAAGGTACCTCCTAAGTACTTCACTCTGTCAATTAAATGTTATGGAAGCAGCGAGGGTATCAGTCACAGTAGTACGTGCAGTTTTTCTGTACGAGTGAGGCAGCAGACTTTCCCGTGAAAGGGCAGGAGGTGACATGAGAACTTAGAAGGAAAACTCTGACTCCATTCAGCTACGGATGAGGCAATACTACCTACACAGAGTAATCGCACTCCATGCTCTTGCAACTTGCAAGCATGGTAGACACAATTCGTACCTTACGGTACAATTCGTTCCTTCTTTGGCGGTCTAACCCGTTGCTTACAGGTTAAACGGAATAATTACTCTCGACGCCGAAAGGAGGAAGAAAGAGGAAAAGAAGGTTCGCATGACTTCATGAGCAGTCTGGTGACTAGCATTGCATGACTTCATGAACGGATACTTCTGCTGGTGAGAAGAAAGGGGTATCGAGTGAGTGCTGAACGAATTGGTCTTGACGACGTCTGCGACTGGCGACCGGGGTATTCGGCAAATGGCTGAAGAAGCATAGAAACATAGCGCAGTTTCCAAGTTGGCAAATGGTCGATGAGTGCATGGAGAGGGAAGATGCATACTATTTCTGCATCAGGAATTAAAGCTCCACTCACGACTCTACTTCTGCTGAAGCATCGTGGCCATGTCCCTGACTTGCGACTGAAGGGCTTTAATCATGGCGTCTTTGTTTGCTTGATCCTCTCTATGGAGTTCGACGATCTTGTCGGTCAACTCCTGTCCTCGATCAATGGACTCATACAGATTGATAATGAGAAAAAGGTGCTCATCCTCGTCGAGAGTGACTCGCGATTGGGCAGCCATATAGTTGAAAGCGACGGCATTTTTTTGGATCTCTCTGTGGAGTTCCATGATTTTGTCGGTCAACTCCTGTCCTCGGTCAATGGCATGTCTCTGCTCAGCACGACGGAAAGCATCGAGTTCCTCGGCCATAGACTCGCGTTCCATCTTGATGGCGGCCTCTCGGGCTTCAACTTTGGCCTTCATTTCCGTAACGGCCACGAGAAGACGCTCCTCGGGCTGTGATTGAGTTGGAGTGGGTACTTGGTTACGGGATGATGTGCCAGCACAGGTCGTGGGAACAGGTGCACGTGTTCTCCGCAGCTTAATAGCTTTCAGTCTGTGCAGAATGCGCTTGAACCTCTCGCGCCGAGTAGGCGCCACGGACGAAGTATCACTGCGCTGGGTTGTGATGGACGCCTCGGCGACGACTGTGACGTCTTTGGTACTGTTCAATCCGAGTAAGAAACGAATCTTCAGGGCCGACTGTAGTGAATCCCAGTTCTGACGGTCCTCGCCAGATAACTGGTCATACCATTCTTTGGCTCTGCCATGCAGACCTTGGCGGAAGACATCGCACATCATGCCGTCTTCATCCTTAGGTTCGGAATCTTTCGTAGAGGACAGCTTCGATTTGGTGAACTGAATCACATCGTTGATGTACGCTTGGGGATCCTCCACTGCTGCACCCTCAAAGAGAGGATGATTATCGGGCTGGAGAGGCATGTCGGAGTATGAAGTCGGCGTGATGTTCGATGCGGGTAGAGTCGTGGTGCGGAAGCAGTTGCTAAGCGCTGGGGAGTTCGTAGGTATGAAGAGTTGAGGAAGAAGGAATGTTTGCGAGGGATGGGTAGAAGAAATGTTTGCGGAGATCACCCAGGAAACTTGTGGATGATCATCGGGTCACATATATCTCCGGCCGGGGCTTGATCATGCCGGGCCGATCCACCTTCACCCGATCTTCTCCAGCTGCGTGACCGAAAGCCAACCGAGACGGCAGACCGGAACAGCCGGGGCCCAGAATACCCCGATTAATGAATACTACGGGAGCTATGTAAGTATACGTTTCTAAATGTGCATATAAGCATGTGTATTCTTTAAAGAGGAGATCCCACCCTCGCCCCAAGGTGGTCTGGGCGGCGCCTCCGGATGCACGGATTACGAATCTACCTAGGTACTTCGTAGTCCCCGTAATACGGAAGCAGCATGGAGTTGTTGTGACTCCGTCACTCACACGCTCACATCAATGCCAACAATATGAGGCGATCTACGCAATTCTTCAGGATATGCCTGGCGCATTCTAACCGCAATCCACTCACAAAGGCGTCACTTCTTCGAAATGGAAGGGACAGCATATATCGATTCTACTCAGCCACCCCCCTGCCCTCAGCAAGTGCTGTGGTCGTAGGTGCCGGGCCTGGCGGTATCACCGTTGTCGGCAACCTGCTGGAGCACGGGTCTGCACTGCAAACTGACCAGCGCAAGTTGGTTTGGGTCGACCCTTACTTTCAGGGCGGTCGCGTGAACGCGCGTTACCGCGAAGTACCCAGCAATACGAAAGTCGACCTCTTCGTGCAGTTCGCGCATGCCGTCTCGCCCTTCAAGGCCATTGTGGAGACGACCCCAGCGCCAAACGCCTTGACGACTCTGCAGAAGTTGCCCCAGGATAAAGGATGCCGCTTGAGCTATGCAGCAGATATGTGCCTGATGCTGACTGATGGTCTGGCTAAGCACCCTGAAATCCAACTGCAGCGTGGCAACGTGACGAGTGCTACCCTGGACGAGCAAACAAACGTCTGGAAAGTCGGTTTCGACAACGGCAGCTTCGTTACAACATCGAGAGTCGCTCTCTGTACCGGTTCCAGCCCAATCTCTAAATCATTATCTGCTGTTGAAAGGTTACGTCCACAAGACTTGAAGCCGGTGGACCTGGATGTCGCCCTCACACCCTCCGTACTGGCAGAGACCTTCGACCCCGATGTTGAGACAACCGTTGCTGTTGTGGGCGCCTCTCACTCTGCCATATTGGTGCTCATGAACCTTGTCAATCTGGCTCAGTCTTCGCACCCTCGTCTCAGCATCAAGTGGTTTACCAGGAATCCTCTCCGCTATGCGGAATACATGGATGGCTGGATCCTGCGTGATAACACCGGACTGAAAGGTCAGGCCGCCGAATGGGCGCGCCAGAATCTGGATGAGCAGACATTCCCCAATAGTCCTGTGAACAAGGTCGTCACCAAAATATGGACAGCTGGTAGAGAGGAGGAGGCGTACAAAGCCGAATTGCCCGGATGCACGCACATTGTCCAGGCTGTTGGCTACGTTCGGAACCCACTCCCGCGTCTTGAAGCCATTGGAAAAAATGGTGGCGCTGCGACGCCCCTTCATGTGGAATATGACGCTCTGAGCGGCCGCTTCTTTAGAAGTGAGGCCGCGAAGGGAGAGCAAGCGCGGGAATATGTTCCCGGCTTGTTCGGTGCTGGTATCGCTTTTCCCGAACGTGTTACGGATCCCCGCGGTAATGTTGAGCATGCCGTTGGTTTCTGGAAGTTCATGAAGTATGCCAAGAGGGTCATTCCTGACTGGGTCAGCAAACCCTGATCGTGGAATACGAGTTCCTTGCATGACTGAATGCACAGGACTCTGTGAATCTTGGGTTTCGGCACGGACTAGAAACCTGATCAACCCCCCAGGTCTCCGCCATACGGTAGACGGATATACGATGTCGGCGTACGCTTTGATTCTTGCTTGAAGAGCTAATGCAAACTTGGGTCATTTAGACGATTAGAGCAGACATTCTTACTTATACCATCATGTATATCACAACTCCCTATCCCCCCTTCCTATCAAGTCGTCCATATATACATACACTGTCACAGAATGCTACACATATATAATTCTGTTTGGTTCAGAAGGCCACCTCTCGGCGCGCTCAATTCCGGATCCGATTTGCTCGAGTCCCGTGTCTCTACTTCCATTCACTTTTAGTTACATCTTCCGACTCCAAGACCTCATAGGCGTCCACATGCGTCTGCGCGAACTTCCTAGCAGACACCTTCCGCATGAACAGAATATCCAGTTCTTCATATGTGCGGTCTTTCACCTCAGGCAAGCGGAAGTACGACCAAACGAACACGAGGAACGCGGTGCCGCCCCAGAAGAAGCCACTCTTGCCACTCCAGTTCCATTCCACCGGATTGATCATGTACGTATTCAGGAATTGCGAGATGATGTTGACGATCTGATATGCTGTTCGCGAGAGCACGACCGCCAGGGGACGAAGCCGAACCGAGGATGTTTCTGAGATGATACTGTACTGCAGAAATGTTAGCTGCGCATTAAGGAGCTCTCGATCCGCGAACTTACGGCTAAGGGGCCAATGGTTAGGGAGTAAACGAAAAGCCATAGGACGCAGAGAGCCCCGGACGCCCAGAGGGCTCGGTCACCGGCCGTGACATCAAGTATACCCACGATTAGCAAGATGAGAGATAGGGTGCCCATGCCAGCTACATATAGTGTGCGTCGACCCCAACGTGCGATGAGGAACCACGACCTGTGGAAGATTAACACCACATTCATAAAACGAATAAGGAGCACTTACAGGACAGTTCCGAGCAAGCCAAAGCCTTTCGAGCCTAGACCCAGATAAAACGAAGAATCCGTATCCAGACCGGCGGAGGTGAAGAAGTACGTGGGCGTGTACGCGAAACTACTGCCAGAGAGGATCTGGCCGGCAAAGGCAACACAGACTATTTCCGTCCGACGAAGATTGACGCCCTTGAAGCAATCCAGATACGTCGCGCCACTTGTGTCTTCGGCTTCGACCCGATTCGTGTGCACCATCATTGCGATCTGGTTGTTGATTTGCTCTTCCGTCTTTCCTCCGCTTAGTCGCCGAAGCGAATGTTTGGCTTCGTCTAGACGCTCGGCGCGGACGAGCCACCATGGACTCTCGGGAGCAAGGTAGCACACTACCATTAAAGGGATGGGCCAAGCCTATCACGAATGTGTGTGTTAGTGATGGCGACGATATTTCATGGCAAATGTCACCTACCCATTGGACAGCGAAAGGTATACGGTATCCCATGTCCCCTTTAATGTCGAGACAACCCGTCAACACGCCCGAGGCCAGGAGTTGGCCGATAGCCCAGCACATGTTCACGTAAGTCGTCATATAAGCACGCAGATTCGTTGGGCAGACTTCCGAAGCATACGCTGGCGCCAGTGTAGCGAAAACACCCCAGCTGAGTCCGCAAAGGATCTGGCCACCGAGCAACACGGAGGCACTGTTGGCGAGAAAGTCGATGAGGATGAAGAAGTTGATAACGCCCAGTGACCCGATCATCACCCATCGATATCCCCATCTCGACGCAATGTAGCCGTTGAGTAGACCACCTGTTCGAGGTTAATTAGGAGTACAAGTTCAGTCAATATAGATGTGCTCCGTACCGATGATAGCACCAGCAGTACTCGCTTGATTCAAACCCGTTTGCCACGGTCCAGAGACTTGCCATCCCTCCTCAGGACCGTAATATGTTCCGAATTTCTTCTGGAACTCGGGATACGCGAAGAAGTTGCCAATGAGAATGGTATCGTAGCTTCAAAGAGTCAGTCATCACTGCCCACTTTCGACGTGCTTTTACCGTCATATGGACTACATATGAAAAGAAAACCTACCCTTCCATAACAATTGTCATAGAAATCAAAATAGACCACATAACCGCCCTGCGATTCTCCCGCAGGGCCTGGAAAAGCGTCTGCGTGTGTTCATCCTCAGTCGCCTGTTTCGCCTCGAGCAAAGCGCTCTGTCCCAGCCTCTCCTCCAAGTCCCGATCGGCCACTTTCCGGGCACTGTTGAGCTCGGCCATTGTTAGGAATCAATTCAATGAAACTGGCACCTACCCTGAGCCGACGGCTCGGGCTGTGGCCTGGGGAAGACATCATGTTATATCGGACCACCCGCGGCACCCTGCTGCTCAATGCTGACAACGTGATCACGAGTTACGACCCCAGACTCAAAGTGTCTGGGGTTGTTTACCGCTGTGCCGGCTCCTTTGCCGGAAGGATGAAAACCTGGGGATGAGATGAGATGGGGAATGTTGGGGAAGTGGAGAAGACGAGCCAAGTTGTACTTGATGATGACGGCTTTTCCCCTCTCGAATGAATGAAGAGTTAATCCACCAATGCTTGAGGGCTTCTCGGGTTGGGAAAGGTCCGGGGTTTTCGTTGAATTCTGAACGGGCAAGACACAGCGGTGCCGGTTGATTGACGCGGAAACCAATTGGCTTGGATTGTAGATGTTTCTATTATTGTTTTGATGCTGTTGGTTGTCTTGACGTTGTCTTATTGATGTTTCTCTTCGATCAACGTCTAATGAGTCTGGAGAGAACCGTATACTACCGATCAGACAATCTTCCGTTGCTGCCTTCATCACCTCTACCAAACACCCAAGACTGAAAAGCCTGAATAGGCTAGCAGGCGTATCAAGAACACATAACGCATCCCCGACATCGCGGAAACATAACCGTCTAGCCATATCCGAAATCCGGGGAAAAGACACCACAGGGCTGACTCCATTTCCAGAGTCCATCAATTACCAGAGCCCATTAGTTCTTTCACCCATGGGAACCATCCCCAATAACATCACGTGTATCCATGCCCGCTGAAGTAATCCCCATCCATGTGTTTCCCCAGCATTTATTCCGTAACAGGGTCCATTCAGGGCCGCTCGCATGCATGTTGGTCGGGGAAACCCAGGTGGATTGCGGGGGAGAAGGGGGAAACTCGGACCGTGGACCCTGGGGCGGACGCATGTCGTGTCAGCTCCGTGCCGTTGGGGTGGTAACGGTGTTTTTCCTTTTTCATCACTTTCATCCCTTACATTTCGGACAAACAATCACTCGTTTGCGTTTGCTTTCGGAGTTAATTAGAGAGCAAGATATTTAGAGAGCATGGAAGGTGTTTGGTGTTAGGAAGTCCCCCAGCCCCCCTTACTGTGATCGTCGCCCGAAGTTGGAATTCCTACCTTGAGGCGCAAGGCAGAAGCTACGCTACCGCGACCTATGCACCCCGAACTTTCTTGCATATTGGCCCCATGGGGTCATGGGGACTGTTGCATCGGACGACTGTTCGGGATGAGAGTGATGAGTATTCCCGTATATGTTGGTGATGAATGTTTGTTGGCGATCAAGACGGTCATTACAAGTGTTTTGTTGTCTCCAAATTCGTCTTATGATGAATGAAGGTAATAGCTGTATTCGAAAAGGTGAAGCTATAGTGGACTGTATCTCATTGATAGACTTGAGCAACAGATATATATGGAGTAGTGAAGAACTCGTCGCGAGTATGTGTCGGCTTACTGTAAGCAGCACCATCATGAGGCCGGGAGGTGAGCCCCTTTATAAAACCAACCATTTGTAGCCACACCCTGACGGAGAACTGGTCTGAATGAGACGCTCACCTTCTTGGGCGCGAGGTGCTTGACCAAATGAATGTGTGAATGAGTAACCATTCACCTCGACTGCTCGAAGGTGGTGTAGTGATAGTCTTAGGACAACGCCATCGGCATACCAAATGCTATGACTGGTTACAGACTACTAGCTCCTCGACGGCGCCACGCCACGAAGGAATACACTACAAAATACTCCGAAGTTCTATCACCAGTCAATGCCTTAAGAATGGAAGGTACCAGCTACCTAGTCGAGAATTTCCATTTTTCAATTTCTTTCGTGACTCACACTTTTGCACATGGGATATAACTGCGAACACAGCAACTCAAGCAATCCGCAGCATCTCTCTCAAACCAGACATAAGTTATTCGAAACACTTATTTCGAATCAACCTCAACAACCTTCCCCGCAAGCTCAACAACATCAACCCACTCCTTCGGCCTCTGTCTACCCCCCTCCAAAACTCCATTCAAATACCCCTCCACCTCCGCCGTCCAGGCAAGCAACTGCTCCTCAGCGCCCCAATCACCCATTGCCATGATGCCAACAGGGACCTTGCCCTTCCCCTGTTCGGGCTCAACATAGCCCATGGGCGCACTAGCAGCCGGACAACCAATAGCATTCGCGAGCCAGACGTACAGCATGAAGCGGATCATCTGGTTGCCATCATTGAAACCGTAGTTCTCGTCGCCCGGGGTAACTTTCCAACCAATCTCGGGGACCGTGGGCGTGACGATGAGGAGACCCGGGTACTTCTGGAACAAGAAGGCCAGGTGCTCCATGTGCAGGGCGCGCAGCTGGGAGTACTTCATCATGTCCGTCGCGGTGGTGCAGGCGCCGACGGCGAGGAGCATCTGGTTGGCGTGGTTGATGGTGCTGAGGGCGCGCTCGCCGAAGCGCGTGCGCAGGTGGTCGTAGGATTCGGCGAGGGCCCAGGCGGAGTGCGCGAGTTGGCCTTCGTAGAGGAAGGGGATGCGGATGTTGACGATGTCGTAGTTGAGCTTGTCAGAGAAGTAGGCGATGGCTTTTGTCATGCATTCGCGGACGGCGGGGACGGATTGGTCAATCCAGTCTTGGCATATACCGATTGTCTTCTTTGCTGTGGGTGAGGGTGGGATAGAGGGAGAAAAGGCGCATTGGATGGCGTCGTCCGGGTTTGGAGCCGTCATTGCTCGGTATGCTATTGCCAGGTCGGTGGCCGTGGCGGCGAGAGGACCGGTGACGCTGATGCAGGACCGGGACGTGTGCGTGCGGTGCAGAGTTGGTTTCAACCCGAATTGACCGCAGAAACTCGCAGGGACTCGGAGACTGCCTCCGGCGTCTGTTCCGATGGTGATAGGGATGAGACCAGCCGCCAGAGCAGATCCTCCGCCCGAGGAGGAACCTCCCGGATAGTATGAGGTGTTGTACCAGTTCTTGGGCGAGCCTCTCCGCGGGTTACAACCAGTAACATCAGCTCCTAGCTCATGCATTGCCAGCAAACCCATGACCATGGCCCCAGCGGCCTCCAACTGGGCTACTGGCCAGACTGACTCCTTTGCCGGAGCGAAGGCAGGGTCGTTGTGTGTGGGTTGCTGGCCGTAAAGGCAAGTATATCCCTTGATGGCCGTGTCGTCCTTCACGCCGATAGGTACACCATCCAGCATTCCGAGGGGGTTTCCTTCCTGGTATCGCCGTGTGGAGGCTTTAGCCGCCGCAAGAATGGCATCCTCCCGAGTTTCTGTCCAAGCAGCCGAATATTTGCTGTTCTTCTTCCGTGAAATCAGGGGGATCAAGGCCTCGGCGACCTGAAGCGGGGTGAGCTTCCCCGACTTATACAGCTCATGATAGTCCGTGGCGGAGTAGAAGCGGCCGGCAAGATTGTCGGGCTGTCGCGGGAAGAGCTCGGGTGTGAATTCTAACCGAGCTAGTTCATTGCCATCTGTTGATATCGGGGTGACGATGGGCTATGTCTCTTGTTAAAGGCGACTTCAACAACGAGTTGGATCTGAGAAGGATCCTACATTCAAACGATAATCATACGCGTCCAATTCTGGCATGTCCTTGATCGTGCCGAACTTGGCATTCACCCAGATGGCTTTCGCCACGAAGGAGACCTTGGTGACGCTAGTGAGAGCGTGAGCGAGTGTCAAACCGAGACCAAGATTGCAAGATACTCTATATGAGATGGACATACACTTTCGCCGCGAGTACCAACGACCATCCCCTCAAGACCGGGTTCACCTCTTCGGTGTGGGTCGTGACTCTCTGAGGGCCTTCACGGGCTCGGGGGTAGCCGGAGAAGCGCTGGGTTGACGCCATTTCTCAATGGTTTGATCCGTGGGGATATCTCATTCACATGCGAACTGGAGACACGAGAGACGTTCGCAAACTTGCAGGTTATATAAGCTGGTTGGTACTCCATAAACAGAGATTCAAGTGATCCGGAGACCTATATCGGTCTCCACGTGTGCCGCGATTCATGGCGATGACGATGATGACGCTTCTCGGTCATAAAAGAGACACCTTAAGAAACCACTTACTTACACACTATTACCGGGAATACGTAATGCCTATGATAGCCGACTCTCTCTACTTTAGTAGTAGCAACCCCACCGAGACTCGGAGAATTTTAAGCGGCGCGGGACTGTCACCTTGTTGGCGTACAATTTGGGAAGTTGAGAGTTTGGGATCAACGTGGAAGAATGCGAACGGGCCGTGGCGTTCTCCCTTGAAGTCCCCACGGGTATGCAACAGTGTGCCATGTGTCCATAACACTGTATATATACCGGGGTCCACGCGAAGTGGTCCGTGCGCGCTATAATATACCTAACTCAGTGCCGTTCCTCGAAAGTGAAAGTTGCGAGTCGCAATTGATTTCTCAGCTGCAAAAATAGCTTCTCATAGACGCATGAGATTTTCAAGTCATCATGGCCTGATTTTCGTTCGCAAAATAGCACCAACTCAGTTCAGCTAACTCATGTCCTGAAGTCAACAACATTCTAAGAATAGCCTACGGGATATTCTTATCCCACTTACACGATGGCGACGGCACCTGTATCTCATACGGAATACACTGTCAACATTCCGCTCGAAACCAATCTCAACAACGCGAGAAAAGAAGCTGGCAGAGCTATGTGACCACGAATATCGATTTTGAAGTCGATGTGGTGCAATTGTTGCCAGGCTTATTTTTAGTGAGAGAAGTCATGATAGTTGTTGTCTCTAACATATTGAATCACCTCAACACGAGCAGACCAAGCGAGAACGTCTGGAAGAAGCTTCCTCATTCGGTATATTCTGGACTCAGTTCAGGGGCTACAATACACCTTCGACTCTTCAGCAATTAGGGGTATTTGAGCCTCTCAATCCTGCGAGAAACCGGTAATGTCTCGCGAGATCATAAACAAGCTTCATACTCTTGCCGGCCAATGAGGTCCCTCGAACGCGGCCAAAAATATCCTGATCTTCTCGGTGATGGGGTGATCGACCTTGATTGAGGAGAGGTGCTTGCCAGCAGCCTCGCTCCCACCGCCAGACATTTCGGGTCCGATTTATCAATCTCTCATGCATAAAAGTCTCAGTTGTCTCGAACGAGACGATTTCTGTGTTTTGAGAAATAACCAGGATATCGATTGTGAGCTTGAGCCGACTCGAGTACCAAAAGCTGCATGTTGCGCAGAGTCACCCATGGGTGACCGGATATAATAGGGGTAAACATGATCGGGTCAATGGGAAGGTTGCCAAGGCTAATGGTGTCTGCTGGTGTTGATGTTCTCACAGCCTTGGTATGATTCTGGTGACCATCAGTCTTGCAGTTTTGAGGGAAACGATAGAATACGGCAGGCGACTTATTACGGTTGACCTTGTGGTAAAATGCAAGCAGTGCCTGAATGGGCTTACGGATTATGTCAAGATCGTCGGAGGTTATAAGCGGTTATGGGAGTCAGTTGAAGAAAGGGGACAGTCGCGAATTTAGCTATTCGTCGTTCATCTGGTGTCTCATCGGTGTCAATGGCTTCTCGCCAGCCACTACAACCTAGGCAGATCGAGGCTTGAGAGGGCGGGGGTCTGAGAGATCAAAATTCCTTTTCGTTTTTTGCCTTTTCGGCTCGCGCAACTCTCCAAGCAGCCCAATAAATGCCCGCGCTGGTTACGGCGTAGATGGAAGGCCAGGCCACTACCGCGCGAATTACGGCTTTTCGAGTCACGTATCGCGGAGTCTTGAAGACGATTGGCTCAATGACTGTCTGCCAGAAAGCCTCGAGGCAAAAGCCGGCGATGCAGATCTTCGGCAGATACTCCTTTCCGGTCGTGTTGTGGATGCGTTCGGCGACCTTGAGTGAGTATGGCTTGGATGGTGGTGTGAGAGACGACATGGTTGCTCGTGTTCCTCAGCAGCGACGCTTCAGATTGGGTGGTTCAAAAATAGATTACTTGTTTGGTGAGTGAGAGTGAGTGTGAGGTGGGATGAGATGAGATGAGATCAGGTGTGACAAGAGATCGAGGTGCTGAGGGGTCATGAGGGACAGGTTGGGGTTGGCTGGCAGCTTCCCCTTCTTGTTCATCCATGTTTGGGGAGGCGCTTCGGCCCGTTCCCGCCCGATTTTACTCGATGGTTTCAGCCTTCGAGACGCAAGAAGGTGCAACCGAATGATCGCGATTTCTCCAAAGCACGAAGCGAGAACGAAGCGAGATGAGTGGCACGAAGTGACAAATTGCTACCTAGAATGTAACCCGACGACCTCCATCATATCCCATCCTTTTAGCCGAAAAGATATATCTCCAACTCCGCCTCGACTACATATGACAGACAGTAGGGGGCAGTGCCCCTTGGATCTAATTCTACATTCTATGTCAGTGATCTCTTCACTCCTATGTGCCCCGCCCGGTATCTACATCTTTGGTGATACGTTTGAACAACAACTCATCCTCAACCTCACGAATCAAATATCGCACCATACGCGGGTATTCCGCGCGTCTGCATGCCAAAGACGACCTTCTCGGTGACCTTGGGGTTTGAGATGATGAATACAGCTTCGGCATCCAATTCGTCAACGAGCTGGTACGTTTCGGCTACGATATCAGGATAGCCTCTGTCATTGGTATTCCAGATGACGGCTTTCGGGTCGGCACGGAGCACCTCCGCAACTACCTGCGGACCGTATGTCTTCTCGGGATCCCTCGTGCTCCATAGGACGCGGCGAGGTGTGACGTCGGCAAATAGGAGTGATAGGCAGGGCCCAATGCCCGAACCGGTAGCCACCACGACGATGCGCTTGAACAGCTTGGATGTGTAGAGCAGTCCGTGCAACGGGGCGCCGCGGACCCATAGCTTACGCTCGTTGGGCTTGCCGATCTGCTTCTTGGTCCAGTCACCGGCATTGCTCACCACGACGCTGAACCCGACGATCTTACCCGACTCGGGCTCGACGTCAGGAATCGTGGCAAAGGCGTGCCATTCCGTCAGGGGCTTATCGCTGATCTTCACACCATAGAAGGGGTTCATGGGTCTGTACTTGAAATGAAGCCGAGTGGCATGGTCGCTCAGCTTCTCTGGGTAGACGGTTTGGTGTCGAAGACGAGACCATGAAGCGATGGTGCAGGAAGTTGTGAGGATGATGAACCAAAAGTTCGGAGACCGGATAAGGACATAGCCGATGGTCGCATGCCATTGCCTGGCCGTCACATTGGCCGAGGCGATATTGTGTGTCCAGAAAGAGAGGAGCGCAGTCCATCCCGCAAAACGATGAAATGCCTCAAACTGGTCATGGTATTTCCTTCGCAAGTCGGGATGGGCAGCTGTCAGGATGACTATGAACATGGTGATGACAATATAACTGGTGATAAGGTTGATCATGGTGTCGGTTTGGGGGTCATCAATGTACTCCTTGGTCACCAGGATGGTGTATAGGAGATACCAGACTACCGCTGCTGTCCCGGCACCACTATGACAGCCTCCATAGTGGAAGACTTTGGCAAGCCTCTTACGGATGAAGAGAGGCCACGAATGCGGCGCGCATACGAAGATCTCATACACCATGTTCACGAACTCTTCCTGTCGGAATAATATGCTGACGAGAAGGTTGGCAGAGGCGGCACTGCCTATATCCCTCGAGTTCGGGTTGCCGCGTGTTGTGATGAGAAAAATGAGGAATACGATGAGGTTTATGGTGAATATTACGCCGAATATCTTCCGATATGACGAGGCATATTTGTCTAAGCCAGTCAGTTCCTGCTGGTGTTGAAGTCCACGTGGAAAAGGGGATACATACGTCGAATTTTGCGCGTGAGTTCAGATCCTATCTGGTCCGGGAGAACCGCACGTCTTGGAATGGTCTCAACCGAAAGGTTACCCTTCTCGTTCGAGGACGAGAGGTCAGTGGAACCGGAACGCGGCGTTGACGTAACCGTTTCAGTCACTGTCTCGCCGGGAGTTGAGGGAGACAATGTTGGCTTCTGAGCCTCGATATCTGCACCTGGGCCGTCCATATCGAAGTCAAAGAAGTGGGTTGTGAGATGTCGGTTATCAGGTATCTTCAACCCTAAGTGTCGAAGTGAAGCCGATACCAGTTTTAAATCGCAATCTCGGAACCGTTAAGTCGGGACAGTGACGCCGTGACCACAACCTGGAACCTCCTTAACTGGCTTCTGCTCAACCTCTCGGCCGTAACACGAATGAGGACTCGACCTTCCACAGATATATATTAAATTCGATACGAGCGAGTGGCTCTCTAACCGAGCTAGAGACGCGGGCGAGGATGTTGCTTATTGTCTTTCAGTCTACGATCCCGGCCACGATGACTCTACCACCTTCCGATACGGGTATCTCTGCGGAATTGGTGCCTACGGTGATGCAAATTGTCCCGAGGTACTATCAGGACATCGAGCGGCTTCGTCAGATTGCAGAGTAAACAGAGATCTTGATATCAAATGTAACGCTCCAAAGCAGAAGCCACAAAACCTGAACCTAACCCAGTCTGGCGTTGCGGCTCGCCAGGTCGTCTGCGGAAGGTCGTAGCGCAGATGGATTTGAAACGGCCAGATAGTAATCAAGAAAGAACTCTGCGTTACAGCAGGCACGAGGAGCTCGAAGCAAACGCCGCACGAAAGCTGCGACTCACGCGACTTCCTTTTGAGGCTGGACAACCGAGGCTTCGCAGCCTGTTTGTCCGTCTATCCCTGGATGTTTGTGCAGTGTTTTGTGGGGGGAGAGGAGAGGATGGCCCGTAAGGGAATGTGTATGCATGATTCATTCTTCCAGTCGGAGGAGGACTGGGAAGCCTCCAGTTCCCATGCAGGTTTGTCTTTTCCCTATGAGTCTAGAGTGCGTCTTTAGCTGAAAGCTGATACGACCCATGTTCTGGCTTGTGATAGTTACAAGTCTTGGTAGGACTATTGTCTCTCCGGCTTCGACGCTTCAGATCTACAAGTGGAATTATCCAGCCCTTGACGCTGTCGTGAAAATGGAATAGGTACGAAATAGAACTGTCATGGTGCGTCGCGGCTCAAATCGAGGCACTGCTGGAATCACATGAGGCACGGAAGTCGTAAGATGTTCACAGCAGAGCCGGTTCACTTCTGCAACAACAGCGTGGACGTAAGACTTGGCTTCAGCTCGACGGGTTAGGGAACAGGCGCCAACCTCCCAAAGCTACCTATGGAACTCATGCGCCACACTGCACAGCTCCTCGGTGAGCGACGAGAAAGGCCCACAAGAAGACGTGGCTTGCTCACCGAAAGAAGTGGAGACTGAAGCGATGCCCTCATTGTCGTCGTTACATCTACGACGTTATCTGAATACCAATGCGACAAATGCGACCTTATCATTCCGCACATATTCCGTACAACCTATCTACCTACCTTCCTAGTTGCAACGGCCGACTTGAGATAAGTTGCATCTGGAGATGGCTAACCACGCCTCCTGAAAGCATTATCGAAGGCAGATTCCATTCCTGAATATGTAGGTTGACCTCTTTCTAGTATTTCCTCCGTTGACCCACCCCGCGTTCTTTCATGCCTTCTTCAACGGTTTGGGTAGTACTACTGTAAACATCCGAGGCAGCATTAGGGAGGCGGACAGGCGGACTGCAACATTACGTTGAACAAGCTTTCATGCAAACGACACTAGGCTACCATCTCGCGTAGATATTCTGAATGAAGTCGTATGAGGCAAGTTTGGAGCACATGTCAGGCCATGGACACAGGGTCACAATAGCTCGGGGGAAGACGTATGGAACAACCAGAACGGTAGGTGGTAGGTCTTGTCACACACAACCTCCCTTGGCCAGAATATCCGGGTTAGGCAAATGAATCTAATCAGATCTGATCGAGATCTAAGGTTGTTCTGCATATGATTGTATTCATGCGACGTTCTTGGCTTCTGTGTATTCGTAATACGTACGGAATGCGAAGTCTGCTTTGGTCATCTCGTGTTCGAGCAGCTCGATCGAGTCTTACACGCTAAAGCCATGCCAAGGTCGGTATTCCAGATTCAGATGCAGACTTAACCACGGAATACTAAAATAGCTATCAGGAAGAAAAATAAAGATCGTTACATCGAAGAGCAAGACGGCATGAAACCAGCAAGATACCCCTGGGCAAGCCGGATGAATAAGAGCTTAGTGTGAAAAATTCGTGCAACATCGCCGCTCTCATCCTCGCAATTCTCATGTGCAAGTGCCTGTAAGAGTATAGCTCTGCCGGCAAGCCGCCGGAGGTCGATAACGGTCCGAGCAAGGGCTTGATGTCAGCCCCGCTGCCGGATCCGAGGTTGAAACTCCCGGTCAGTGCCTATCTGGGGCATATCTGGAGAGGTTAACACGGAATAGGTAGTTCCAAACGGATAGTACGCAGTAGTGACAGGATGATAGGGCCGCAACTCGAGGCTCCGATCTCAGTATCTAGTGGGCATTGACGTTTTCACATGCCAGCGATTTCCTAATGAAAACCGCCGGCCTGATTACGATGAGGTCTGTCATTGGAATGAAAATACGGTCGATGTACGGATAATCCGTCCTCCGCGGCTGCCTGCCTATCTGAAGCCGAAAAGATGCATATGACGGCAGGTGGACTGTAATCCGTACGAAGTAACACCCCTGTTACCCTCGCCACCACATGAAACTCGCTTGACGACATCCCATGGTACATTGGCAGGCACCGTGAGGGGTACTTGTCACATGGGAAGGCGCGCTGTATACAGTACCATTGCCTTCATCGACCGAACTGGCCTTCACTGTATTCCGTACTCACCATCATCCATACAACCATCGTTCTCTCTTCTGAAATGGAAGGCCTCTTCTCTGGCCGCATGAATATGGCACCACCGCCGCCAAAAAAAGCATGCTCTAACTATTCAGGGTACTCATCGTCCGATGGCGTGCATGTCGTCAACTTCGCCTCTGATGACTTCAGCCGATGACACACAGAAAGATAGGCCCAGGACGTTGCCCAGATACGGCTCTGTCGACTGGAATTTGTTCCATGCAGACATCGGAATCCGAAGACGACGTTGATATCTGTCAGCAGTTCGGAACAGTCATGACTTTTCGCATCGCGAAGTCATCAAAGATCCACATCGACACGAGAAAGCCAAGCCGTAAGGAAGAAAAATGCATTGATCTAAGTTCTTACGCCGTCCATCCATCCCCTTCTATAGTGATTTGATACTACTAAGAATAAGTAAGAGTGCTAAAGAATACAGGACAAATTAAAAACATGACCTACATTTTTTTCATATAATAAAATGTACAGGCAATACGTACAGGCAGCGCCGTCAGGTTCCGTCCACTCCCTCAATGTATGGTATGGTATGGTATGTATGGTGGTTCAACTCCAGAGCAGAGGAGGGAAAAGAGGGAGGGAAATTAAACATATACGAAGAACAGACGACATCGCCCTTCATGATGGAAAACGCCAAGGCATAACTTCTTAAATCTTACCCCTCTCCCTCTCCCCCTTCCCCTCCTCTCGACCCCCGTTTTCTCCAGAAATGCGACAAAACTCCATTCATATATGCTGGTGCAAAGCTTAATCGAAGAGGTAAGAAGGTCGGCGGGAAGGCCGGGTCAGGGTCATGGTTTTTCGTCTCATCAAGCAGAGTTTTCTCGTTTGAATCCCATCGCAGCCTCACACATCAACGGCACATCTAGATGTGGTTGGCATCCGTCGAAGGAGAACCGCTGATGGCGGCTTCGGCTCATTGATCGTGTCGTTGGCCTGGGCTTTGAAGAAGACTAGGTATGTATTCCACTTCACTTCCGTCGCCGCGGCACAGACGTGGACAGATCCGACAACCGAATGCATTCGTTTCTCTATCGTGATGCGGCTACCGTACAACAACCAACACCAGTACATGGCGCGAGCCTTCACGTATGTAGACAACAAAATGCCGAGACAGCAAGACGCAGCCCTTACGCAATGCCGAGATTGGCAAGCTTCTTTGCAGGATCTACACTCCAGTTCTTGGTCCAGTTGCCGCCGGGGAAGAGTTCGCTGTCCCAATCAGGAACGAGTCTCCAGGCCTCCCTGCCTTCAATGCCCAGTGGCAGTAGGTCACAGCCACGGTGTCCCCACTTGTCGGAAAAGACGCGCCGGCCCGCCTCGGCCATGATCTCCATGCCTGCGCTGAAACCGTCCTGGTCGCGGTAGAAGGGCTCGTCTCGCCCGGCTGTTTGGCGAGGCTGCCAGATGTTGCTGCGCGGAGCTTCCTTACTGGTTAGCTTGTCCCATTTGACGCTCTGCATTCGTTCGGCAACTTCAACGAGATGCTGGAACGCCTCGCCTTCTTTCTCAACCCAGTTGTACATGTTCTGTTCCCGCTTGAGCTCGGCCTCACGGTGTGGCCGGGCGTTCAGACTCGGCGGTCGGAACACGGGGTCTCCGGAGAACCCGGCGTGCGATCCCGGGAGGTGGAACAGAGCGCCAATATCGTTCATCGCGATATCCACATCGAACACTAAACCAGCCTCACTCTGTGGTTGCCAGTATCCAGCCCAGTGAAGTCGCAAGTACATGTCGCAGTCGGCGGCATAGTAGGGGATATGGACGTCCCAGGCGCCAACGTCGAGATAGGCGTCGCGATTCACTAGCGTGAAGTGGTCATACGAGAAGAAGTGCGTGGCCCAGGCTGGCATGTCGGGCCCATTGAGGTAGCGCATCAGACCAATGGCGCGCTCGTACAGGGTGGCAAAGGGATCGTGGTCCCAGTCGTGGTCACGGTCCTTCTTCCGAACCTCCTGATCGCTGAAAACGATGACATCCTGGTGTGTCCAGAAGTAGTAGCGCCATTGACGCATCAAGGCGGTGTGCAGATAGAAGTTCTGAAGCTGCGCGAAGCTAAGCAGAGTGGGAGTCATGAGAACATTGACGCCGAGCTGGTGCAGGGCGGTATGATTCAGAAAGAAGGGGTTCTGAAGCGAGAACTCGCCGCGCTGATTCGTGCCGAATGTGCCAGTGTTCTCTACCACGTATATGTCGGAAGGCGGCCAACCGGCTGCAATGTAGCTGCTTACGCATTGCAGCAGCAGCGGCCAGTCACGAGTGAAACCGATGAGCAGCGGCGTGGTCTCGGGGACGTGAGGGTTCGGCGGCATATGATTTTCGAGGACCGGCGGGGCTTTGCCATAGGTGGTCAGGTAAGGGAAGTGATCTAGGATAGGCGGATGTCTCGGGGTCTCGGGTTTCAACTGCTTAACGTATCGTACCGGTTCGGCCACGGGTACCTGAGCATTCTTGTCGCGGATTGCCTGCGCCGCGGCCGCGGCATCGTAGGCTTTGCCACGAGCTCCCGACCCGGAGGAAAACGACCGAGAAAAGGGTATCCGGAAGGTGACATAGACCAGCAGGGCCACGAGGAGCACGGTGCCCCAGCGGCCGAAGACGGGCACCAGCCGCTTCGGTAAAGCTCGCATTATATAATATATTAGCTGAGATGCTATCTCCTTGAAGTCGTTGTGACTCTTCTGGGCATATTGGTTGATTATCTAATTGGAAGGTGGTTTCTCTGTCCCGGACGCGCGGAAACGAGCAGCGCCCCCTCAACGGTGGAAGGGTGGGTGAAACAAACAAAACCCAGGCGACAGAATGTTTGGCCGTTCGGTCGGTCTTCTAGAACAAACGAGTGACTAAAAAAAAGAGACGCGGGCCCCGGGTGAGTTTCAATTCGTTATCCCGATATAGACTGGTTTATGTGAAACGAAATCGAACGACACGACACACAGTGGACAAGCCGGCAAAAGAGAGAGAAAAAAAGAGAAGAGGAGGATAGGTTGGCAAGAGAAGTGGTGTATGGGTTTGGGTTACGGATTATTTGATACGGAATACAGCTGCGAGGAAAAAAAGTGCTACAGTGCCATAACGCCACTTTGCTGCTGCTGTTGCTGGCTGGCTAACTGGCTACTAACCGGCTGGGCTGACTGGCTGGCTGGCTTCTGCTGTCGCTGCGGTGAGTACAGAGTGTGCGCGGTCGGTGGTGGGAATGAGATAAAGGGGAAGGGTGGGTACAAAGTCGACCCGGGAAAAAAGTGAAGGGGAATCAAATTTGTTTGATTGACCGCAAACCCAGTTTTCGATTGGACCCTGACGACGGGGGCTTGGGTGGACTTGGGTTCCTTGGGCTCGCCAGAGCGATCCCCACCTGCGCTAAATGCGCCCGAATCGACGTTCGAAGTTATTCCCTACGCAATCATTGGTCTAGAGACTTTTCGCAAGAGGTAGCTAGAGCCTAGCTGCTATCTCCAACTGTGGGGTCCTCTTATTTTAGGTGGTAGGCAGGCATCAACAGTTTGGAGCTTCCTATCTTTGACGGGCCGGGGGTTTCATCGTCAGTGCCAGACTGGTCACTGCAGACTGTGCCCTATAAATTGATTGACGAGTTCGTGGAGGGAATTTGGGTCGAAGAAGGACAAGATTATCATCTCGGAGGTAAAGAGGAGCCCGGATGGCGCCAGTTCTAAAGTACCGGTTAGGTATGTCGTCGATCGGTATTCGAGGATACGATGCGTACCCTTGCGAGCTGTATCATCAGTCTCATTGACGGCGGAATATTATATTTGCAGGATTCTATGAACCACTCCGAAATATCGGTACCTCCTAATTACGGGCATCTCTGCTGAACCTGTCTATCTACGGGATACCTAACTGGTCTACGTACGAGTAAGTGACTGAAAGGGGCGTTGTTATTTTTCATGTTCAGCAGCAACGATTCTTTAATAAATCTTACGTTGGATATTAATTGGTTTAGCACGATCAATGCCAACATCTTCTAACCGTTAGGTAATTACGGAATACAATCTTTTTTATCGAAGTTTTTGTGTCTCGAATTACACGGACGTTGGTTTTGTTCAGCTCGCGAACGGTAAGGTAAACGCCGATAGGGTCCCTATTCCCCTTTCGAACTTCTAGCACGGGTACAGTGTGCGAGACGGTGGTAGGGACAGTGCCCTATCAACGGCTGTCTTACCAGGTTTAGTGCGCGGTGCTAATTACGACGCACCGCTTTCGAGAGAGCGAGGGTGTGGTCTACCTAATCCCTTCTTGTGGGTGTCTAACCCGAGAGAATCGTAGTACGGATCTGAGTACATTGCGCACGGCAGGCAGGAATGGATGGGATTGGGAATGGGAGAGAAGGGGGTAAAGATCGTCGATGAGGATGGGCAATGCCTTTATGCGATGCTTTGCTTATTTCGCAGCAAGGTGTTCTGTTCTGCGTGCGTGCGTGGAAGAACGGAGGGGAATGTGTGTGTGTGTGTGTGTGTGCAGTGCAAATCCAAGTCGCTGTATGTACCTAATTTAGTCCGCAGCAGTTAAGTTACGCCGGGAAGTCAGCTCGTCTTTCTCTCGCTCAAGAGAGAGAAGAGTCGGGATGATGTGAGATAACGGAGGCTCGTATCGGATCTTGTGAGACCTGATTGATAACGTCGTGTATGTGTTGCGTTCGCTGTGTATTGCACTTACATATCGCCATTCCATCGAGGACGGGAAGGATCAATATACGCGGAGGGATAGGTACAGAGAGAGTGAGGGAGGTACCGATGTGGAAGGCCAGATTACGATACCTACCAACTTACGCAGCGTCATGACTCTTTGTCGGCATTAGGCCAGATAGGCACGTATGTAGGCACGTTAGGTAGGTAATACGGATAAAGTATGGACCCTTTGACTTTCCTCTTTTCAGGATCCTCTCTTCCGTACTGGATGTTCGGTTCTGGTTCTCTGCTGGGTTCTCTACGGTTTAATCCGTGCTGGGATCTTCTGCTCTTTTCCGGATGGGATCTTCTCCCTTCTGTTCTGGGTGGATGGGTTACGTACGGAATTGGTATGGCAGGCAGGGATAGGCAGACAGTGAAGGATCGGGATCAACACGTCGGTTCGGTTCGCTTGCTTGATTCCATCCATCGAAACACGCACGCAACACGCAACCCTTCCATCCCCTCTTTTCGCCCGTTCGCCTCGTTTCGTTTCGTTCTCCAAATCTGGATATGCGTTCGTATCGTATCTGTACGGATTATGTATCGTAGGTAATGTAGGATCCGGCTCCAACTGGGACTCAGATTATCTGGCCATTAATTCATATATATTCCTCACCCGTATTCTGGAGGTCTTCACACATCAATCAATCACTCAGAGAACCATCCATCCATTCATATCAATCGCGAACCTCACCAACCAAACACAGAACCAAGACTCAAAAACATTACAGTAGAAATTAATTAATTCATCTACCTGTTAGGGAGGAGGAGGATAAAGTCACATCAATATGGGGTGTTATTGTTGAGGGCGTCGTTGTTGTGTGTTTTCTTGTTTCTTTCGTTCTTCTTATCTTGCTTTTTCTTTTTTTTCTGCTTGCTTGCTTTCATTTATACACTGGTACCATTGTACGGGTTTGTTGTTGATGTTGAGAAACATATGTACGAGACATATGTTTATGTCCCCCTTCACTCGATCCGCGTGAACGGGAACGACGACAACAACAACAAAGTACAGAAATTAACATAACCACCACCACCACCTCACCCCAGAGTTTCTCCTATCGCGAAAGACAAAAGCAAAGATTTCTTTCCTCCGTACACTTCTTTCTTATCATCTCGGGCATTTGGTTGTTTGTTTTCACTCTCTCTTTAAAAAGAAAACCCAACAGATCTGAGAACTCGTGTTCCCAGATCATTGGAATTAGAAAGGGAGAGAGAGAGCAGAGGGAGAGATTGGTAAAAAGAGTATCAAACCACCGCATTTCCATTATTTTGGCGATGCTGCCACACACACACACCCTGACATGAGATTTCCCCGGGAAAAGCAAAACAACCGAGAAAGAAAAATCGAGAGAGAAAACAAGCAACGGCCTTCCCTACGCCGCACATGCCGCAAATGGTGAAAATAACTCCCCACCTGCCGGGCTCTTTCCTCGCCGAGACTTTATCCAGGACGCCGAACTGCCATGGACCAAGTCGAAAAACTTCCTTCTAATGCTGAATGATGATGGCCGGGGGGCCTTTGTGTGTTGCGTGCATTGCGATCATGCATCACGTTCGTTTGTTTGTTGTAATATTAGGTACGTTGGGGGGAGGGAGGCATCCTCCGAAACGATGGCGATTACTGCTCTTCCTTCACACTCTCCACAATCCCGTTGGACTTGCTGGACTTCTTCTCCTTCTCCTTCTCCTTGCCGTTCTTGAAGACGCTGAAGCGTTTTCCGACGGACTTGATCTTCATGACCCTGTTCTCCACAGATCGAGTGAAGTCTCCGTCGGCCATCTCCTTGCTCTTGCGTGATCGCTCCTGCGCAGAGCCCGATCGGGGAACGTCCAGACTGTCGTTCAGTCGACGCTGGCTAGAGTTGGACTGAACCGTATCGAATGACATCGTGTGGGGCATGCGATGCAGGTTTTCCTTGCTCCTGCTATATTGACTGTTCGACTCGCTGCTCTCGCCAGTGGCCTGCGATGATGTCTGGGTCTCGTTGCTCAGCGATTGGGACACTTTCTTCTTACCACCCAAGAAACTGAGGCGAGCGCCGTGCTGTCGCATAGCTATCGAATGAACGGCAGACGCCTCCTCCACGACGGCAGTACCGTTGGTCAGAGAGGTACGTATGTTTCCCTTAATAATCTGTGCGCTTTCTCTGTGAGACGACCTGTGCCAGCTGGGTGTGTTCCTAGATCCCGCTTCACCCAGTCTTCTAGTCGGTGCAAAAACGGCAATCTCCGGCGCATAGGTTATCAAGAATTCTACAATAATCAGTTAGAAAAATACGTCCGGATAAGTTGAGAACAACCGTCGACTTACGTGGATACAGATCCTGGTAACCCTGGGTCAGAATCTTGTTTGAGCTCCCCGAGAAGCTGTTGAGGCAACGCTTGATCATGATGGCATGGTCGACGAGAGCGGCCTTGATCGCACGCTCTTGTTCATCGAGCTCAAGATCGTCCTCGGCATCAGGTGTCTCGGCAACAGGCAAGAGTTGCCGGTAGCGAGAAACGCTAGCTTCTGACTCCAGACCAACAGAGATGGCAATCGCGCCGACGATCAACGTTGCAAGCTCGCTGCTGTTCTGGTTTTCCGCCAACTGCCGCTCCACAACCGTCATTTCTTGCGTCTTACGCACAATCCGTTCCAGTCCTGTTTCTTTGGCGCTCAGCCGAACGTGACCAATCTCAACAATCTCACTGCGCCGCAGGATCGAGGGGAACGCTTCGTTTGTCGTATACACGATTTTCTCGGCGAAGTGCTCCGTCACGGGACCGGATGTGTTGCGTTTGGAGGAAACTGAGAACATCTGAGGGTGGCTCGAAAGCAGGAAGTCCCGGATCTGAGGCGCAACCCGAGCCCGTTGGAAGACGGGGTGTTTGAGATCTCGGTGCGGAGATACAGACGAGACGATGAGGAACTGGCCTTCGACCTCGCTGTCCACGTCCCCATTTGTCAGGATCTGCGCAGCTTGATATTGTTCTTGAATGCGGTCGGTGAAGGCAGTGGTCCGCTCTCCAGCTGAGCCTTCGTATACGTATGCCTTGTCGCGTAGATTGGCGGGGAAGCCGAGTCCTTTGAACACGACCTTGAAGTATTTAGGTATAGGCTTCTCCCCTTTAGCCAAGGTCTCGTAGATAGTAGCAATGGCTCTTTCCGTTCTCGCGAGCTTCGCGAAATCGTATACGGTCGTCTCGTACTGGGTTCGAAGTTCCGTATATGCAGCGAGCGCACTGCCCCACGCCTCGCCTTCTTCAAGATGCTTAATCATGTCGAAGTAGATGCGCTCCTTGCGGTCGAAATGGGACTGTCGTGGGAAGTCGGGCTCGGACAACGCAGGTGTCATCGTAGTAGGGTCCCAGTCGTATAAGTCGGCATGAAGTCGTAGAGCCAGACCGGCTTCCGTGAGGTTTCCTTTACCGCGTTGCAGTGTCGCCAACTGATGTACATATCGAATGAACATATCTTCCTTGTGCATGTCTCGAAGAAACTCCATCAGCTCCAGGCGATTCATTAGGTCCGATGCTTCTCCGCTGACGTCGCTGCTATGAACAGCCGCCAACAAGTCTAGGAACACATCGATAGTCGCAATGAAGTCTTTGAGAGCTGCATAGAGAGGATCATCCTCGACCAGGGACAGGGAGTCGAATCGCTCCAGCAGTTCCTTGATGAAGATCTTCTGCATAATACTTTCCGTCATGGCCCGATCCTTGAAAAAGAGGTCCAGGCAATCAATCATCTCAGTCTGAATGACCGACAGATCTTCGCTCAGCGTCCATTCACTGACAATCATGCTCTGCAGGACCTCGACCGCGACTTTTCGGAGGCCGCCATGGACACTGAGACACAGTTGGATTATAGGGCCTACGAGGCTCGGAACATACTGAACCTGGTACCCACCCATCTTGGAGAGCCCATATCGCATCGTCTCCTCGGCACTTGTGTCCCAGCCAATGGCCTTCCATGTTTCACTGAGCAGCTCCGCACCATGCTCGCGCACGTCCCCAGCGATCTTCCACACGGCCCTCCGCTTTTGTTCCGGAAACGTCTCCAGTGCCAGGCATCCACTTCCCACGAGCTTGAGCAGAGTCATGAAGAATAAACGCCAGAGCTCCGTGTCGAACTCCTCAGCATCATCAGGATCGGGCAGAGATGAGTCCAGAAGGATTCCAGAAAGGTACTGCAATGTCCTCATAGTAGATCTATGGTGATAGGTGAAGACACTAAGCCAGTTGGAAGGGAAGGCCTCACCCTCTAGAATACTCAAGTGCACTTGAAGGGTGTTCTTCAGTACAATCGAGACGTCATCGACAGTCAGCTCTAACTGCATCCCACTTGGCGAGTTTGCCGATGCGGACAACAGAGCCGACAGTTCAATCAAAGACTCGTCAAACTCTACTGGGTCGCCAGGGAGGGGCTTGCTGGGGAAGGGATATGATGTTGGGAAGAGGAAGGAGAATCGATCCTTTGGTTTCCGCTCGGTAGCTTGGATGGTCATGAAGGAGTCCACGATCTTCGGGATATAGTCTGGAATTTCTGCGCTCAGATAGTCGATTTGACTAGCCAGCACGGAGCAGCACAATCGGACTTGTTCTCTCCATTGGTCGGTGACCTCGTCAGTCTTGCCCCAATGAGGAGCAATCCATCGGACTGTGTTGGCACTGAGCGCCGAGCGCTGCTCCGGATGGGCAAAAATATCCAGCTTGGAGTAGTTGATGATGAGGATGAGCTTATACAAGACCAATTTTCCCTTGACTGAGGCGCATGAGTCCATGAAATCAATGGCGATGTGCAAGATCTCCTCAGTGGTCAGCAAGCTGGTTAGCTCAGGCAGCCAGGTATGGAAATGTTGCACTGCTAGCGTTTGACTGCCAATAAGCACGGGCGCGGTGCTGCGCATCATTGAGTCGAGAGCCTTGAATATGCTCTGCAGATGTCTTGTGAACCCGGGCGTTGATCCAGTGATGCCAATTCCGACCTCTTTAGCCTTCTGTTGACCTCTGGCGTGGGTGATGAATTTGAGTATGTGACGAACCACCTTCAGTGTTGAGCGGAGTTTGCGCGCGGTCTCAGGCTCAGTAGGCTTCGTAAGCAATCTGGTGAATGACCTGACAAGGCACGGTGTGGCGAAGGGGTAGTTGAACGTAGTCTCAGCGTACTGGTCAACCAAGGGGCTGACGTTGAACCGACGGTCGTGGACAATGCTCAGGACTCTAACCAGCGCAGTGAACACTAGGTCTTCAAACTCATCGTTGCCTTGGAATTCAACCAAGATGCTGAAGAGCCGGTCGAGGACATCACTCAGAAGCTTGACGACCTCGATTTCCGGCACAAACATAAGCTGGCGCAGTAAAGTCGAGACTTCGCTTTTCGGGCCCTCTTTCCATTTCAATAGGCCCAGAATTGTGCGATCTTGTGAGAAGATTGTACTGCAGAGATAGGTCTCAACATTGACTAGTGCGAGTGGTCCGGTAACTTCAGACGAACCAGCCCGCGGGCTCCAAGGGAGCGTCATGTATCCACCTTTGCCTGTAGAATCCGGATGGGCGTTTGCCGTGTGATCGTCAATTCTGTACAGCAGCAATGAGTGCGAGCCATCGCTCATGAATGCTTGACGGTCCCATAGGGGCAGGTATGCCATGGCGAACGGGGCATTCGGTAATTCTGATATGGTGAGCACAATGTGGGAAGTAGTTACATCGGAAGGCTCGAGAGATAGACGTAACGTCTGGTTCCATCGCTGACCCCGTTGTACGGCGAAAGAAGTCCAGGTGGTGAAAGGAGTCGAGTTGGCAGCCGGATATATGCAGGATTCAATACGCTCTCCAGATTGTCGGCGTACATTAACTGAGACCACCAGATTATTCCCATGCATATTGCTTGAAATAGACGTCGCGCTGCCCCCGTACCGTGATAGCAGGTTCTGTCGAGCTAAGAGGGCTTCGTTTATGGTAACATAGATATCGGATCGCGGCTTCGTTGGCGCTCCCGAGAACCCCATTTTGCTAGTCTTGCTGACGCCGGATAGGAGTGTAGGAGTCGACTTGATGAGGACATCGGCGTCAACATGACTGAGAAGCTTCATGTTAATAAGTAACCGTTCGGCTCTCCTCGACTTTTCATAGTGGCCAGAATCGCTGTCTAACACGTCACGAATCAAGCTGTCCCATTCTCTCATTGAGTCAAGCTTCTCTGAACTTGTTGACGGACCCGGCGACCAAATTGTGACTACCTTTTCCGACTCTTCCCCATCCTTCACCATCGACGTGAGTTTAAGTACACCAACACCGACTAATCTGTTGGCAGCTAGTTGCACGTGGTGAGCGCTGTCGATCGAGTTTCGTACTGGGACAGAAGCTGCGGAGCCTGCCGAGCTGGGCGGAGCTCCATCCGCTGTTGACATTCGGCCATCAGTGGGAGGTCGCTCTGGCGGATGCTCAGAGAGTGAATCAAGTTTGGCGCCTCCTCTCGAGAAAGCCGACCTTGTTGAACCCCACATCAAGCTTCTCCTGGACCCTTTGGAACCATTGGTGGGAGAAGACTTTTCCTTTGAGGTAGACGTGGTTGATTGTGCTAAGGATCCAGACCGCGAGGAAGGCTTTCCAACAACGATTTGTTGTGGTGCACGTACTTTCACGACGAGGAATAGTTCCGAGTCCACAGAGGGTCCATCTCCCATATCAGCCGACGTCAGGTCGGTGAACAAGGTGCGCATTTGTGCGTTCCCGGTCACGTACCCCATAATACCGCCAGGCGGAACCTCGACCGAAAACGTCTCCGTGAGCGTGGTTAACGAACCTCCAATAGACTTAGCAACCAGGTAAAGGTCCAGGAAGGCAGATTCATTCGAAGACCCCGCAAAGCTCTTGATATCCACCATCAGGTGATGAAGGGTCGTAGACTCCACGTGAGGAACTGGGGGCTCGTCGAGAAGACTCATGACAGACTGAAGCATGGTGATGTCAATGACGGAGTCATCGCCAGTGAGGACCTTGCCCCGCTGCGCTGGATCCCGCACAATGACTTCCCCACCACATAGCTTATTGCCCCGTACCAGGTCCCAGATGGTTTTCTCTCGGAGAGTGATTGCTTCGCGGTCTGTAAGAAGGCTATGAAGCAGTTGGCGCCGTGCCATGTCAATGGTCTGGACCAGTTGTGATACAGTCTCAAGCTTGGCATACTGGCGGGTAAGTAGTAGCTCGTGAAAATTCGTCGAATGCCACTCTCGCAGACAAGAGGCGATTTCGTCAATCAGGGGCTCGTTGTTTGTTGCCGAAGTCTCATCTCCCAAGCGGAGCATAGGGACCGGAGCGGCCGGTTTCTGTGAATTCAAACTTGTGTTGGGTCTTCTCGCTATCTCGGCATTTCGAGGAGACTCGGGATCCGAGTAGTGCTGCCCTCGTGATGTTGTTCTTGTTCCATCGAAATCTTGATCCTGGGTGCCATTGTGGGATATGACTCCGCTCTTACCAGAGTCACTACACCGCTGGGAAATGCTGTGTTCGCTTCCGTGAAACGAACTGTGGCTCTGTTGACTTAAGGCATCACCCTCACCATCTCCGAGGACCTCCCTTATGTCGACGCAGCTGCGGGGGAATATGCCGGAAAAGACACGAGTTTCGAGGGTTTGGCCCTTGACGGAAGTGAGGCCAGCCAAAAGCGAGGGCGGCGGGAGCAAGTAACCACGCAACCACTCGCCGTCAGGCGTTTCTTCGATGATGTAGAGATCATCGCCTATCTCGAGTGGTAGCTCATTTTCGCGTTTGGTCTCGAAGGGGTATGTGGCGACAGCAAAGGCGATACGAGGCAACGGTTGCCAGGGCATTGGAGCGGCTGGTTGCACGAAGGCTGCGCGCCGGTCAACCGCATGAGGCGGGGGAGAGGACGCTGGCCTGGGGATTGGGATCGGAGTAGTGCTTCAGCCGCTGCTGCAGGCAAGCGATCGGGGGTTTGGAGGCAGGGTCGGCCAAGGGTCGAATGGGTCGTAGCAAGGAAGCGCAAGGAATGTGTTGCTAGCTTGCTCGACAGATGCGTATACGCGCTAGTCGTGTGGTGTGTGCTCGTGCTGGGTGCGCCGCAGATCGATACCGAGGAATGTCGGGTGTCGAGATCGAAACGTCGAGATCTAAATCTGTAGCGTTATGAGGATCAAACGGATTCGGCTCACTTGTGTGCCATTGAGTTCCTCCGTCCAGCTTTTTATGGTGCTCGAAGCTGGAAATTCGTTTCTCGTATTGCAAACTGCTGCTAACAGATGCCTGTGGACTTCAGAGTTGCGTCGTGGAACAGAAATGCGTGCCGGGTGATGCTTGTTGATGCTGGGGTCACGTCACACTGCCGCCGGTTTAAAAAAAGATGCCAAGAGAGAAACGGTTCTCTGGTCAGAGGAGTTGGTTGACGCCTCGCAATTACACGATCGAATAAAAAGAGGGCTAGGAAGGGATGAACCTAGAGTTGGGATTCGTTCGCAGGTCAACACAGGAGAAGTTAGGAGTTTAAAGATTGGTGCAACGGCAAGTAGAGATCACGAAGAGAAAGTGGTTATGATTCGTCTCTGGGTTCTGGTTATACAGTGGTGTAACTGTATGGGGACTTTTAGTGTCCCGAGGTACTGCTACCTGCAGCGGACGCGAGGCTACCGTAGAATGCATTGCTTGAGGAACGGTAACGCCCGTACCTTGAGCTTATGCTCGACGTATCGGTACCTTCCGACCCACACATTTGGAGTCGGTCTATGCACGTGTCTGTACCTACGCTAGTGCAACGCAACTACCTAGTGTAGGAACAGTTACTGTACCGGTCGCACCTACCGTTCACTGATAGGCAGGGCAGTGTACGAAGTAGGTAGGGGCGGCTTACAGTGCCTGCCTACCTGACCTAAGGTCAAGGTCTAGAGGCCTTCCATTCCGTACAGAGTCAGTAAAGTGTTCCAGACTGCGGAGATGTCGAGCAATGTTGGAAGAATTCCGTAGTCGGCATTCCGTACGGATTACTAATAGGTCGGTCAGTCACGCGTCAAGCTGCCTCTCTACGGTGAAGGTAGCTACGAGTACCTTCAGGGACATGCCTTTTGCAGGAGCTCCTCGCACTACACTTTGACATTGCATTGAACATTGATAGGCGTCCCTTTGCAACACCTGCCCGTACTGACTGTGATGATCCGTACGGGTGTAATCCGTACTCCCCATAATCTTGTATTCCGTACCGAGCATGCAGCTTTATTAATGACAATTTACGGTACAATTTATGGCGTAGGTAGTTACGTGTAAGTAGGTACACGGCTTACTAGCAAAGGTGATTGGATAGAGAAATAGGTACGCTCTTACCCAGGTACCAGGGGGCAGCGGGGGCAAGGGTACAGTACACACGCTAGTCAATCCACACTATGCAACTACTCACACTAGAGGATGATCCGCCACCAGTGCAAGAGGCGCACCACGCACATAGCGCACACATCCCCTGAAATATGTGGGTACTCCTGGTTATCAACGCCACAAGAGAGGTTAGCGCAGGTACACTATTGAGCGGCCCATCAAAGTGACATCAGTGATCAGATGCCAAATTTCACTGTGAAGCTCTGGAAGTTATGGAACTCCTGCTGAGGAAGTACCGAATCACAACACGGAATGCGCGACCGACGCACTCTCGCTATCTACGCGAAGTACCTCTTTCCTGTGCTGGTAGTAGGGTACGAGTACACCTGCTTCGTACTTGCCGGCGAACGGGTTCTGGCTTCTTCTGTTCATCACCTGATCACATGACTAGGCAGGTACGAGGTTAGATTGACGACATCCTCGTATGTGCCGGGTAGGTGCGATGCACTTCGTTCCTGTACGACCGGCATACGAGTACTTCTCTGCCTGACAGCCGAGACAGCTTACGATGCCTTCGTGTTCACCCATTTCCTTCAGGTCGGACGCTTTGCAGCTTCACCATGCGCCTCATGCTACCCACCCTTAGTCCAGCTGTTCCTGCAATTCAAATCAACTGCCGTCTCAACGTCACGTCGGCGTCCTCTCCCCCTGGTCCTTTATCCCGCACGAATACCCCTCCATGATGGATCTCAGTAAACAGCTTGCTCCTGAAGGTGCGCAGAGCACTAAGACTACATAATAACTGAAGCATCATAACGTTGCGTCTTTTACGTCGAATGCCATAGGTATTTCGCTTTTAAGCTTCAGAATCTGCAGAGGACCCTCTCTGGACCGGCTGAGTAACTATCACATGTGCCCGCCTAGATAGCGCATATCACGGCATGATCGTCTCAAGAACCACTTGGAATAGATTCTCGCCAAGGATTCTCCATCTTCCCAGCAAGTCTTACGTCACACGTCCGCTATGCCTTGATGTCTCAACTCCGTCTTACACTCGACGTGCGTACGCCACGCTTGGATTCTCTTTCTGGACGAACAGAATGGCTAACCGAGTAAGTATGGCTTAGGAGCCTCACTCTCTTTGATATACATGACGAACGAAATGCGACTTGACTTCCATTTTGTTTCTCCTATGTTGTGTACCTACTGAACAGGAGCATTGTAGCGAGTGTGTTTTCCAGCCTATTTCATACGGGGAAAAAACAATAGCCTCAAAGATTCCAACAACGAAGTGAATTAATCACAAACTTCTCACCGGAATTCCGTGAGTCCTAGGGTTGATACCCCGCGCCATCATCCTCCCAAATGAAACCGCCGTCAGGCTTCACGATTTCCCCTATTAAGGATTCGATGTCCTCCAACTCGATAGGTAGATTCAATGGTGGGAAAAGAGGCTTCTCGGCCGGCATTCAGGCCGGTGTGGTTTCGCTTGACATAGACGACGGACTAGCCGTCGGTGATCCGTCGTCTGGGGGTGTCCCGAAGATTTCGGCGATGCAAGTGTGGATCATGTCTTTAAATGTTCTCAATAATTCGTTTCCTACTTGGTCGAAAGATCTCACCCCTGCTGCTTTACCAGCTCTAGGAGCTCTTCTCTCAACCGTTTTTCTACGCGTCTGCGTCTTCGCCGTTCGGCAGGAGAGCCGGGCAGATTTCGATCAAAAACTGCGGCATATCAGCATTCTCTTCCAACAAAATTACTACGTCTTCGGAGCGGACTTACTCGGGCTTAGGATTGCGCTTTGATCCACCTCAGGGAACAAAAGTAGGTACATCTCTCTCCACCGTTGCGTCTCCGTTTGGCCGTTATAGTACTTTTTCTTTTCCTAAAGCTACATTTCCATATCTTGATCTATGCCCTCTATATTTAGCGTCATTGAACTCCGACAGCGCTCAGCCTCTCGCAGATGCCCCTCTAGGTCTCCGTCACTTCGGAAGCACAAGTTGCATCTCGGGCACTTGTGTATGGGCAGAAGATGATCTCTATATAAGTGCTCTCTGGGAAGGTTTCTATGAGAAAAAGCGTCAAAAGACGATTTTGCTTGAGGCACTTACTTGAGCCTGTGAATCTTCCTCCATGCGTTATTCTTGCAGCACGACATCACATTTACGCTTATAAAATGGACAATCCGGCCAAACGTTGTCGGGACCGGTGTCTTCGATACGAAAAGATCTGAGCACCCTTGTAACTGGCCAGAGTGTAATCACCCCTCTTACTCATGACCTTAAGGATACCGCCGTCGCAAGAGTGCTTGTAGTTGGCAATCAGCCGGTCATTGGCCAACTTCTTACGAATGAGACCAAGTTCAAGATATTGGAAACGGGTTGCTTGAGGTTAGAAGCCCGACGTCGAAGTTGTGCACCTAATGGCTTAAATAATACCTACAGAAAGTATTATGGGTGGTAAGACTAGAAGATGAAGATGAAGAGGAAGGGGAAGAGGAAGAAGGACTAAGAACGGAAAAGAGGGGGATACCTACCTATTTAACAGTCCTTCAAAGTGCAGGTACATACGTGACTACATTGGTAGCTACTAGCTTGACTTCGGAAGGCCCAGGTAAGTACGTGTCCATCGGAGGTTTGAAGTAGGAGCGACGGTTGCCAGGGGATGCAGGAGCGAGGGACAGGGAGAAATGCTAACAGGGGAGCTGGTCAGTCAGTCCCTACACAAGGTCCAGATGATATTGCAAGCTGACAGCAAGAAAAATCAAGAACAAATTCGAAATTTATATTGCTGGTTTGTTCGTCGAAATCGGCGTTGTGAGCAATCGTTTTGAGCCTGCAGCGAACGAGACAGGCTGTTGGGCATTGCACTTTGCACAAGCTGGGCCTTCTGCCCCGAAGTAGACCGCGCACCGTCGTTCTTGCGCCTGGCGTATTTTTCATTGATCCTTCGATTCGATTTGCGCGTGCTTTAGCCATCTGCGTTGAGCATCTGGGTATTATGCCGTGTGACCTTGTGCATGCTCCTGAATGAAGCCCCAGATCTGCTCTGGCGCTTTGGCGTATGGGACATTCAGCAAGTTGAAATCGACCCTATGGATTGTTCTGCCCATTGCTCTCTGCTCACCTAGCAGAACACAAGCACGATGAGTCAAAGGGCAGATAGTACCGATCGTGAACGTAGTTGTGTTGTTGTCCTTCTAAGCATCGTAGACGGTGAAAATCCACTGGCGTTCTTCTCAGACACGCCCGGATACCTCCTGATTAAGAACGGAAGATACAGAAAAGAGGATATACACAACAGAACACGGCAACAGTAGAGGAGAAGAAGCAGATCAGAGAAGAGAGATGGAGGTGCTGGGTTTAATATCTAATTCCTCTCCCTCTTTCTTTTCTCAACCGCACATGCCGACTCGTAATTTCACTGTACTCAAGGACCCGCCCGCCTTACGTGCGAATCGATGTCTCAGAACCACAGAATATCAGTCCTGGGGCTGGAGTTTCTCGTCAACCCCAAGTGTCGGTACACAAACACTCACGGCTATTAATTCATTCACTTGAAAGTAGCACAGGGCGAACCCCAATGAGTGAGACCTCGGGACCCCAAGAAAACATCAAATCTCACCACCAAATGTCTCAACGCCACACATCAACAAGTCACACAGATTAACAGTTCTACAACATAGCAAGCATAGATGTTTCGTGATACCTAGGTAGGTAGGCAGTTGTCTGCCTACCAAAAATCTATGAAAAGCTCCCCCCGTCGTGATAGCTAATGGATCTTTTCCTCGCATCGTAAACCCCCCGCATCCCCTCTCCGTAGCAGGCCATGGCAAAGCGTCTTGATAGCAAATCACGGACTGATACTTGACCATCATACATAGCATCATTTGCTCCTACCTGAGTAGTTGCTGCTATCTGACTCTCAAGAACACCGCCCAATCGTCTACAGTATTCTAGACTATTTTGCCAGCCCATCAGTGCAATCAAACATGTGGTTTCAGCCATAACCCGTATCTGTCTTTCTCATCATTTTGCTTCAACTTGGTAAGGCAACATCCAGCCCCTCGTTCATATCAATCCAGGCAATCGAGCCGCGAAAACTGTAACCGATTTAGTATTAATCGATGTCCATTTTGTCTTCTGAAGCCCTAGCCTTTGCCAATGCTATTCGCTCAGCTTTCCAGGCCTCAATCTGTTTACGCAAATCATCTGCCGGCACAACATCGTCGATAGTCATATGGACGTTGGAGAAAGGATCCTTGGGTGTCGACAAAAGTTGCTGCACGATAGTGGACCGGTCCATAATGTGTCGAGATGGCAGAATGACGGGATCGGTCATGAGATCTCCCATAATGGGGTCTTCGAATTCGGGAGGAATTTCACCCAGATCCAGCTCAGCCTGATCGAGCTCATCCTTGGCGTCTGCAATCTTTTTCCTAAGATCGTTCCATGCAGCGACCACCTCCGGCGGCTTTCCAAGGCCACGCTGAAGGAGCTGGGATGCTTCCTCGAAATTTGATGGCTTGTAAGAGCGGCCATCACCGGCAACAGCTTTGACAAACTCGACTTTAGAACCGAGATTGAGGTACACATCAATGAAATCAGACAGTAATGTCTTGGGATCGAAGTGATACTTTTGGGCATCCTCGACCTTGAGTTGACCACGCTTGGGGCCAACTAAGGATTCGAGATTGTAGTTCAGCATGCCGGCTAACCGAACAACAATCTCGGGCATAGTGAAAGAATCCCGTAGCGCCTCAGTGAAGAGCTTCATCATACCCATGGTATCATTGACCAGCTGCATCCACGATTGGCACTGCTGCTCGGCTTGCTCTAGATCTGTTCTTATCTTCTCACTTTCCTCTGGTGTTAATCCTTGGTCTTGAAGCTGTTTTTGATAGTCGTGTATCTTGACGAGTTTCGTAAGCGCTTCATCCAAGAGGTATGTGGCATCGTTGAGGAGTAAATTGACGAATTGTACGAAGAATTGCCGATTGACCCTGTAATTGTCAGAAGCGACCTCATTCGACTAAGAGTGCAAGCAACTTACATGCTTTCCCGGCTGAGCTTTTCCTTGTATATGTTGTTCGACCAGATGGTCTTGATAACCTGGAAGATCTCGTATCGAATGTTGAATTTGTCGTAGAAGGCCGAGCTGACGCCACTGTGTTCACATTCTATTATTTGTTAACTGGGCTACACATAGAAAAAGGAGTGAGTGCGAGACGTACCAATATAGAACTTCATCAAGGAGTGGAGCAGATGTTCGTTAGCAAAGCTTGAACCGATCAGGGAGTCGCCGAGCAGACCGTTCGTCAAGTGGTACATGGGCCAGGTTCCAGAGTACAGCAATGTCACTAGGGAAGACTTGAGATAGGGGTTTTTGATGTACTCCGAGGATCGCAGAAAGGCGATGCAAAGAGTAATAATCTCGTCTCCAGTAGATGACATGAGGATATTCGGCATCGATCTAATTCGAGGGTTAGCACTTTGCTACCAGTATCATCGAGACCTGAAGAGCAAGACATACCGAAAAACGAACTTAAAGTTCTCGACGACGTCCTGGAGGGCGTACTCGGGCAGGCAGCTAAATGCTGCCGGCCGGTCTGCGGGAAGGGGGAGACTGATCTGTTTTCCCGGTGTATAGTCGGTGTTGCTAGCAGTCCGCAAGAGCCATACAGCTACATATCGCATAAACTGCAATGACAACGTCTGCGTAGACTGATCGAGTACAACGGCCTGAATCGCGTACTTCAGGGTGATGTATCTCTCAAGGGTATTAACCGCTCTTTGCAGCTGTTGTTTCACCAGTGCAGCCCGTAATGGATCCTAAGTAATTCAGTAAGAATGTTGGCATTGATCGACAAGAGAACGCTTACCGTCTGATCCTTATGCAGCTCATCTTCCATCTGCCTGACCAGCTTCTCAACATACTTAATGTCTTTGTCAAGGTCCTTAACCTTGGAATTTGTTGCTCCGAGACCGTAATGATGCGCCGCCAGTGTTAAGAAGAATATCTCCGAGATAAAATTTGACGCGCCCTCCACCTTGTTGTTGTAGAAAGCGTCCGATGTGGCTTGATCGGCGTTCAACTTCGTCTCATCACTCAGGTCGACACGTGGAGTCCGTCGAAGGTAGTCGAGATCGATTTTGTTGATCTTGGAGAATGTGGCGTCCATGAATGGTTCACAAAGCTTGTCCAGTACCGCCGTCAAATTGACCATGAAACCATCTGATGCGACTTCCGTGTCCTTAACCTGCAAGGCGCGGCGTTTATGGTTCGAGTTCAGACTGAAGGCAAACCAGTCCAAGGTACTGTTCTTCGTGGCGGGGCTAGCGCGGACGAGAGCATTGACGATGCTAATTAGATCTCCCTGGTGAGCCTTCAGCGTCATCTGTATTGCGCTCTGAGAAGACTTGACGTGACCAGCATCGATAGTTCGGGGACTGGCGAAATAGGACTTGGTTACTTCAGAATGAAGAGGTGAGATGTTGAAGAATGGACCAAGGATGGTGTGCATTTCTGTGGCCTTGGCTAGTTCCTCCTTTGTCGCGTTCGCGTCCAGCTGTACTTGGAAACGAGGATGTCGTGCGAGAGCATCGAGAAGAACCGGAAATCGTGAATAAGTCACGAGGCACTGGGAGTGTCAGCAATCGCGAAGCAGATGGCTTCAGACTTGTGCTCACATTGATATATGGCTTGTAATTATCATTCATCGTCATAAGAGCCACCCTACGGCTCATAATGACCATGGCCTCGGTAAAGATTGGCATGATGCTATCATCCTCACTCGCACGCGAGACAGCTTCTGTAAAGAAATCTAAGCATATACCGTCCTCGTTGTCGTGGTTGCGCAGAAGGTAAGGGACCAGGGAGTCGTGGTGTGGGTTCGCATCTCGACTAGGAGTTATCAGCATCAGCGCCAAGTTGCGAACGGTGTAAGATAAGGGGGGAGGTTATGTATTACCCAAAGTATTCAGGCATAGTAAGAGCAAAGATGCAATTACTCATGCACAGTCGCTTTGTCTCTCGCAACATAGACTCTTGAGTGGGGGTTAGCCGCCGCAATAGACGAATGGTGCTCATTATTCGCTTCCAACATGGAAGAAGGTAATCGAGAAGCGGCGTATTCAGCGGCACATTCGCAGCGGCCTCAATAAGGGCGGAATCGAGAGTGGACGTGCTGAGTTTCACCGGTTCGCCAGACTGCTCAAGATCAGCCCGTAGTCCTGGCAGGTAAGTGAGTCGGGCACCGCGACCGTCCTGCGAGATATCCTCACTGAGCGTCACCCGAAAGATGTCGCTAAGCACACGGTCTGCCCAATCCTCGAAACTATCCTGAGGTGCGGCTTGAGCTTTCTTAGCTTGACGGGACTCTGCCTGCTGTGCGTTCACCGAACCTGTAGATCGCTTGGCTTGGCTCATATCATGCGGTGATTCCCTTTTTTTACTCGTGAGCTGCGAAAAAGGGTTCGCAGAAGACGTGGTCTCGGCTGGTTTCGGTTCTGTGGTGATGCGACGTGCGCCCTGGGGTAGGGCCGAGGAGGACGGGAGGGCGGTGGTGCTGGACTCAGGCGACGGCTCAGGCGTAGTCTTTGCGCTGGAGGGAGAGGCGTTCCCGCTGGCCAGCTTTGCCAGCCGCCGCTGGCGCATCTTTTAGGGTCTTGTCAGCACAAAAGCTCGGAATCTCGCGATACGAAGAAACGAGAGTGGGCGGGGTTGAGGAGAGAGACATACCTGCTCAGCGGGAGGCAGAGTAGGCTCCGATGGCTCGTTGGGATCCATGTTGAGAGGATGGAATGACGCGACTCTGGCTGTTTACTTCAACAGAGCTTGCGATCACACATCACACTCCCGTGCGGACCAAGCTGAGCGCAAAGACGGGGGTAATGGTGCTTCTACTTCTATTGGAAAGATACTGCTTGCTCTACGGAGTTGATGCACGTAGATGTGTAGATGCCTGCGTCTGTCTGTCTATCGTAGTAGATGGAACAGAGGAGGCAAGTAGTGGCAGGCTTCAGGAACAAGCGTGAATCACCGGTGCATTACGATAGAGGAGGATGGAACGAGGAAGAGATTAGAAGGTGATTGATTATCTCATACTCGGTCGGGAAAGATAATAAACCGATCTTGGAATCCGTGCCTACCTCGTAATCCGTCACATTCACGGTTGCTCCCTCCAACTTAACGGCCGCCGCAGTAACTGAATGCCGACCAGTGCGGTTGAATGACGCTCGGTCCTTCTATCGATAAGAAACAAACCCACCTTTTAGTCATAGAGAGCTGTGTTCCGTAGGAGGGATGTGTTTGCACTGTATCGAAACAGCTAAAACTCGTGCCTAACCCGCAAGTGCTTAGGCGCAACTAGTACTGTACGAAGTACCGATGTACCTTACAGATTTGAAACTTGCGATGCGGACCCGCAGCGGGTATCCGCACCGGCCGATTAGGGCCAAATCCAGAGGTGCAAAGCGTTTAAAGACATGACGTCAATTCAGGAGGATTGGCGGTTGGAGCTGGACGAGGGAGGTACGCACACAATATGTAAATACATATAAGCAGGTGCGAGCGGGAAAAGAAACAATAACCTCCATCGCTTGCTAGCATTGCATGGAGCCTCATTCATCGTTTTTATATCTTCCCAAAATCTGACCATCATGATCGTGAGATTGGATTTAAACTCGCGATCACGAACCAAACCGATCAACAATGAGGTCCTCATAAGGCGGTACACGTTCTGCGGCGGGATTGGTGGGTTTCAGCGTGTTTGTGGGGGGAAACTAGTCCGACTAGCAGATGTGACTGGTTGACGCGGCAACTGGACAGTGTACCGTCAACATTGAATCCTCGTGAATCGGTTTGCACTCGCTTAAATCACAAACACACCCAGCGGCAAGACATCGCCAACCTCAGATCGAGTCACCACTTCCGTCTCAACTCCTCTGTACTGGCAGTGAAAACACCCGCATTCCATCCCCTTTTCTCCTCGTGCTACCGTCCATGATCCAACAATCACTCCCTATCCCCCCTTGCCTTTGATTTTAAATGTCTTATTCTGAGCTGGATCGCGATCGCGACTATCACGTGCGCGCACCCTCCTTTACGGGCTCCATGGACGAAGACAGATCGTACCCAACTAGCCATGTCGGCGACGATGCCGATTCCGGTCATGAATCTTCGGTTCGGCCAAGTATAGAGACAGATCATTACGAAGTGACACATAGTGAGATGGACGTAACGCCTAGTGAAGAGACTGACAAGCACGCCATGCTTAGCGACTCGACGCGTCAGCCTTCCCATTCAGAAGATGAGGAGCCACCGTATGTTGACCGATCCGCGACTGTTGACGATAGGGCGTCTTATACGTCTGATTCTACTTGGGCACCCTCGAGGGACGCCGAGATCAGCTCCCAACGACATGAGGGATTGGAAGAAGACGTCTTCACTGACGAGAGGCCGCGCAGTTCCTCAGGCTCCTTCGATGCTCGCTCTGAACAGGGTACTACGGTGGATGGCGACAACCTGACCACGATCACACACTCTTCCCCACGTTCGCCGCACGCTCTACCCGTCTCTCACTTCGACAGAGAAGAATACAACCCTGCGAGTCGCGAAGCCTCCCACTCTCTTTTCAGGGCCTCTTTCGACTCCCAGGCCCTGTCGCTCGCTTCCCCGCCGGCATCTGTCGTTAGTTCCACGCGATCATCTAGAAAGCAATTCCCGACCGTTTCCCGATTGGGCACTCCCATCGCCTCGGCCCAATACAATCCGAAGAGGATGATTACGCCGGCGCGATTCAAGTCCCGCAGCGATGCGCCTCTCGTTCTCTTGCACGTGACACTGCTTCCGCTGCGATGGACGTGGGGTGACATCCTTAACAATGTTGACCCCGCTGACATGAGTAGCGAGGCAGTGTCACTGCGGAATGCCTGGCGCATGCTGCAGGACCGCGTCGGCGACACCGTCATCGAACGCGGTGTGCTGATCAGCCATCCTCAGAACGACTTTGAGGTTCTCGAGGAGCGTCTCCTCGAGGCTTTGGAGTTGCCTGTCCGTCGTCGCGCTAGAATCCTGGAATGCGGTCACTATTACGGACCATCCAACGAGGTATCGATCGCAGATGACAACACTGACGAAGATGAGAGCAACGATCAGCGACGATCCGAGTCCAAGCGCCGCTGGTGCGGAACCTGCAAGAGCGAATTCCGATACGATCCCCCCACCAAGTCCAAGGTTTTCCGCGTGAATGTCTATGCGAGTACCGGCCTGATGCGCGCCGGTGCCTGGGAAGCTTGCTGGAAAGAGATGGAGCGGGTGGACGTGGAGGTAGAGCCCATTGTCGAACCGAACCTCCAGGATGAGCTCGTTCATTTGAGCGCTGCGCGATACGAGCGCGAAATGTCGCAGGCAGACATTGCCAAGTCAAGAGCGCAGTCCTGTTCCCTGTCGCCCGAATCAGCCCACGAAGCGAGATTGCGCGAAACCTATGGAGGCACCCCGCCGCGCCAGGCGTTCCACAGTCGCGAAGCCTCTTTGAATGCCAGCGATCGCGGAGACAGTACTTCTCCATCGACGCGTTCGCGCAACCTACTAGTCCGATTCGGCTATCTTGTGCTTCAAGATAGCCGAAACATGATCATCCTCGTGCTGAGTCTTCTCGTCGTGGGTCTGCTTGTCCGAAGTGCCCAGGTCGAGCCTCCTTACGAACCCGTCATACATGTTATGAAGACCATACCGAAGGTCTCAAACGTGTATACGCATTCGCCTGACGACACCTCGCTGTCGTCCCCGGAGACCTTCATAGCCTCCAACGGCAACCGAAAGGTTTATTGCAGCAGCCCCGGCAGCCCCTTTTCGCCTGGCGTTACCAGAGATTGGGAGATCATCGTGCCGGAGGACGCGCAGGAGGCCGAGGCGGTTATCGACAAGAAGATCGTGACAGTGACTGAGACGGAGACTCTGACTCACACGCATACCGAGTTCACGATGGCTACTCCTATTGAGTCGATCCTCCTCGACCCTCTCAGAACTCAACTTCTTGAGATGTGGTTCGAAGATGAGATTATCCACTCAGAGGAGTGCGCCGCCACTCCTATCTTGGAACCTGAGCCGGAGTGTGCCGCTAAGTCGGTTGCTCAGTTTGTTGATGTGTTCGCCGAAGTTCCCGACGAACACATCTACGATGATATCGCCGAATCCCCTGCTGAGCAGGAGGAGGTTCAGGTCGAGTAATCTTGACCTTTAATTACGAGCACGCCTCATGAAAGGCGCTACGTTATAATGAATAAAATACCATGGTGGGGCTTGTTTGTGTCTGCTCAGTGAACTTTTCACTCAGCTCTTTTCTTCTTTATTCCCCTATCATGTTTGCACGTCCGTTCGGAGTAATGAACCCATAAAAAGCAAACAGGCACCAAGACGGCGAGGGAGCAGTGGCGTTGGCTCCGTGTCTATTGTGGGAGTTTTGGTATTTGCCGTCTTGCGCCCAGAACGATGAGGGGTTCGACTATGGCGAAGCACTGATTGTGTTTACCTTCGTACAATACTGTCCTCTATGAGGAGAAATGTTAATAATGGCGATGATTTATAATAAATTACAAAGTCTTCACTGGCAAATTAATGGATTTTCTATGTAACAAGTTGTTGACGTGTATTCTTGTCTATGAATGATGCTCACGTGTATCCCCTGACATCCATTCTAGAAACAGGAGAAAACTTGCTCGGCTCACACGTCTACCCCTTACCCCTATCTACTCAATGCCATCCACAAGATGAAGTCTAAAGTCCCCGTCTAGTAACCAGGTCCAAAGATATACAATGTGAGACTGCAAACACTCATATCTCCCTATTTGACTCGCCATTGCCCAAGGTAAGTAACCTCCTCTTCTCCTCCCACAGGGATAACACGAACTGGAGTCGATCATCCCTACCTCTCACACTGGAAGGCAAGACATGATACTCCAACCCAGCATCATCAAGAACAGCACAAAACTCCGCATGCACCCTCAACCACTCCGAATTATCAAGCGGCATCAACCGCACGCCGTCATCCGTAAGCCAATCAACGCCGGCTTCGCAAACAACGACCAAAGACCTCGCCATCCGGTCCCGCATATCCACCCAATGCGGCGCAGCACACAGCGCATCGGCCGCTTCCACGCTGACGTACTTCCGCGCGTAGATGACGGGATCGATGGCCGACCGGTCCGAGATGAACCACGACCCGGGGCCCTGGATTTGGGCCTTTTCGGCTGCGGCTTGGCCTTCTAAGATCAGGCGCTGCAACTCCAGGGTGCGGTCTTGCGAGTTGCGGATGTCGATCCGCGTGAAGCCGTGGGTTTTGAGGACTGTCCGGGCGACTTCCTTGATGATGCTTGGTTTTTTGTATTCTTGACCGGGTTTGTGGTCGAAGTGGTCTGCTAGGGCGTCGACGAGGGTTGTCTTGCCGGTGCATTGGCTTCCTACTATGTAGATGTTTGGTGGAGTCATGATTTTTTCTGCTTGTAAAGATTCCTGATGCTTTGAGAAGATGAGACTGCCGTTTGATACTCGTAGACGGATGACCTGAGTAATCATCCTTCATAGAGACAGTTGCCTGGATATAATACAGGATATTATACCTCAACCCGCTGACAACCGTCGTCAGGTGACACTGCATGTGACGGTGAGCCAACAACGCCAACGACGCCAGCATGGATCCATCATGCGCTCAACACGAGGTTAACTTGTTCTGTATGAACTGGGTTATCTGGCAACTGCTGGTGTGTGGCGATCGCAGACTGCGAAATCCGCATTCAAAACTGATCGAAGAGTGAGGGTTCATTTTCATGTCACTATAAGTTGGCACCAGCAATCAAGTGTATTAGTCCATAGATACCTTTGTTTTCAGATCAATATAAACATGAGCTTTGGTTTGCACTTAGAATGTTGATGTGTTGATCTCGACGAGAGTCTCACGGCAAAAGAAACGAAGACGACAAGGATCACCGTTTCTTCGGGTGGACTCCTATTAGGTAGTTGATTCATCCGATTGGCTGAACGGTCAAGCGTGGGGGTTCGACCGGGCAGATGCATATTCAAATAGAACGTCATATCGCAATAGAAAGTACAAGACGCCCGATAAAGAAATAAAAGTCAATTTCACTGCCTCTTCTCGTTCTCGAAAGACATGACGAGATGCGCGTGGCTGAATCTCATGCATTCTTTTTTCTTCATCACCGGGTGAGTACCTGGCTAAGGCGGCCATATGCACTTGCTGCTACACAACATTGCTGCAGATCTGTTGTTGAGAAAGAAAGTGAGGGGCGACGAAGGAAGACCAATCATGGCGATCATGCATGGATCCCAGTCTGTTTGCAGCTCCAACGAGCGGGCACCCTCGTCAATGAGGGTGACCTTCTCTGCGAGTCCAGGTTAGAAATGAGGTTCTCAACTTCAAGACTCACTCGCGATCCGAATCACCAGTACGATGGCGAAACTCGGCTCTTACGAGCAGAAGCTGCAGGATATCGCGCTCACTGACACCGAATGGAAGTATGACGTTCCTTCGCTGCCCAAGCCTCAGGTGCTGGACAAGAGTGGCTACGTGAAAGCCATCATCTTGGTCTCAGATACGACGGGACACTCGCACATTTCCATGAGACTTCAGCAGCTGGAGCCCAATCGAGCAACGCAAGGTCTCAAATCCAGTGAGATAGTGCTCGTGTCCATCTCGTCATTCCGTCCACGCTATGAGATACCCGATGAAAATGGCGTGCATAAGTTTTGGTCCAAGAAGGAGTCCTCAGGCTACATAGTGAACCTGTTGCGCGCTGGCATTGTGCTGCAGAAAGTCCATTATAACTTCTACGGCCACAGTAACAGCCAGCTCAAATCCCGGACCTGTCTGCTCTTGGCAGCTTCGAAACAGGCCATATCGGAACGAGTCGAGTCGCTTGGAGACTTTACGAAGATGAAGACGGTGGCCAAGAAGGCGAAGCGCATTGGTCTACTCTTCTCGTCAGCAACGGCAGTCACTACAGTTGAGCCTAGCCGATGCGAAGACATTCCAGACATAGAGAGCGATGGCTATACTTTCACGGACGGGTGTGGTTTGGTATCTCCCAAGTTCGCAAATGAGCTCGCGCGACGTCTCCGTTTGGTTTTTCGTGACAAGAGATATAACCCGTCAGTCTTCCAGATCAGATATAGGGGCTACAAAGGAGTGGTAACGCTGGACCCTCGGATGAAGGACCCGCGCACTCACCTCAAGCTCCGCAAATCTATGAAAAAGTTCTCGGGCGGCGACGATTTCTCCTTTTCAGTAGTCGATAACTCGAAGGTTAGCTCGCTGAGTGGATAGAATCAGATGAAATGGTTGAGCTGATGAAGCATCCCTAGCCTTATTTCTATGATAACCTCAACGACGAGATTATCACTCTCCTGCATTCTCTGGGAATTTCGGCACAGACTCTATTGAAAAAACAGAACGAACACTTCGAGTTTCTTCAGAAGGCCTCTGAAGTTCCGCAGACGGCATTTAGATTCCTGTGTTATCTCAACAAGCCTGACCTGGCAGAAAGGGTTCTCATGGAATCCCTAGATGTGGTGAGGCCGGAGATTCTTAAGCTTGTCAAAGCGGAGAAGGGAAAGATGTTGAAGAAGGACGACACACAGAAGTGCCGCATATTCATACCGAAGTCCAGACATCTCTTCGGTGTATGCGATGCTTGGGATGTGCTGAAAGAGGGCGAATGTCACGTCAAGATCACAATGGATGAGGACGGCTTGCCTCAAACGCTCAACAATGCCCATGTCCTGGTCACGCGCAATCCCTGCCTCCACCCGGGAGATTTGCAGAAACTCAAGGCTGTTAGTCGCCCAGAGTTGGCGCATCTTGTAGATTGTATCGTGTTTCCAGTCACGGGAAAGAGACCATCAGCTGATATGATGTCTGGAGGCGATCTTGATGGAGATACATGTGCGTCGGATATGCTCTCAAGTTTCCAGACTTATACTGATCCGTTCATGTGTGTTTAGTCTTCGTCTGCTGGGATAAAGATCTCATGCCATCGAAGGTCGCCCAGCCCGCAGAATACCCAGGAGCACCGGAACCAGTCAGCTTTAAGGGTATAAGTGACGACGATCGCCTGCAGGTGAGTTCTTCTAAGCCAACACTCTCATAAACATGTATTATCGAATTCTTCCGAGACCAACATAAGTAACTCTTTATCTAGTTCTTCTCGCAATATAACAGCGCTTCTTTAGGACGAGTGAAGAACCTCTTCATTGACTGGGCGAAGGTTAAAGGGCCAATGGCGCCTGAATGTCAAGAGCTCAACCGTCTGTTCTCCCAATGTGTAGATGGCAATCGCATACAAGTCCCTCAGAGATTAGAGAATGCACCGAAACCAACTTCCGACAACCCTTTTATCCTCGACGTGCTACACGAAGCGGCGATAAAGACAATCGAGGCAGTCAAACCTAACACGACAACTTTAGATGGTTACGATTTTAATGCTGTAGAGCTGCTTTTAAACCGCGATGGAATTGCCATTTCCGAGTTCGAACTTGTCCAACTGGCATTCAAGTGGTGCAGAAGCAATGACACACCTCTGCAAGACTTCCTACACTACTTCGATCTGAATCGCCTGACAGCGGAGGAGAAGGCCTGGACGCTCAGTCAACTACCGGTTCTTCCCGATGTACCAACTCTCATCATGAACGCTCTTTTCTCTTCGGACTTAGTGAGCGGTCCAGAGCTCAGCCGATTTGGCCTAGACCAACCCAGGATCCGATGGAAACGTGTGTACGACTCCTCGCGCGATAGAATGGCTACCTTTCTTGAAGAGACTGCCAGATCCTTGGAGCTATTCCACAGGAAATTGATCATTCTTCGTGTCGACGAGAGACTGACGATAGCCATGTACGTTCCCAAGAAGATCGAAAGATCACAAGACTACTTAGTGGACGACAGCGTGCGCCTGTTCGCCTTTCCGCACTCGCAAGGACCACAAATGCAGAGTCGACTATGTCTTCCGACTAAGACTAACTATCGTTTGTGTTGTGATGATAATTCATTCCAGCTGTTTGAGGGAATGAGGAGAAATACCTGGATTCACATTCGGCGCGGTGGCTCGGATGACAGCTCGTACCGCAATATCAAGAATAGGGGAGATGCTCGCCGTCAGAAACAAGCTACGCTTGATAGTGGGCTCAATTACGACTTCATAGTCAGTGTTGCACTTGATAAGTTTAGTCGTGGCCTGCAGACACATATCGGGAGAGTCAATAGAAATGGCGTACTCGCTGCTGTAAGCCAATGGATCATTCCCTCGCTGCCCTGAACGTTAGTACTGATGCGATCCTAGGAGATATACGTGATATCCAATAGAGATGTCCAGTCCATGCGAAATCTTGACCTCTGGCTCGAGTACATCGATACCGAGGAGAGGATGCCCCTATTCGATGAGGATCCGATTGAGTACTCGATATCAGGTCTCTCCCTTCAAAGTCAAGGGCCCCTTGCGGATTGTATTGCTGGTATCGCTCGTGATGACCTATCTGTTCTCAACAAGGTTGAAAACCTCGAAGATCTGTCGAACGTGTTCAAACGCCTGTGGGAAGCTAACGAGATCAGTCTGATGCACAAATGTGCCGATCACCTTCTAAGCCAGATAGGCAAACCAGAGACTACAGTTCTAGCACCAGCCGCGATTTTGAACGCCATATTCGGAGCTATGGACATGACCCCGTCTCTTTCGGTCCGTTTCGCACAAATCGAGGGTTTCGACGAGCTTCCAGAGGAACTGGCGATTACAATTCTGAACAGAGCCCCTGAAATACTCCGAGGGTTGATTCTATCTGCAAACAACGAACAGGAGTTAGTAATTGAGCCACTGAAAAAGGTCTTAGGGAAGATGGAGTCCATGTCAACAAACACCTTTGCTGAGTTGATAGAGCTCATAGCTCTTGCCGTTCGATCCCCCACGCTGGCGCTGGACATATTGATGGAATGTTTCGAGCCTGAGTGCGATCGCCTTCTCGATGGGGATGAGCTTGTAATCAGCCACTTCAAGAAGAACATGATTGGAATCGCGTTGGAGCACATCGGTGGTGTTGATGAGGAGGCGGAGACTCGAGATGATCTCATAACGCTTAAGCTGTACTCCAAGGAGCTGCATGGGAGTGCAGAAGTCGAGGCTGCCTTCCGCATCGACGTGCCTGGCGGGACGCCCGAAAAGAATGCACATGTACGACTGACAGTAGCAAATCCACCGACAAATTCACCCCTCCAGAGATTATATTGTTTGGATGCGTTGGTAACCGCTTCGGAGAAGGGGAAGGCGAGATTCCAATGTATACACCCCTTGCCGCCGTATTTCGAGCAATGTTCTTGGCGGATGACATATTGCGCCAAGTTTGTCACAACCAAAACCATGCTTGGTGCAGTTGAGAAGTTCGCAACCGAGACAGAGGAGTGTTGCTTAATCGCGAGACCACTATTAGGGGCATCGTCTTCGTCGGCCGTTGCTTTCCCCATCATTTACCATGACCAAGCAAAGCTGAATAGCAGCCAGAATGCCGCTGTTGCTGCAGCCCTAAAGTATCCACTTGTCTGTCTCTGGGGTCCTCCCGGAACAGGAAAGACGCAGACGATTGTCGCGGCTATAATGGCGCTTGAGACTGTCATCGACGAGGAACGTATACTGGTGACAGCACCGACACATAATGCTGTCGATAACGTAATGAGAAGGTATCTGTCGATGGCGAAAACTGATAAGCAGTCAGTATTGCGTATAAGTACGGAGGTATGTGATCGCTACCACTTAACTAGCCGACTTCACGTTAACAATGGATAGGTCCGAAAAGTAGCATCCGATCTACGACCATACACACTTGACGCAATGGCAGGCATGGAGCTCCACTCCAACCCGAAAGCAATGAGAGATGCGCAGAAAAGAGTCAAAGCCTGCCGATTGGCCTTCACGACCTGCATGGGCGCCGGAGTTGGTCTCCTCCGTAACCAGAACTTTGAAGTCGTCATCATCGACGAAGCGTCCCAGCAAACGGAGCCGGAGTCGCTCGTGCCCCTGACGAAAGGCTGTCAACGAGCCCTCCTCGTCGGAGACCATGTCCAACTTAGACCAACGGTCCAACAGATCTCGACAGCACTCGATTTTGACGTCTCCCTGTTTGAGCGCCTGTATAAGACTCCGCTGGGTCCAGACGCAGGCGTCGTGAAACTCATGCTCGACACGCAGTACCGCATGCATCCCTCAATTAGCAGTTTCAGCTCCAAGCAATTCTACGATGGCGGGTTGCATACCGGAATCAAGGCCGAGGATCGAGTTCTCAATCCAACCATGTTCCCCTGGCCCGTGGACCCTACGAATAAATTAGATAAAGCCCGGTCCATTTTCATCGAATGCAACGCCAGAGAAGACAAATTCGGGCAAAAGTCGAAGTCGAACGAAGGACAGGCAAGAGTGTGTCATCGCGTCTGCACTATGCTCACCCAACCTAGCCCCGAGGCCGCAGCAGCGAAACAGGACGTTCCGGAGCAGACCATAGCGGTCCTGACGCCGTACACGAAGCAACGCGAGGTGCTCACGAAGAAACTCGCCGGCATGAAGAACATCGAGGTATCGAGTATCGACGGGTATCAGGGACGCGAGGCGGACATTGTTGTCTTCGTGACGACGCGGTGCAATGAGTCGTGCGAGATTGGGTTCCTGAAGGACCTGCGACGCATGAACGTCGCGTTGACGCGCGCCAAGGCCGGACTGATCATCATTGGGCATCGAGCGACTCTGACGCAGGGCACAGCGGATGCAGAGAGTACGGCGATGTGGAGGCGTCTTCTGGATTCTGTTACTACTGTCGTTCTTCCTGAAGTCAAATAGGCATATCACGTAGGGAAAAGGGGACATCATCACGATTCTGGTTTAACTGTGTTAGGATTTTTTCCGGGACTTGCTCCTAAAAGTAGCTACAGCGAAACCTTTTCCTTAACATTTGCCATTTTCGGGGATTTTCTCTTTCTCTCTTTTTCTCTCAACTTTCCGACGCGTGTCGTGTGATGTTCTAAATGCCATCGTGATCATGATCATTATGTCCCCACCCACAGAATTAAAAAGGTAAGGTAAACGGAAATAGAGAATATCTACAAGGATCTCCGAAGAGATCTCTGAAGAAAGTGGAAAATTGCAAACCCTCCGGCGAAGGAGAGTTAACACGAACGTAAGGGGTGGGTGGGTAGGCATTTCCATTTCTTAGCCGGCATCAACACGCTGTGTATCATTAGCATTGGATGTAAAGGGGGGGATGGGGGTGACTTACAATACTCATTCGTAAAAGGCGTCATAACACGGAAACAAAAAAGCAATAGCAAGCGTAGCACATGGTCACTCGCGGGTCTTCAGATCTGCTCTCTCACTCAACCTCAATCTCAACCATAACCTCAAACGAGAAGACCCGAAAAAGGAGAGAGAATTAACTCCAGAACGTCAACTCGCCCGACAGAATGGCCCAGAGCAGCAAGATCGTACAGACGATGATGATGACGTAGAAGACGGCGAGCACGATGTCCGTCATGCCGACGACGTCGCTGAAGCGGACGCGGGGCGGCGGCTCCGTGAAGGAGGCGGCGTCGTCCTCGTTGTTGCCGTGGTGCGGGATCGTGATGTACGAGGGTGAAGACGTCGAGGGCGAGGGCGACGTCAGCATGGAGTCGCTGCGTGACTGCTGCTGATGCTGATGCTGCTGCTGCTCCTGCTGCTGGCGGTAGTACTCGCCGCTCTGCATGGTTTCGAGGACGTTAGACATGTAGGCCAGTGCTTCGTTGTCGGGGCCGAAGGTGCCGTAGCTGTCGCTGGGGCCGTAGAGGGAGTCGTAGGTTGGGGGGGACTGGGGTTGTGTTAGTTTTTGGGGTTGGGGATTGGAAGGAGTGGATGTGATGAGTGAGGATAGGAGATGAACGTACATGGTGAGGGTGAGTAGAAGGAGAGGCCTGGGAAAAGTGTTAGTGTTTAGAATTGGCATCGTCTTCTTCCCGCTGATAGGGAGAGTATGAAAGATGAGATGAGTACGGATGAGATGAACGTACGTTGGCAGACTGAGTAGCGGGAGCCTGGGAATAGTATTAGTTTTCATTTCTGATGTTGATATTCTCTCTGGAAAGTAGAGGCAAGCAGATAGATGAGACTGGTCATGAAAGGAGATGAACATACATTGTCTGGACCAGCACGAGGAGACTGGGAATAGAGTGTTAGCTTTTAGTTTCTGAAGTTGGTGTTGTGTCTCTCTCTGTTGATAGAGGAAAGTAGATCGATGAGAAAAGTCAGAATAGATGATGAACGTACATTGGTAGTTCCAGTATGAGGAGACTGGGAATAGTGTTAGCATGAAGTTCCTGCAGTTGGTGTTTTCTCTCCGTTGATACAAGATCATTACCGGAGAGACAGGTAAGAATAGGAGATGAACGTACATTGCTTGCTTGCTGGCCATGGTTATTAAAGAACTCCTCAGTCGGAGTAGGCGATGCACGAGGAGACACATCCTGACGGCGCTCCTCGAAGAATTCCGTGATGATCACCTCGTAGTTCTCGCGGTCCGCACCCGCGGTCTGGGACGCACGACCGGGCGGGCTCATCGACGGCGACCGCGAGCGGGAGTGACCGTCGTTACCATTGCGAGACGAGCCTGAAGACATGTTGTCATTCTGGAGCTCAGTACGCATTGGAGAGGCCTGTGGCGTATGTGATGGCGAGGGAGACGCCATGGTTGGAAGTGGTTGTGGGGATGAGGGTGAGGTTGTAAGTGGTTGTGAAGAGGATGTAGTGGTTAGGGAGGGGGGCCATTTGCTATGGGTCTTGTTGATGAGAAGGAAGGTAGTGAAATAACATGTAAGTAAAGGACCCTCTGATCGAATCAGTTGCCCTTGACCAACTGATTTGTTGATTGCTATCAGACGGGGTGTTGCCTCTTGGGAGCGTTATGGAGGGTAGAGATGGGACGTGGTTGCCGTGTTAGGGCCCCGTCTTCACAGTACTGTCACCGTAACTTAGGCTCTATCGTAGGCAACTCAGAGACTGAAGTAGTGGTCGAGGACATGACCTAGGGACTACTTTCGTGTGTTAACAGGAGTTAGATCACTGGAAGTTGTCTGTGCTCTTTCCGTAAATCGCGGGGTTGACGATCAAGTTAAGGAAGGAAGTTAGGGAAACGACTTCCAATGCGCAACTCGTGATACAGGGAGTTGATTAGCAGTTTCTGCCTAAGGTACTTATTAGATGCAGTTGGCTGTATTCTGTATTCCGTATGTAGGCTGGCTGAGGAGAGGAACGTATGGTAATAATACGTGGTAGAGAGAGATTCTCCTCATTCGAGCTGAAAGAGAATCTAAAGTCTAAGTACATATACATAGTGGGGCGAGTACAAAGAAGAACATTTATTGACAAGTCAGTCTCAGTGATAATATTTACGGATTATACGCAGTTGAATATGCACGCAACAAGGAAACGGCAAAAAATGAAGCCTAAATATCAACTCTCGCGATGTATCAACTGCAATCCGTACGCTTATTTATTTGGCAAGTACGACCGTGTTAATATCAATCAGGGGGCTCTGTAAAAAAGGCAACCGCGCAACGGACGGAAGGTGCAATTATTGTTCTAAGAGAGGTTCCATATGACGTAGAGGGTGACAGCCGAAGGCCCCCACTTAAGTAACTTCTGGGCCCCACTCTTGGCCGCAATCGGCGTAGGGCAAAAGAGGGATCGAGACCAATTGCGCAAGTGCGAAGACTGTCTGTCTGTCTGATTGGTAATCTCGATCACAAGCATCATAAATCTATCGACTTTTGGTTTCCGAATCTGCAATTCTGTCAAAACTATATTCCGTATTCCTGAATTATCGGACATCTTAACTACCGAAATCTGCCCGTTCGTCGCTTCTACGCATATAACGAATAGATCAGATCAGAATACTCTCTCTTACGTAGTCCCCTCTTCCCTTGCCTTTATTCGGATCAAACGCGGGGCATTATTTGCGCGGCACTCGAGCGCAGTTCTAAATCTCACCCATAAAAAAATAAAACCATCTCATCCACCCCTATCGCCAAAATGACCGTGCAGCGTACTCTGCTGCTGGCCCCGCCATCCATCGCCTCCCACGAGGAGACCCTCCATAATGTATACGCGACCTTCGACCGCGCATCCTCCGACTTAACCATGCTCGACCGTCTCTCCTCCGGTCTCGTCACACTCCCTGCCGCCACATACGACCTCGTAGTCGTTCTCACAGATGAAGCCGGCGCGCGGCGCGAAGAGTCTATTCAGCTTCTCACACGGCGCGTCTACGATGCCGTCGCGGCTTCTATGAAGTCTGGCGCTATCCTCCGCCCGCATGAAGGCCCTTCACTCCCTGAGGCAGAGGCTATCCTTGGCGGTCTGGTGGTGAAGGCGGATGGAACGTTCGAGAAGGCTGAGGAGGAGGCGCCGGTGCTATTGCGCCTGGGCGGAAAGAAGAAGAACGGTGTCGCTAATGGCGACAGTGCTCCTAGCGTACATGTTGCCAAGCCACAGCCCGCAGTGATAAGTCTGGCGGCTGATGACCTGGACGATTTCGGCGGCGATGATGACGACGACGATATTATTGATGAGGCGACGTTGTTGAACGAGGAGGATATGAACCGCAGATTCCAACCTCGTACGTATTTCTACGACATTCAATCACTTTTCACATTACTAATCATACATCTCGCTCTACAGCAGCAGAATGCATCCCCAAAATCGGCAAGCGGCGGCGCGCCTGCAAAGACTGCACGTGCGGTCTCGCAGCCAAGCTCGAAGCCGAGGATAAAGCGCGTCGCGCCAAGGCGGACGCCGAACTCAACGTGCTCAAGCTCGGCGCCGACGACCTCGACGACCTCGAGCTGGATTTCACCGTCAAGGGCAAGGTGGGGTCGTGCGGTAGCTGCAGTCTTGGCGACGCCTTCCGGTGCGCCGATTGTCCGTACATGGGCTTGCCGGCTTTCAAGCCGGGTGAGGAGGTCCAGTTGTTGAACAATATTGCCCAGCTGTGAGGGTACGATATCTGAGTATCCAGAGGGAGAATTCAGAGGGAGCGAAAATACGCACATCGGCCCGTTATGCCTTTGCCTCTTGGCTGTTTGCCACTGGGGTGAGAATTCCGATGCGGAAATTAAAGGCATTAGTCCGGGCTACCGACCGACACGGCGCCAAGTGGATGAGACTACAGAGGTATTCTGATGGATGCGGAGAAGCCTATTTGCAGGCTGACGTCCTCATGTTTTACGTAGTCGCAAAATGATAGAGAGCGGATGTTAGTGCTCGACGATTGTATGTAGAGAGGCATTCCATTGCCTGAGATATGGCTTTCAAAATAGCGAATTCATGGACATTATTTACGGAGTTACTTTCGCAATAGAGACCTACCTGTCGCATGTCAAAGCACTTCGGATCTTCGTGAGACATTCAATACGTGGGCCATGGGTCACTCCAAGAGAAATGTAATACCGGCCGAGAGACACTTTCTTATTCTTTATATTTGGGATCCGCGCGGTGGTCGGTACGGGCCTAACAGGTAGCATCTTCACGAAGCACACAAGTCGAACGAAAGATGAAGAGAGTGGCAAAGCAACCTACGCGGTTGTAATTTGTTCCGCGGAACTGCACGTTTGAAGACCAAGCAACATTGGTACAGGAACAAATACCACACTCTCTTTCTTTCGCCTTATGCCGTAGTCAAACTCCGGAAACCTGTGAACCCTATGAACCCAGTCCTGATCCCAGAGCCTACTCTTCCTACGGGGCTGACAAGGCGCGCCCGACATTACGTCGAGTAGGTTGGTCCATGATGATTTTTTCGCCACGAAAAGGAAATGCAAGTCTCGTTATCGTCGTAGCGTCCGATATTTTTTTAATTTGTCATATTGGGGGTATGTATGCTAAGGTTTTAACCCGTTTAGAAAACGAGGGCAGCACCCTTAGTCTTCTTGTCACCACTGTAAGGAAGGAAGAGTCGTTAGTCTCGTATTCGGAGGACATGAGGGATGGGAGAGGAATATCGTACCCAAGCTCGAAGTGCTTGCATCGCTTGAGAGGAAGCTGCTTCTTGGCCTTGCAGCCGTTGCACTCAAGACGGAGAACGACCTTCTTGGTGGTCTTGGCCTTCTTGTGGAAGACGGGCTTGGTCTGACCACCGTAACCGGACTGCTTGCGGTCGTAACGTCTCTTACCCCTGAAGCCGATGTCAGTACATGACTTCGAAGGTTTATAGATAGTCGTGGGAATCGGGAATCGGTATCGATCGGTATCTAAGCGGGGCGACAATCGCTAATGTGCTCCACCCACTGTCCAGGCGCGTTGTTCACAGGCCAAAGATCAAGTCTTGGCACTAGCCAAACTGTTCGCCGCCGGATGGATAAGATCGATTCGATTGAACGTGGTGGATCATGAGGGCATCGGGGATGATGGACTGTTCGTTGCGCGTGATGGAATCGAAATCGAGGTATGACTTACTGGGCGAAAGGGCTAGCCTGCAAGTCGAGAGTGATTAGCGATCTGCAGCTTCAATATTTTGTCCAGCAGCGGGAGCTTACCTTTCCAGCCTTGTACTGCGTCACCCGGTCTGCAGAAACCGCATGTTAACACTGACTATTCCTTATAACATCCGAGTGTCTCGAGGGTCGGCGGCAGGTCCTGGCGAAAATGCCTCGGTGGACGAAGATCGTGTCGAGTCAGGACTTACGAAGGGTGTGCTTGTTCTCACGAGCGCAGTCTTTACGGAGTCATTCGTTAGCATCTCATCTCTATCTCGAAAAAAACCTCCATTGGAGGGCACATGGGAACATACAGGTCTTGCGCGTCTTAGGAATGTTGACCATTTTGACGGTTGGGGATGGCGAACGTCTCTAAGTGTCGGGTGGTGAGGTTGGTGATGGAGGACTTTTGGCGTGGGGTTAAGTTTTGCAGTGCAGTTCTATCGGGGCTCTTCCCTCGCTTCGCTTTGTGGCTGGCCAGTGATTTTCCTTGGGAAGCGAGTTTAGTTTGTGTGCGATGTAGTCACGTGGAGAGGCTTCGAAGGGGCACCAGCCACAATTCAACAATCAAACGATATCCATTGCTTAGTAACGATTTGTGGGTCTCTGTCCAATTATTTCATTGCCCACAATGGAACTTGACAATGTCTCGCATTTCCTTGGGGAACCTCTTTGGATCTCTTTGAATCGTGTTTTATCATCTCACAACACGCATCTTGGTTCTCTCACACACACAATACGGAATAACAACCGTCTTCGTCGCTATTCTGCTATCTTGCTACCCACCAAAATTTTTCTTGTCTCGTTGTGTTGATATTGAGATTGATAGGCTCGATCATTACTGCATGAACGCCTTAACACACCACCCTATCGTCTTAGCTGCACAGATATTCCGTACAACAAGGCGAGATAACCAGGTAATACTCATTCTGAGCAGCGCATTGACGAATACGATAAGGAGGGTTACATGAGCCCTAGGGTGCTGCTAAAGCTGTTTGAGTGTGTTGCGATGGCTAACCGAATGTGACCTCGACGGCGGCCCCTTGAATTAATCAGGGTTGAACGCGTCCACTCTTCCTCGTCTCTGTGATAGGGACGGGCTGATCATGGTGTTGTTTCGAGATCTGGGTGTAAAGAAGTGATTCGGTCACAACAGCCAACAAGATGCCGGCTGAAGGCAGTACTCTTGCATTGTTCCCGCTGATCTATCGTCCCCGGAGCATTTTCGTGCCATCAACAGGATGTCTTCTTCAACGGATCGGACCAAGGTCAAAAGACTCATTGGTGCCTTCTGCCACCATTCAAAATGACTTTGTTCATGGGTTGGGTGCTACAAAAAAAGAATCTAGGCCGTCAACAGGTCTCTTATATCGCACAAGAGATCTCGACGGACAGCGCGTCGTGCCGATAAAGGTCTTCAGCGGCTAAAGATTCCCTAGCTGTCTTCATTCACTTCAGAAATTATCAGCCGCCAAAACCAATCATCGCGAGTCATCTAAAAGGTCTTTCGATCGATTTCGATCAGATTCGATGCTGGTTGAACGTGTGGTCCAGATTTCGGACGAGGAAAAACTGTCGCAGATGAGGCACGTGCTCCTTTGTCTCGGGGCAAGCCGGTGCCCTGCATCAACTGATCTGTTTAGGCAGCTGAGAACCGCCACGAGTCAATATAGGCTGGAGATCAGCATTTGCTCGTAAAGGTAGGAGGGCGGGAAAAAGAAACATATCAAATCTAGCCGAATCTGCCACTCGCCGGAACATCGTGCGCGCTTCAATCCCCGGTTGTGTAGAGGGAGTAGGTAGGTCGAACGATCGTGATGAGGTCAGGCCCATCGAGAACAAGACTCATCTCACCGACGGTAGACTTTATCAGTAATCGACGAAAATCGAGCACGCGACAGTATACCCAGAACAGCAAAGCGGATGTGCTGGGACGGTTTATGCCTCAAAATCGATTCTCCATGAGGCGCCGTCGAGGGTCTATACGGTCCAGATGAATGCAGCCCATGGACGAGGTCATGCCATGAGAGCCAATCCGATACACACGTGTGTACCGATGGGTCAGTATCCACGGTCATTCTCTGCGTTGATAGGACTGCCTCCGTTACCCTGCGACTGCTACCTCCGACTCATGTTCCCATCAGTATTATCCGGGTCTTTCGCGCATTATGCCAGGTACGGGTGTAAATCTCGAGTTCATGATCTCTTTCTCACCTGTTACTCCGCATGACGGTTCGTACGATCTACCCCCAAAGTGTGCTTTTATGTAACGGTGGCTATCAAGGTGAATGCAGTCTTGGAGAGTCTCGGGCTATAATAACCAATCTCATAACGCACGTGTGTACAGAAGGATCACCAGTCCCCACGTCCATTTCTGCGCTACTGCAACCCAAACCGTGCCGTCTCGGAACGTCTTACCTACCGAATTGGGATGCCGATCCGAGGCTACGGAGTCTCCCTTCACTACCGACCCCGTGTGCATAACCACGAATCAAATGAAGGCATTCTGATAGGCGTGAAGGACTCCGGGTGATCATCGCTTGTCGAGATGCCTACCGACGCGTAGGATACATGCCAGTGAGACTGGCATTTTGTGTAAAGATGGCTGTGAGTTCTGTGTATATAAGAACTCGAGGATCGCCGCCCTCACTGACCATTTGTATTCGCAACTCATCACAACCACAATCATAACATCTCACTCTCAAGTACTTCGTACGAACTCCTTCTCATCCGCAACCATGCAACTCTTCAGCAGCCTCGCTCTTGTTGCCTTCGCGGCCTCCGCCGTCAGCGCCTGCAAGCCCACCGTCTACCTCATCCGCCACGGCGAGAAGCCCTCGGACGACGATGAGGTCGGTTTGAGCTCCAAGGGTGAGGAGCGTGCTCAGTGCCTCCGCAACGTTTTCAGCAACGCCTCCGACTACAACATTGGCTACATCCTTGCCCAGACCCCCAAGGAGAGTGAGTCTTACCTCCCAGTCCAACGTTTCTATTACAGCAAACCCGACATGATGAAAAAAAAAGATCATTTTACTAACACGAACATCACTATCTAGGCGGCAAGCGTGAGCGCCCTTACCTGACTGTCCTTCCCTTGTCTGAGGACCTCGGCCTTGATGTCGACCTTTCTTGCGACCGTGACGACGCCGACTGTGTCAAGGATGCTGTCAAGGCTTACAACGGCGAGGGTAACATTCTCATCTGGTAAGTCGTACTCACTCATTCATCAGCTTCATATAGCGATGAATAATGATACCCTCTATGAATTATCTTTAAATACTAACGCGCATCATAGCTGGGAGCACAAGCAACTCAACAACATCGCCGAGGCTCTTGGTGCCGACGACGACACTGACAACTACCCCGATGACTCTTACGACTTGATCTGGACCATGCCCTACGACTGGAGCAAGATCACCGACGTCACCTCCGAGAACTGCCCCGGCCTTGACAACTAAACAACAATAAAAAAGATACCCACAAGAAGCAACAAATATACAGGAATAAACAGGACTGTGTAAAGAAGCAACAAAAAAAGAGAAGGATTAAAAAATATGAATTATACCCACACAATCATGTATACAACATAAAACAGCCTTTCTTTTCTTTCCTATGTAGTTAACGACGCATATGATCACATCTCAGAATTTTTCGTACTGCCCTACCTACTCACTTAACCTGTCTCATGGAGTGGTCACATTTCTCTATCTGTTTCCGCTCGTGGGGGTACTGCGCATTACACAACGTCCAGACCGCATATCTGATAGGAGCCGGGTCGATGAATCAAATGCTCACGTCCGATGAGTCGCGTTCACACCCTTATCCCTACCTATATTAATCCATACCTACCCACATCCGTTTTCTATCCCAGAATTCAAATCTTTTTCTTTCTTGCCTCTAATACTTACTGCTGTTCGTATTCGGTGTTTGATACGCAAGGAGTTCATGGCCCCCTATACCGTTGATTGGCAGGATGCAGGTGGCTCAGACCTGGTAGACGCGTTCAGTAGTGGTGACACAACCTTGGCGAAGTCCCCGTAAGCAATATTGCTTTGATATGGTGGTAATAGATAATGCATTTGGATGTCGTGACGAGGTGTTTATTGACACAAGGCGAATGTTGAATGAGGGTTGCGAATAAGTGAGGACTGTAGTATATGAAGTCGACTGAGCTGGATAATAGATGGTCAACTCGGTCCAGGAGTGTTTATCGTATCTCAACACCCATCTTCAATTGAGAATTTGTCACCACCTTTCTTTTGAGAGTCCCAACGCCCCTGTCCCGTCGGCACATGAATACGATCCAGCATGGTCATGAGCGCGTGTTCAGCGTGCCTAGAGGTAGTCACTCCTCCTGATCACCAGCCAACCATCCACGACCCCGAAATACAAGCAACACAGGCAACAACAGTCGATACCAATTATATACCTGCTCAATACGAAGTGGCTCAGGAGCTCTATTTGTCACGACCCAGACCTGATGGGTTCCAGAAGCTTCTCCCGTGATGTGATATGACGAGTCAATACGCACTTCTATCGCCCTGCTTGTAGGGCAGCTTCTTAGAGGGGTCTTAGTATGTATTTGGCAGACGGCTACGCGTTGAATATGACTAGGTATCGCGTCCGTAAAGTAAAATAAGGTCGAGATAGGAGTAGGAGATGGAACGGGGTACAGACCCGAACCGAGCAGGACCGATCATAGGGACGAACGTACCTACCTACCTGCCTATGTGACACGGCAGACGCGAACCATTCATCTCACTCGTGACAGGGCAACGGGAGTCTCCTACTAGTATGTCTTGTCATGGCTCATGATGACTCCTGTCTTTTTCGTAGGCTGCATTGCTGGCGGCTTACCTTGGCATAGGGATGAGGCAAGATGAGTCCATGTGAAGCAGCATATTCCGCTTCTGTGACGATGACCACGACGAGAATTACACATGTAGAGAACTCATCATAGCCCTTCGCGCACCCTGAGCTGCGTACAGAGTATCCTAGCTGAGTCCACGCACCAATAACACCAACCCAACTCCTAGCTGAACGCACCCTAATCAACACTCTTAATATCCTCTCTCCTTTTATTCTGCTTTTTTTCATCAGGAAGCGCATGCCGAATACCTAAACTGCTTTATGTATTTCATAAGACAGAAAGACAGGGGCTAGGATTCGAACACTCGGAGTCGAACAAGGTACCGAGCAGAAAACCAGAATCCACTCCTCTCCTCATAGAAGAGTTTCACCAAGTAACCCGTTCGTAGAGGTGATATCTCCATTAGTTGTTCCCTCTCGTAACCCTTCCCGTCCGTAAACAACCCAAATCAATTCACGAAGCCCCATCAGCATGGTACTTCTTCCAGATCAAAACCCTGTGACACGTACCCGGTAACCCAGACATACATACATACATAACCCGCCGTGACCTAACACGACACGACACGCTTGAACCGAACCGAGATGAGACACGCGAATTATCGGCATGTGCGTCGTATTGTGTACGTACGTACGTATCACAGACCCGACGCGTTGGAATCCCTTCCGTGTCTGTATGTAGTATCATGTAATGGAAGGATATTCGAAGGGTCGGTCGGAGTCGGAGTCGGAGTCGTGCAGATTATGTGTATGTATGTAACCTGGACACAGGGGGGACTGTGACCCTGAGATGTCAAGACTCCTTCACCTTGATATCAGGGATGAGCGTGTCCCTCAATCCCAATTGCATCAAGCTCAAGTTAACTTCACCGACTGCACACTCACACCTTCACCTTGCCCAGATCATTACCACCAAGTTACCATCACAAGAACCATAGACAGACAGTTTGTTACCATATTAATTTGGGGAGAGTACGAGTACAGACAACCTAGACTTGTCGCCAGGACAGGGGAGGCCACCAACAGAGAGTTCATGCCAAGCCAACCTCGTCTCAGCTACGCGGATACCCTTTTACAATAACAATCCTTTGTTCGTCTACCAAGTAGTGCCGCCGGCCGTCCGATCTATTCGGGCACCACCGCAATCATATATACCATACAAGCCAGGAATGCGCACTAACAATGCCTGCCCGCTGAATAGCCATCCGTATTCCCACATGTACGCCATTGAGAGAGATAAAAACATCGTAAGTCCCGGCGAGAAAGTCATGCCTCATGCCTTAATCGTGCGTAAGAGCCCCTAAAGCTGTCTTATCCTAATACATGGTCTGCCGCTGCTGCTGCTGTTGCTGCTGCTGCTGCTGTTGTTGCTGTTGTTGTGTTTGCTGATGATGGTATGGAAGCGTGGTCGACGCGCAGCTAGGACACATCCGGTTCTCCGTGCAGCGTTCGTGCTTATGACAGTGCCACTCTTCGCTGGAGCGGCACATCCGACACTCAGAGCAGTGATCCCAGAGCTCCGCGGCCACCCACTGGCTCTGGCAGAAGCTGTACCGGAAGCCGTGGAAGTCTTCGGGTTTGGCATTTCCCAGTGCACCACGGAGCAGTTCGAATTCGAGCCGTTCTCGCTCGTCCTTGGACTTCTTGCCCTTGCCGCTGCCCGTCTTTTTCCAATGCTCTTCCCACTGCCGGAAGCCCTCTGTGTACTCGCGTATCTGTGCCCATGATTTATCGTCAGATAACAACATGTCGACCATCAACTCAGAGTCCAGCTCCTCCACATTGGGCTGATTCCTCAACCATGTAGCGAAGCATGCATTGGCGCCACATGGCGTCGGGAAGGTTCCGCTCGGGCCGAAGAAGGCGGATAGATCTGCGAAGGGGTTGCCGCACGCGCTACCGCAAGAGCAACCCGAATTACAGCTAAGACCGTATTTGCTGCATCCGCAAGATATGCAAGCTTTCTTCTTGCCACGCCCCTTTTTACACGCACAACTCGTTTCCCCGGGCCTTGACTGATCCGTTGACGGAGTCGGTATCGACGATATCGGGGCCCGTGCCGGCTCGGTGTTTGCATAGATCTAAAAAAATTCGATGCCGCGTTAGATACTGTATTTTTAAAGCAAGCCATTACACAGCCACTATTAAGATCATACCTCGGCCGACTCATCTGCTGGTTCTCCTTGAGCATCCTCATCGTCATTCTCTGTCAACTCCTCTGACATATGACGTGACACGTCATGAGACTGGGGGGTCGGCATAGGTGCAGGGCTGTAGTGTGTGGCCATGCCGGTGTCTTGATATGATGGCGAGGTAGTCTGGTACTGGCCACTGTGGGTGGGCGTGTGCGATGAGTACGAATCGGCGTACGATGACAGGCCGCCATGCTGTGATTGACCTTGCTGCATAGTCGTGACATTAGGATTGCTTCTCTGCTGAGGCGGCTGGCTGTATGATGCTGCTGCGGCCTGGTGGCTCGTAGGCACGGCCGAGACGGGCGAATACGTCATCCGCGTGGCAGTCTGGGGGTTGTGGGCGTGGGTCTGGGTGAAGCCGCCGCTCTGCACGCCGCTCAGGCCCGGCAGGGCGTAGTGGCCAGCATGGGGCGAGAGCTGGGGACTAGCCTGGGCGTGGGTGTACTGGTTGGCGTACGGGTTGGTCTGGTGCTGCGGGCTGTAGGGCGTGGCACCGTAGCCGGCGGTGGAGGCATTGTTCTGGTATCCGCCACTTCCGTAGCCGGCGTGGTGCGTGGTCACCGGACCGGTCGAGTATGGAGCAGCATAGGCGACGACGCCCGGCAGATGGACCGAGGGCGCCGCGGTGGGCTGTGTGGCAGCGTAGGGACCATTGTTATAGCCAGCCGACGTTGCCGCGGTCGGGTAGATCGCGATGTTCGCGTTCAGGTGGCCCGAATGCTGCCTCAGGCCGGGTGCAGAGGTCTGTGGGATCGCGTTGCTGGACTCTCTCGACGTATTCGATCGCTGTCGTTTGGTTGGCAGATACGACATGGCAATTGTGCGATCGATCACACAGAGCCACCGCTTCAGGTCACGCCGTTCTTTTCCTCCGGGTCTCGGTCACGATCACGGTCACGGTCACGATCTCAATCACCACCTTGAAGACTCGTTGCGGCTGCGGCTGCTGCGGCTACGGCTGCGGCTATGGCAGGGACAGGACTGTCGTCGTCGTCGTCTTGGGCTGCGGTTCGCGGTGCTTACATCTGTATTCGAGGCGACGATGTTTTCTCTGTCTCGATCCGAGGAGCCTGCGTTCATCCAATTGGCCAGGTTTCGGTGCTGCGGACAGGCGGAATGCTGCGTTGCGTTGCGTGAAGTCAGGCGTCTGGCGTCTGAGTCTGGTCGACGGGACGGGAATGGGCAAGAGGCAGAGGCAGAAACTGATCTGTGCCAGAAAATTATTTTTTTCGAATCGAGTCCTCAACAAGTCCTGGGTCCAGTCCGCGTTCGTAACGAGAGGGAAAAAAATGTGGCGTCTATTTCCAGGCCCCGCGCTAAGAAAAAGGCCGCCGTTAGTGTAATTTACTTGTCGGGACTGCCGTCCTTGTCAGCTACTTTGTGACCTGCTACCGGAAAGAGCAACTGAACTGAGCCTGCCTAGCAGCAGTCGCAGCAGGGCACAGGTAGCAGGTACGAGCACTCCGCGGGCATCCGGGACACCACCAGGCAGTAGCGTCTACCTGCGATAACCTACCCTACCTCGTAGGTACCTACCTAGATACATAACCTACCTACCCTACAAGCACTCAGTGAGGTGGCCAGGGCCAAACGGGGCCGAAACAAGGCCAAACACGGCCAAGAGCAGACTCCACATGCCTGTGACTCTGTGGCTGGTGAACGGACCGATGGCAGGCCGGAAGGGATGAGTCTCGTCGTGTCAGCCCATTCACGCGCTCTCATTGGCGGGCGGCGGGGGTCGAGCCTGCTAAGGACCATCGGTGCTCGCGGCTCAGGCATGTATTCAGGCATGGATTCAGGGGCCCGGCTGCACTAAACCTCCTACCTTCGACGCTTATTAGGAGGTACACTAGCATGCACTATCGGAGGTTAGGAGGGTCGGGGACTAATACCCTTGTTGACTTACACCGAGAATAAACAGAAAGAGGATAAATAAGGGGGTTTCGATTCACATAATATGTAGGCGGGTACCTGCGACGATGTCATGCCTCTCGAGTGCATGCTCGAAACGCTCAACAATTTCGGAAAAAAGAAAAAAGAAAAAGGAAATAGGTAAATAAATATCAATCCCTACTAATTAGCAGAGTGTTGGTATTGGCATTCCCGTTTTTTGGGCCTGCTGTTATGGTTATGGTTTAGCTGTCGTTGCAAGTCTGCCGATGGTTTTGCTGTGCACTCGGCACGTGCGGATCGAGCAGAGTGCAACAGCGCCATTTCTGCTTTCGACATGGGTCCCAGGATTAGTTGCGAACTGGCAGCCTCTAAGACAGAGGTTAAACTGGAGTTGGCCCGCAAACGACGGATTACCGCTACAATCCCTCCGTAATTCGTTCCTGCTAGCATTCCGTATCTATCTAACGAGTAATCCGAACAAGTAATCCGTTGACAACTACAATTGCGTACAGGTGATCTGGGCAAGACGATATAGACATATAACCGTGATCCGTACGATATGACGGGATATTCCGAATTGCACGGGTCAATCCGTATCCCGCCATCCGTATCCCGCAATCCGTGACTGTAAACCAAACCGTTAGGCAGCCGTAAACCGTATCGTACACGGAACACAGGAGGCAGTACCCGCTTTTCGCCGCGCTAAGGTAGGTACATTACACGGTATACGCTACTTGCACCGGGTATGTGACTAGCGCGAAAGAACGGGTAACATCTCGTCGCCTGCCGACCCGTTGTTACGAGTACATCGCGACATGTTCTGTTCTTCACCTTCACTCGTACCAACATCCACCACCACCATGGCGTGCCAGTCCAGTCCGCTCCAGTCCCGACTCGTCCTCAGATCTGAATTCTGAAATCTGGTACCAGAACAGCAGTCGGATTGGCTGGGCCAGATCAACACCTGATCATTAATACTCCATCGTAAGTTCCTATGTGACTGATCAGAATTGGCCCGAGATCATGACTGGCATCTGCCCAGCTGGGAAGATTGATCTAGATATGCACAATAGCCCTGCATACGCTATCCTATCCTATCCCATCCATCCTGTCCTGAGCCATCCCATCGCTTCCAAGTGCCTTCTCGCATCTCGCTCCTTATCCCGCCCATCCTAGGCTCCTTACGAGCTACGGAACAGGTGGCATGATCACCTCCCGCCACAGCCTGCGTGCCGGGTCATGCAACCGCATTCCCCATATAGCCAACCACACCCCACGAAGTGACGAACTCCGTCGTGAAGCACCCATGCCGGTGATGATCGGTAAATGGCACTACCAAACTGGATTCCCCATCCTGTTTCTCATATCAGTCTCTGAAAAGTCCCGTTAAACTAATGGCGATCTCCCTACGGATCATTCGTAGCCACAAGCACGGAATGATCGTACCTCTCAGACGCTGGAACGGCTCACAACTCCCTCGGCATGTAGGTAACTATTATGTACGAGGAACACTAACACGAAGACCTCGAGCAAGTAACGTAGTGTTCACTTCTTCACCGTTCATTGTCAACACTCCACATCATTCGCTACCTTCTTCTCGTACTGCTACTTACAGAGTACCGGACCGACGATGAGATTCCATGAACTTCATGTTCCATTACCGCCTTTCGCTCCGTACCGCCCACTACATCATCCCTCTCTATACTACCCAGGCGCTCTAAGGATTAGTGTAGTTTAGTTAGGTCGGATGTTTTATTAGTGCGGTTGGACTAAACAACCTGGTCCCAGACACTCGTGTTAGCAATGGGCTCGTGCCTCTGTTTTCCCACCAAGCTCACATTCACGGAAAACCGTCCCTCTCTCATCCAGTCCCAATCACTCATCCAATTCCCCCTCCTCCGCCTCATCACGCCATATCCCTTACACTACGCTACACTCGGGGTTATCATCAAGTCTTACACTAGATAATGGTGTTTTTTTCTTCTCAAGTGCTACTTGTTCCGGTTTACGGGGGGCTCCACCGCATTGCGTTAACCGATCAGCTGGAATGAACGATCAGACGTTGCAGAAAACAGCCGTACCAAGCCCTACACGGGGGCAGACTATTAACAGCCGACCCCATGATTCGTCGGAGGGGAAGCAATGATCCTACCCGTTGAGGCCACCTGCCTATCCGATTTATCTCTCTCACAGACGCCTCACCCATCTCGACAGCAGCTGTGAGAATGAGTGAGCGGGTTTAATTACAGATATTCCGTACGTAGGGAGGCGAAGAAACGGTAGGACAAGCAAGGGACGCGAGGCAGAGAAAGAAGAAACCCGCCAAGACCCAGGATCAGTTATGGTACGTATTGCCTACAGTAGTAACGGTAATCCGTACGGGTTCATCCCAGAGACGAAAGGGCATGCAAGCCAGTCTTCTGTTGGGATTCTGCGGGAAGAGGGTATGCTAAATGCCATGGCCCCCTCTCTTCGGTCTCATCATAAGCCCCTAATTCCTAATCCCTATCGCCATCGCGCCAGTCCTGTGCGATGACGGCCGAATAGAATGTTGCCCCTATCACCTCCACCCACACACCAACCCTCCTATCGACCGGAGATACCTACGCTCGCCCTCCGCCACCGCATACAGATTCGTATGTATTCCGTATGTAGGCGTGTGAGAATGCGGTATGTATTCTACAGCTCCGCGCTGGCCGCCGCAGTATCAGCAGCAGCAGGAGATGCACACACATATCCTAATCCAACCTGACCTTCCGAGCAGGGGGGGTTCCCGCCAAAGCTGAATATGCCATCTCATCTCGTCTGCACGACGTGATCTCTCTCTCTCGGAGACTCTAGCCACGCACCAAGTACCTAGCATCCAGTCCCCACCGAAAGAGGGCAGAAGGGAAAACCGATCCCTAGTGTGCGTGTATAGGACCTGTAAGGTCGCGTAGCGTGGAAGCACGTCGCCGCATTCGGAACAAGCTGAGGTCGATTGAATCGTACGGAACAGACACAAGTTGCCTAGAACCCTCCCTACCTAACCTAGCGCCATCATGCCCTTCCTACGATCATTTCCGCTCCGTCCAGTAGGAGTTTTTCTCGCCGTAGGTACCTCTTTTTCCGGTCGTTGCGTCGGGAGGTCGGGAAGGACCCGCCCCCGTAGACTTTCGTTGCTGGACTCGCCTGGACAGGAACGGATTGGTGGCCGTGTTTCGTTTTCCTTGATGTCCTTTGTGATCGTACCTGGGTTAGTATACTCGTAGTAGGGCGGTTGGAAGACACGTGCTGCGGGCGAGCGATAGGTAGATAGGGTACGGTCTTCCGTCGGTAGGGCAGAGATCTATGAGGGGGAAGTCATCTAGGGAAACATGGGAAGCATCCCGTACCTACACTAATCCGTAATCCGTAGAGAGTTTGTGGAGAAGAGACATGTACGGAAGGCCTAGAATATGGATTACTTGTTCAGAATCCAGATCCAAGTGACGATCTACCTAGCTGCCGCATCACCAAGAGCCAAGGGGGTGATCTGTAGCAGGGGCTTCACGAGAGATATTAACGTGTGACGAATTCAGCCATGGGCTGATGATGCCAGCTAGGAATATATAAGACGGCTTGTTCACGGTAATGACGATGAGGATCAGAGCACGAATCGCGAGTTGATCAATATCAACACCCTTTCCTAACCGAAGACAACTCCCGAGTCCCGAGGTTCACTTAAGTCCGAGCATCGTGTCAGTTGAATTGCCTACAACAGTAAACGACCACGTTTCCAACCACGATGACGAGCAAAGCACCACTATACGATCGAAGGGCCAATTTACCCGGTGGCAAACAAACGTCATGACAAATCCCTAACCCGTACTTGACCTATGCCCCAAGAAGCCCCCAAGCCCGCCATCGTCGGTTTCACGAGCGGCATGGCCCGGGCTGTACCGGCGGAGGGTCGTCATCGAAATGATCCATTCTCGACTCCTCCTGTATCTAAAACCCTCCACTCACCCGAATCCCAATACAAAACGCCGGCGCAAGCGCGGAAAGGAATCCGTACACTATACCCGCTCTGAAGCGACGATGACTCGTAGCCGCGCATTTCCGTCGTCCCTCAAATGTCTATTCCGTATCTAACCTACATACGTATTTCGTACCTAGCTGGCTATGAGGTGGGTAATTGACCATGAGGTAGACAGGTAGGTTGGTATAAAGAAGAGAAGATTTTGAAGGTCGGCGATCATGTCCACGACCATCTCGAAGAAAAGTCCAGAACTCCAAATAACTTGCTCTCGCATGTCATCACATCATGTCATGTCATCGGGGGCTGGGCCTGTCTGGTTTTCTTTCTACCTACCTATTCCCGTCTCTTCCCGAGGCTAGACGAAACGGCCTCTTTATCTGATCCTCGGCATGGAACTGAATCATAGTAGGCCGTGGAAAAGGGCCGATGAGGATAACTCAAAATCTCGTAGGTGTTGTTGCCTTTCTCCGGTAATCATCTGATAAACAATATGAGCGGGTTTTTTTTCTGTCGTTGAGTCGTTGGGAGGTGAGTAGGTTGTCGCGGACCCATTATTACGGCGTGGGCTTTGGAGGCCGATTTCATCATGGCATGGAGACGGGACTGTAGACGCCGGAGAAGACACACGGACAGACGAGAAGATGCGATTGGGCACGTCATGTCTATCACTGCAAGTCAAGGTCAAGGTCAGGTTCACTCTGTCAAGGTCCCGGTCGCGTCCGGCTCAAAGTTCGAAATTCCGGCGGTGTCAAGATTTTCATTCTTTTCTGCGTTAACCGAAGCGGATTCACTAAACTACTGCACGGATTAGAAGGGAGAGAATCCTCTTTCTAGAGGGGGGCCCAATCGCGAAGTCTGTCGGCCTTAAGTGATGGGCAGTTAAGGGCCCGCTCTGTCTAGCCTAGGTAGAAAGTAGTATGCCGTAGGATGATGATCGTTCGCGAGTAGGAATTCGCGAAACACATATCGACCAGGAATTGAACTTGATAAAGAGAAAAAGAGAAGGATGAAAGGCGTTGAAGAGATGGAATTGTTACCCCGACAACGAGAACGCAACTCTAATCACCCCTATTAGTAACGTCCATTGCTAAACCAACATTTTAACAACTGTCCGTCTCTCAAGAAGTTACCACGAAAAAAAAGAAAATAAATCCGCCGAAAAAACACCAGACCGCTAAATGCGAAACTCAGGTCCATCTCCCGCATAAACCAGACATGCCTTAGCACGAAACGCTTGCGCATAGCATTACTTGTCTGTCTTCTCTGTCTTGTCTGCCTGTGTACCAAAATAGACACTTATTGCACCACCTACGATACGGATTAGAAGTGACTTGGAAAAGCCAGGACAAGTCAGTGGAGGTCGCCACGAGACCGCTATTCCGAATGTAAATGCAATCGGCGCTTCAAACCCACGCCCACAGCTCGGCGGAGGAAGTCCTCCTGTCCACCACACTAGAAGCGTCACCGATTCTTCCGTACATGAAGCGAAGCGGGCTTCGGACTTCCGCACTTTGGGATCCGTTCTGTTACTTATCCATTTCTGTAACCCGTACCATTTCTGTTACACATTTTGTACAGACCTTTATTGTGAGGTATTTCGTACTCAGCAATTGATCTCAGGACCTCATGTAATGCCATGCGTCCCCAAACTCACTCACCATGAACCCACAGCCTCGTAGGTAGATTCGAACTCAGAATTCAATCCATCCCAACACCCCAACCGATCTCAGTAATCCCAATTCTACACCTGACCTGACCTCACCCCGCAGAACCCAGTTCGGAAATCCCACAGAAGCCTCCGCAGTCAGTTTACCGACCGAACCCACACACCTAGGTGAGGTGTGGAACCGCCGCCGTTAACCAACAACAAAAGCCACCAGAATCTAGATCCCAAACTCACCCTCCCAATTCCGTGCCCATTCGGCGATACAGAATTGTACTCGGATCCGCCTCTCCCTCTCCCCAACCTCCCAAGTTTCCCTCCCACTTCACCACCTAGGTAACTAAAGTAGGTAGCCCGTAGACTCAAAGACCGGTAGACCCGTAGTATCGCTACACTAAACAAAGACGAAATCCGCGAAACCCTCCCATAACAACTTGCTGAAAAACAGGAAAAAGAAAAGAAAACAGAAAAAAAAATGGATGGCCTACAATAAACTACGGCTTAAACTAAGGGCACCTAGATAACTAACCGAGTCCCGTAGTGTAGCGTAATGTGGTGTGGTCAATTGAAATCAATGCCCAGTTCACAAGTTCGACAGACACTACGGAGTTGGTACGTGAGCTACTGTAGTTAGCCAGACAGACAGACCTACGGATTAGTTTCACAATCCCCTTCTTCCTGTCTATGGGATCGGTACCCTACCTAATGTATGAAGACAACACTGAGCAGGAAGTGTCGAGTGTCTTCTACAAAGTACGTGTAAGGCACAAGGAGGCAAGCAATGGTGCTGGTGCGTATAGCTGTATTTAATTCTACCTAGGTAGTATACCCTAATATTGGATACGGTACTCTCACAAGAAACCGTGTACCAAATAAGCCCTGCTTCCATACGGTCTCTCTCATCTTCGCTTACAGTCAACGCTTGCAGTCAACGCTTGCAGTCAACGCTTACAGTCAACTAGACATGTATCACCCTCTTTCTCCATCTCTTCATATGCCGTAAAGTTAGCCGAATCGTCATGACAGCTTCCCCGAATCTTAGATGCAAAGTCTGGCTCGTCCGCATCATTTCCTGAAAGAGGTTTCCGTATACGTATAGCAAGGGGAGTAGAAATAGTAATGTTCTGTGACGGTTGACAGGACTCGATGATCCCCCCTGATCATAAGTACCGAAGCCCTCTCGCCGAATCGTTGATCTTGCCCACAGGGCTGCCATATGCAAAAAGACAAACAGGGCGCATTGAACTCCCATCCCAGAGAGTGTAATCCGAACCTCCTAAACAAGAATCCAGTTCCGGCTAGGTGAAAATGTTTAAACCATGAGGAGACTGAATCGCAACAAAACGACATGAGAGAAGTCGGTTTCTCTTCCGAAACGCCAAGCTACCGGTCGCGACCAGGCGACCTCCTATTCCGCCCCACAACCAAAGTACAGCATGCATAATCGAGCACAGCACAGTTGCATTGCCCATGTAGATTGCCATGATACCGGGAATCCTAATCAATCAGTCATCATCCAGACAGGACAAGGTCCAGATCCGTGACGTTCAAGGTCCCGCATCGCCGTACATGGCCATTGGAAACTGAGGGGCTATTGCCTGTGGCCCTACTTGATAAGGGTCGACGTCCTTATGAAGTTCACTAGGACCCGGAACCGGAACCGGAACCGAAACCGCAGCTGCAACGGAAGTGGACGTGGAAGCTTCGGGAAGATGAGTGGCAAGATGGTCCAAGAATGCCGAGAATGAGGGAGAGGATAGAAGCGCCCGTGTCAATTTACTCAAGCGTGCGTTCTCCTCCACCAAAGCATTGTTGGTGCTAATTAGCGCGTGATTCTTAGCCGACACGGTGGCAACCTCGGACTCCAGCTGGTTGATGTACTCTTCATGTAAAAAGTCAGCATATCGAAACAAAATGTGTGTTTATGTATGCGTTTGCACATAGGGGGCTTACCCTTTCTTCTGGAGCGGAACGCACGAGCCGACACTTTGTTGCGAAGCTGACGGCGCTCCTTACTAGACAGTTTCTTGCCTTCTTCGCTCGCAAGCAGGCGTTCATCATCATCCATGTCTTCCTCCTCCTTCTTGAGTTTAGTAATAAGCTGAGATCTGGGTGTTTCGGGTACAGGCTGTGATGTGCCCGCAGTGGTTCTCATGGCGTTCAGCACCTGACTTATTTTTTGCGCAACCATAGGATCCTCAACCGGAGGCATTTTCATCCGCGTTTGCTTCAATCGTTGCTGCTGTTGGCGCTGCTGGTTTTGTTGCCGGAATAGCTCCTGATGGCGAAGTAGCTGTTGCTGTTGTTGCTGTCGCTGTCGCTGCTGCATTTGCTTGGCCAAAGCAGCTTGTTGGTGCATACCCGGATACATTCTTCCAACCGTACAGGTCTGGGTGGTAGGCAAAGATGAGCTCACCTCGACAGCAGCAGGATCGATAGAGGACTCGGATGAGTAGAAGAGGGGAACACCAGAAGAATCAAATCCGTTGTCATATTCCTGCTGCACAGCCATATTGTATGATCCGTCGGACACATAATCCATACCGTATCCATACATAAGGCCATCATTGATAGCGAGCGTCTGGGCCACGGCACCCGGTACCATAGGCGTCTGTTGCTTGTACAGGTCATACTGGTGACTTGGACCATGTAGCATCTGGCAATCACTCGGGGGTTCTGCGACTGATGGCGACGTGCAAGCGGTAAATCTGGATTTCTTAGCGGGGCTCGGTGTGGATGACGCGACCGACGAGGCGCTCGAAGGCAGTGTTGCTGGCATCGTTGCTGGCATTGTTGCTGCCATAGTCGATGGCATCGTCGATGGCATGGTTGCAACGACGCTTGGGATGATAGTAGATGACATGCTCGATGACATTTCTGGTGGCATTACTGGCGAGATGTTCGACGACAATGATGACATTGATCCCGATGCTGTGGAAACTGAACTGGGCTCTGGCGTTCTAAACGGCAGAGTGTCGTACCCGGACAAGTCCAAGAAGTCCATGGGGTCACCAACGACGGTCGAGTCAGCCGGGGTAGAGGCCTCGGACCTCATGGTGCGTGGTTTGTTCGTCGGCGGGGACCGACGAGTAGAAGCGAGAAGATAGGGTCTGTGAGGTTGAGGCGATTATGTTGTCGTGACTCGTAGCAGCGTCACTTTAGTATCGCTATCAAAGGCGATGATGATGGATTGATGAGATGGGATGGGTGGGCGGATGGACGGAGGGATCGATTTGATGATGAGATGAATGGGTAGGTAGATGGGTGGATGGAGAGCAGCTTGTCTATCCCGATGGATATGGATTATGGATAAGAGTATGGATAAAGACTGGTCAGGGTATTCCGTATTATCGGATAACCTTTGGAGACCAAAATATTGGACTTGGTATGGTCGATGGTGGATGATTAGTAGTAGAAAAGATCTACGTCTATCTATATCCGGGGATATGGGGGATATGAAGGGATGCTAAAGTGAGATGGAAGGTCCACGGGGCGGCAGCGATGATAGTAATGCTGGGGCAGTTAAGTTAAGTTAATGCGGCAGGTGGTTAAAGTGAACGCTATCCTCTCCCGCTAGGTCTCTTCTCTCTCTCTCTCCCTCTCGCGGCTGACTTGCTTCTGCAGGCGCAGACAGAGAGTCTCTTGCAAGTACGAAGTACAGGCTGCAGGCCGAGTCCGGTAGTATTACCGTTATGTATCCCGTACTTTGGCTGGAGGATTGCCTGGTACTAGGACAATACGAGTACTAGCCAGGTCAGGCCTATTCCCTTGAAAAGCAGAGGCAATCAAGGCACCAGCGAGAGAGCGAGCGAGCGCAGCAGGGCAAGCAGGGACGGGACAGACAGGAATACAAGCTCGCTCCACAGTTCGAGAAGCGCAATATTTGGCTGGTGGCAGCAAACAGGGATGTTTCGACGAAGTAAGGGTAGGACGTAGTGTACCTGGAGGGAGAAGGGAGGACGCGTAAGCTCCTGTGATGGAGTGTGATGGAGCCACCGACATGGCCCGGACGTCCTATTAAAGAGCAAGGGGCGGGTCTCACCCCGACAGTTGCATGCTCTCTGGTTTGCGCATCCCGTCGCATCGTGCATAAACCGTCACGGTCTTACGGATTACAAATCTGTCTTACGGACTACCGTACGGAACACTGTCGAGCTGCTTTCCAGATACTGATTGCTATTTACGACAAGAGGTTGGATGATCAACATGCCACTCTGAGCGACCTTGTGCGAGGTAATTCCTAGCAGTTTGGACACAGACAAGTGCGGACTACGGCAATGTCTTGAAGCCGACCTCAATCCGTGAAATCGACGAAGTGAGGGCATATCTCTATAGCGAATCGGCAGAGGCCAGAATGCTCTAACCCGAAATAGCTGCTAAGACGGAGGCTCATAATTGACCCATAGCCGGGATATCCGGTTAGGTTCAACCAGCAGGCAGTCAGGAATGGTACCTACATCTTTAGGGTTTAACCATCCATGCCTATATAACCTAATCGACGTGCAGACTGAATATGTACGCTGTATGCAGTTGTGTTGTGTGGGCTTCTCATGCTGAAGCTTCTTTGGAAGCTTGTTCCTTGAACTGGTGAAATGTCGGTTCTCGTACTCGTAGATGTAGCTGCAAGTAGCTGTACGAGTAGCAGTCACGAGCGTTTTCAAGGCGTTGTCGAGGTAAAATACGGGTTCTCTTCACGTGAGTTTACAACTTGTTACAGAATAAACTTACTTCAATTAAAGATTTACGGATTACGGTTCGAATGCATTTTTTGCTCGTAACATTAGTAAGAGGATACGGCTCGACAGGACGGAGTCGGGACGGAACAGTTGCAGTCCGTGAACCTTGATGACTGCAAAGCAAAGAACATTGCAGTCGCGACTTCGACGAGGCGTGAGAGCCGTGGGGTTCACCTAATATAAATCCGTAGGCTGCCAGGCGGGTAAGTTTGTTCCTAGGCCGACTCTGATTGGACAGTCCCGGCTGTCTGTTAATGCAAGTTGACAGTTTCTAGAGTTTCAGATCAGAGTCGGAGCCAAACTATCCCCACCCGCCGATCCCCAAGGATTCAATGCCGTGGCGGTGCCAGCAAGAAGTCAATGTGTGGCTTTGTTATCCCGAGGTACGAGTATAAAATGGCCTCTGTGTGTGTGTGTGTGTGAGCAAGTTACCTACGGATACCGCTTGACCGAGGGACGAATTGAAAACGAGAAACAAACGAGTGGCCCCGAAAGAGAACAGCAATACGAAGCACGGAGGTTCGGTGCTAGGAGCAGCATGCGATTCGTCCCGCGACGATCAGCGCGGTGCCGTTTTATGCGGATTGTCAACCCTGTCACGTGATCGGCTCGAGAAGCCTGAACATCTTCAATCAATCACCAGACCTTGCCTAGCAACGAGCACTAACCAAGCTGGTTCAAGCAATGCTTCCCACTGGTGGTAATTTTAGATACGTCAATCAAATACGGTAACCTAGCGAGATTACCAAGAATTCAGCAGTGATTAACAATGGTGCCTAACCCGGTTTTGCGAGTGTTCCTACGGGATGGAATTTCGACGTTGGCTAATTATCATCCCTACCAGGCCCAAAACGACCGGAGCAAATCGAAGTGTCCGATTCTGTTGGTTGGACCAAAGCTGCTTGCTCTGACCAGACGACGAGAAGTGGTCAATGCCGCTCCAATAGTTGCATAATACAGGCCACTTGAATACACTGTACTCGCCAAACTCAATATCCCGAATATCCTTCTAAGACGAAAATCAGCCTGATCTCCAATCGTATGCAATCCGACGAAGGTATCGCAATACGGGTGTGCGACGGCAATTCGATGCAAGGGGATACAAAGGTAGATCGTGGCGCAGCTCCGAGACTAAAGCGTCACATAATCAGAATTCCCCCATTCATTGGGCGAAGCGGCAAAAGTGAAAGGGGGGGCCAATTCGGCCAAGAGGTGGTCAGCATTTAAGAACGAGAAATTCCATTTACAGATCCGATCCGAGTCAGCGAGAAATCGGCGACAAAGAGACGGGAGAGAAGAAGATTATGGAAAATTAAAGATAAGACGAATAAGTGCTGCGGTTGCTGAGGGGATGTTGAGGCTTGGTTCGCTGCTGAGAACAAAAAAGTGACTTGCCCTCGCTTTTACGGTCCACCGCACGTCTCGGAGTCCGGGGTAAGAATGGCACCCTATCTCCTTACGAGCCAGGACGGACCGCGGAACCGGCTATGGTCCGACGCCGTGCAACCACCAGGAAGAACAAAGAAAAATGCAGCAGCTCAAGAGAAAGCATCCCAACTTTTGTCCAATTTTTTGCACAGCCCACCCTTAGTATATGCCCTACGTTGCTTCGTTACCCGCTGCTATCTACAATCTACCTCGCCAATAATAACTCACCACAACAAATGGTCATCCGAGCCGCACTTGAGTCGATCAACCAGTGGACGGCAAGCAAGCTCGGGATTACATGATACCAAGGTAGGTAGATCTTTACATTGCTCTCACTCGTCGTGGTTCAGAGTAAGTAACACGTTGACCTCCACACCAACGAGACCCCGTCACATCCATACTCGTACTTTACACACACAGTAGTCGGGCGACAATGCAGACCGACATCATGAACTCAGAAATCAATAAGACCGGCTTATCCTCTGCCAGATATGCTGACTTAGCGTTTCTCTATGGGCTGAGGAAGAAAGGGTGCCAGCCGCGCCACGGTGTCCCCCCTCCCCCGGCTCCCGTTTCTACTTTACAAAGAACGTGGACCAGTAGAATTTACGGCCGTAAACAACCTACAGAGCTATCTATCTGTGAAGGAGGGAGGCCTCCTGAAAAGATATCTGTGTGATGTACGATAAGAAGTCAGGTGACTCCCTGCCTACCTACCACACAGATGAGGCTGCATCGTTCGTTCGTTCGTAAGTAATCCATAATCCGCATCCATTCCATGGCGGAACTTGCCTGCCTGCCTAACTCCTCCATTTCCAAGATTGAGATCTGGCCTCAACCAGGTATCTCCGTTATCTGGTCGAGTAGGTAGAAGTATTTTTAAACACGGGACTCCGTACACAGCCGACTCCCCAGTCCAATTTCAACACGAGGGATTCGCAACGGGGAAGACCGGCTCAATAAGGCTTAGAACAAGCGAGCTGGACGCCGATCGCTATCTTGCCACGAAGGAGATACCATAAACTTGCTCAGCGCGATGATCGTAATCTGTATTCCTTGCAGGGTATGTACGGAGTATAGGGAGAACGTGGAGGATGGAAACACGTGAGCGACATGGGCTGTACATCAACAAAGGAGTGTCTATCCATGGTTCTGGATACCATGGGTCCAATTACGGAATAATGAGCGTCGGTCCTGACAAGTTCAGATCAATTAAATTCAACCCTGGGCTTGCAGTCTGTTCTAAAGTGGTTCTTGTTGCATGAAGCAGTCCTATCCGAATCTGGGTCGAGCACGCCTCGTGCTCACGAGGCGTTTTCCGTGGAAGGAAGCTAGTATGTCGGCATTATATCGAAAATACTAATGAGGTTGAAGGAATTCCCCGATGGAACGTGGCAAGCATGCGGATAACCGTCGGCACTGATAAACGGTATTAGCTGCCCACTGATCCGATGCCGGGGAGAAGGATCGTGAATGTGACGCCATGGTGGTTGATCTTCTAAACACGATTTCAAGCCCCCGTACTGTTACATCGCGAGACAGACGCGTGGTATGCTTGTGAATAACAAAGCCACCCCCTCGGACCAGACTGGTCTTTCTACTTCGTCCCTAGTCGACGCTCTTCCGTCTCGCTAACGCATCGGCATGCGTTATGCCCAGCTTCTTCTTCGCCTCCAAGCTAGCCTTGCGCGGGTTCTCCGCCTCGAATATGCTAGGTCTGGTCAGATTTACTGGAGAGAATGGCGAAAGGAGGCAGTGAAGGGTGAGACTTACCCATCCAGTTCTTCAAGCGTGAGACCCTTCGTCTCGACGAAGAAGAAGTATATGAATGTAAACTCGAAAACGTCCCACAGGGAGAAGAATACGTAGAACCAGTAGCCGATCTGCACAGGCTTGTCAGTTCTGCCATCGCCTCAAAATATCTCAGCGACAACACGTACGTTAGCCAGTGCAATAGGCCCAACAAAGGTATTCAAGAAACCCGCAGCGCCTGACGTGATCTTGTACACGCCCATAGCCTTCGCTCGCATCTGGTTCGAGACGACTTCGGCAGGATACACGGGCTGCATGGGCGTGATGGCTTTTTTTCGCCATGTTAGTAAGATGTGGACTGTTGTGGCAGTGACGGGGCTTAGACATTACCTCCGGAGAAGATGGCTCCAAATACAAAAATGAATACGATTGAGAGGGTTGCTGCTCCGTTGCTGTCGTATTCAATCTTACCTGCTGAGCCCGCGGCGACTAGGGCGAGGCAGATGGACATGCCCAGGGTGCTTCCCATTAGCATCTGGGTAAGAAGGGTGTCAGTGGTTACAGTTTAGATGAAGTAGAGTCTTGTGAGGAGACACCTGAGGTCAAGATGCCTCGAGGGAGTAATGTGACTCCATAGACTGTACTGGGATGAAATAAGGGGTAATAGGTATTGAGACAACATACCACACGGCGACCAACAACATCGTGGAGGCGAGCACCCGCTGTAGAGAATACCCAACCGATCACCGAGTAAATGATATTCAAGATCTGTTTATCAGTGACGTCAGTATTTGGGATGTTCTCGTTCTAGGAGTAGCACAGATTGTGTCGTGAGTGACATCTGGGGAGCTAGCTTGAGAGAAGTCCAACATGTGGTTGAGGGGACCATTACTCACAAGCTTGGTATTAGTATTGGTGACGCCAATTGCATTCAGCATGGTCGGTAAATAGTATGAAATGATGCTGAGTTCACGTTTAGTGCCCAATCCAAAGCCATGGGAGCTGATCGTATAGGACATACTTGTTGCCGCTGAACTGACTGAACCAGGAGAACACCATATTGAGCATAAGCCTATACCGGTTAGACCTCGATTCCACAAGTACACGCAGATCCATCAGATCTCTCCACGACGCCTTCGGGATGCCCTGTACACTCTGTATCATCTCTTTCATCTGCAGATCGACCAGCGGGTGGTCGGGGTCACCATTCGTATGATACTTGATAATGATCTGTCGTGCTTCCTCATGCTTATCATTGAGGACAAGGTACCGTGGGGACTCGGGGAAGAACTTAATCACAATGGCGACGAGCCCGGCGCAAACGAGTTGAAGCCAGAGAGGAATGCGCCAGTCGAGATCCCCTTGGTCCGCAAGGTACTTATGGCAAGCGTAGACAGCCGATGTCGCGAAGATGGAGCCAACGTAGTAGAATGTGTTGAACAGGCCGGCAATGGTGCCGCGATAGATGGCAGGCGAGATCTCTACGAGGTAGAGCGGTGCCGCCGTCGTGGTTAGAGTGGCAAAGAAGGCGAGAACGAAGCGGCCTCCGATGAATGTGGGCAGGGTCGTCGCGAGACTGGTGATGATGGTTCCGACGATGACACCCAGACATCCGATCCAGATGTGCCAGATGCGACCGTACCAGTCTATAAGCCATGCGAATAGGGCGCCTGCTATCTGCCCGATCTATTATATGTTGTTAGTTCCTGCGAGTATGTACCTACCTACTCACCCCCTTTTTCGTGGGTCGACACGTACTTGGAAGATGGCGAAGACAATGCCGGTAGCCGCAGTACCCGTGTCTGGTAAGTTGAAATACTTCGTGTAGTTCGGCAGAGCCTACGGTAGTAGAACTTATATGAGCATATCGACATGTCTTTGGCGGTAGATCATCTTTTAGACAGAATCAATAGGGTCTCACATTAATCGATCCCATCAAGGAGCTGTCGAATCCTGCTTCGCCGTCAGGCACATCCTTTCAGGATACCTCCTTGGATACTAACCACTCATCGTAGAGCAAAGAAACATCGTTAACGCGAGAAGATAGAGCCGGATATAACCTGATCCCCATGGATCTGGTCTATTAGTCGCCATGATCGTGGCGTATGTCTCCAGACTCGGATCGACATCTTCAACTGTTTCGGTGACTCCGACATGTTCTTCTTCGAAGCTTGGTTTTCGCAGACTTGGACGTTTGCCAGATGGTCCGGCTCCCGTAGGATTAGGATCGGTACTGCTCGCCATGATTCCGGTTGAGTGCGGTCAACTTTCAGATTGGCGACGGATTATAGTAGCTGATGAACAAGGAGCAGGACAGCGACTTATCTACCAACTCGTCGTGCATGACCATTGAATATTTGAATTCGAACCCAACTCCTCAAGAGTAGGTATCATCTGCCAGCTGAGATTATCGATTCATTGGCATGGATATACTTACAACATCGTACAAACGGTCATCATTGTATTCACCCGAGGGGAGCACTGATTGGCCATCGGTATTGAGATAGCCCGGGCAAAGCATTAACAGCAGTGAGCTTGTGACCGTCAGAGTGGGTAGTCGACTCCAACTCCCTGGATACCTTGTCCATGGTTGTTGGAAGGGCAGTTGCCGAGAGGGGTAGCGGAAACGTGGGAAGGAGCGTAACAGTGGCACTCTCAGTCGAATCTCCAGGCTGTACGATTAGGTAGCTTACTTCTTCCTTTCTACACCATCAATATACTGGCCACCCACTATACTTGGAATCTCGTCGCCTTTTCTGGTATAGTATGTTGTACATTGAGGTGAACCCCAACTATCAGGGGTCATCGATGGGCAATGGTAGGGGCATGTGTACATTCTGACCCTTGCGTGGAATTGTCGGATCTATTCTACCGTGAGGTCGGTAGGAGTTCCTTACCCGTAGTTCTGGCTTGCATGCAAGGCTGATGTTCAAGATGAGGCAACGCGTTGTTGGTAGTGATAGTAGGTACGTGGCATGGTTAGTTGGTACATCAGTGACCAGGGGAAGCCTTGTAGGAAGAGTCGTGACTGGCGAGTCTCCGGGCCTCCTTGAAGGCGTGGTGGAAGTGTAGAGTGTAGTCGTCCTCATGAAGGTGGTGCGACGAGACACCAAGTAGTAATCATTACGGCCTATAAATCAGATCGAATTGCGCAGGAGATTCTGGCCAAACTGATCACCTCGGTGTAGCATCAAGACCGGTAATGCACTTGTTGCCTCCAAAGTTGGTGCCCTTTTGACGAAGCAAGAATGCATATACAAAAGCGGTTTCACGTGGTAATTCACTAGGTAGACGTTTCATGACCCATCTACACTAACGACGGCGAGATCCGTACGCTAGGTAGGCATGTAGAATGATGTACGTACGTAGGTAGTCGATCTCGTTCGGCATGGATGTCGTTTGGAGTTGTATCCGGGGCCTGGAGATCGTGTCGGGGAAATGGGGGATCCATGGGGAAATGGGGAACGGAGAAACGTGGGGGTGTGAAAGTGGGGGGTTTATCCCTTAGCCGGGGACCGGGGTAACGAAGTACTTTGTACCTACGCTAGGGAGATGTCACATGATATGCGGGATGCACATGTGTGTGCAATGATTCCGTTGGCATTCTGTACGAATTCTTCCGTGTTCCGTATTGTCATTTTACAGGTTCAGGAGTCGAATGAGCTGCAGGATCCGAAGGTTCACCGGCCATAGGTGCATTTTCCTATCATACGATAGATGATCAAGTGCAACAGTTCTCATGACAGCGGTGCTGTCTCCGTACGAAGCACGACGATAAGGAAATCAGGATCACGAGATGGACGATAAGATTAGATAGATAATAAGAGCTGCGATAAGGTCTCCAATGTCTTACTCACACTCTTCCCACTCGGGAATAGTGGCACGTACTTAGTAATCCACCGCCATTTTGCGAGTACAAATTGGCGAAGCTCACGCAGCGAAGTCCGAAGCGGACCTGAAAATCTTTTTCCTTCGCTTCTCTCCACCTTTTGTTCCGACACTCAGGGGGCAGAGTTGCGGCATCTTGAAATTTACATTGCGACACAGCGAAAAGCGCATCACCGTAGCCACGTTATCCTGGTGACACTTCAGGGCATGGATTATCGGCTTCAAATGCGTTGAGGGCACTTCTCCCATCAATGTCAGCATCTTTTTCAGACCACTCGACACTTTGGAAGTGCAGAATGCGGCCCCGGGGTTTCCCATTGCCCTGTTTCTCCGAGAATCCTGACGAGATTCCGTACTTGTTCACTCGTATGGTTTCTGCCGGGGATTGAACCAGGGCTCGCACTTCTAAGCTGTTGAGTCTTTTGAAAAAGATGTTGATATTGGCTGGACAGGCGTCATCGGCGTGTTTGAACCCGATACTTCAAATCTTTCAGTGCCACCAGGTTAGGGTTGCCACGGCGGTGTGCTTTTCGCTGTGCCTCAATTTAATTTTGGAGCGACATTCGCTGTAAGATGTAGAGGAATGGTTGACCAGATAGACGCCGCTGCGTCCTATGTTGGTAAACCAAAGTCACCCTCTAGGTCGACCACAACTGTTCCGCGGGCAGGGGCCTAAGCCCGGACACCAGGCCATAGAAAAATCAACTTCTTGTGTTGCTGTTATCTTGAATGATGACTTGCCGCTCTTCCGTGACGTGACATTCGACGTATGAGATGCAGTTGATCATCACACTGGTTTTGTGCTGCTTCCAAGGAGCCTCTTGAAGAGTATCCTTGAAATAACTTCTCTATGGCAGACCGTCTTTCTGCCTTAGGTGACACTCAGTCAATCGGATGTTGACTCGTAGAGAGGTCCCGATGAGTTTAGGCATGCTCCTTCAACAGTTGACATGCTCCTTCAACAGTTGAAGGTCCTTGTCGATGGCATTGGAAGCACGTTACGGGTAACGACTCCAGGAACAGACACTCTCCTGAAACTAAAGTCGCATGAGAGAAGAGGAACTCTCGTCATGAGATAAGCCACGATTGTTGGTAGCTGGATATGGCAATTCTTCATCTTCCTGAACGAGACATTCACCTCGTTAAGCCGCATGACAGCTCGCCTCAACGCAAGAGTCGCAAATACAACACTCGGCAAAGCTGCAAGAGCGTACCTTTCCTACCACTTATGAGAATCGTGTTCCTGCAGCTGGCCAAGTGACGAGGCCGCATTTAATCTAGAGTGCTTAAGCGATGCCACTCATCCAGAGCGACACTTCTGACTGCTTCGTAATACTCTCTGCTCTAGTATATCAGAGTTGGACTCGTTCATTGGAGATGTGTACTCGTAAGCATTGCTTTTACGCCCAATAAGGGGTGGTGTTACGAGTGAGTTGACCATGATACCCGTAGTTCTGTTCATCTAGAGCTTTGCACTCACACTTGTGAATCGGACAATCGGAAGCTTGGACGACCAAGTACTCGATGAATGTGTCTTATCGGAATCCCGCGAGATCGACTTGAGCCGGAATTAGTTTCTCCCTTTTGCCGTTCCCTCTGAGAATGATGAGGGGCTTGTCATAGGGATTATACAGATCTACTGAAGCGATCGAGACGCCATGATGTCTGGATGATCACGGTCTGATCATGACCGGTGACGGCTTCTCGAATACAGCGCCTTCATCTTCGTATATAGGCTGCCTGAAAACAGACTCTTGCGATACGAACACCGGTCGTATGCCCCATCTAGCAGATGCCCCAAATTGATAGTGAGAACGTCATGTGTCATGTCAGGTCTCAGTATTGCACAAGTCTTCTTGGGCGAGTTCAACCGCGCGGTATCAACGACGTAGTGAGATCGATCGCTTGTGAGACGACACCATTCCGGTGCGATAGCATTCCGTATGATCTATTTCGAGATCATGTTCGACAAGCCATCATTGCTCGCTCACCGAGAATGAATAGATAGTCTCAACATCTTCATGATCACCACAGCAATTGCGCTTGATTCCGTAGAGCATCTCTTCTCTGGAAGATAATGAAGACATATTCATCAATGCCGGATCGATCGAGGCTATGTATGATCGTATCTTATCGGCAGTGATCCGATGGCCGGCGAGTCCCTGATATTGGGAAATGGTTCGAGTTGGAGTGTCCCTTCCTGTTTCTCCCACTGGAGCGTCATCCGCAAGCCCACGGCGTCGCGACTTCCAAGATCTCAGCTGTGGGTGGGGTCCGATCTCCACTGCAACAGAGCAATCCAACCAATGACGTAACCGGCAGTCCAGGCATTCGCGCGTTCGGATTGGTCGAATGCCGTATTAATTGGGCCCTTTTACGGCTTAGGCCCCTGAAGACTGCTCCAGCTACGTAATTGCTGCTCCAATTGATCTTCTCCGATTCAGATTTCTTTCATTCTCACTGCGCCTTTTTCTTTGGAGAGTAGCATCACGGTGGTGTAACTCACTCACTCACTCACTCACTCACTCACTCACTCACTCATCGCGTCCATGATGGAGGATGCACTGAGATCATGTCCGATTTCGTAGATCGCCGGCCATGTTCTCATCACTCATTTCTTTTCTGCTTTCCGTGTCCGGTTCTTGAACGGTTTACAGCCAGAGTCCTGACAGCAGCATCTCAGACGATCTTCGGTTGAATCGCACGATCATGGGCTGCCTCCTGGTTGCGCGCGGGATGTCCGGTGGAACGCTCATATTCTCAGGGCTGTTCAGGGCCGTTCGCTGCACGACGTCAGAGGAGATGCATACCTCCATATCAATTGCCCACCATGCGGGCATAGCCGAAACTGACACAACGCCAAGCCGAGCTTCTAGTCGGCGACCTACTTTGCTGTGCCTCGATGGAGAGAACAAACATGCTGTAGGTACGATTCGACGGCGGCTGTATCCCAGTTGCCATTCGCAGATAGGCCGTGCTGTATCGAGCCACTGAGGCACGTCCTGTCGCAGCCTGTAGCACAAGACCGACCACTGAGAGGCCCTCTGGTCTCACGCTGAACCGTGGTCCTCGTCTATTAGAAGAATTCATTGGGCCATCACTTGTCCTTCCGTTATTGCCGTACGTCGACCTTCACCATCAGCAGAGGTTGCGTTCCACCCTTTGGACTTCTTTGCCGTGCTCCTTGCGACACAAAGCATCTAGGCTGGCTGTACTGGCTGTGTGTGAGCGCTTCACTTCAGAACACCATCTTGAGTATCGCTCTTCTTTCCCGTCTCATCACGGCTGTACAGCGCTATCGTCGTCATAGCTCGGCCTAATGTTTTCACGGTATCGGATGCGCTGCCCATATCTGTCGAATTGATGAGCACAGCGTCATCATCTGCTACTTCACTAATTGCCACCTGAGACCAGCTTGGGGAAGATGCCATGGTGTCTTAGGATGTTCAATTAACGCTGCTGCGATCTGCTCTAGATAAACTCACACGAGGAGAAATGACTGATACGAATTCTAATTTTGAACATGGAGCTCTCGTATTTGCGCAGATCAAGTCTGGGGTTTTGAAATTGAGATGTTGCATTCAGAGAATACGGTGATATTTCGGTCTGCACAGAATCGTCATTGCATGCCATCTGCATGTGCCCATTGGCAAAGGAACACTTCTCAGGTTCTGGAACCCCTTATTACGCTTAGGGGTTTGCCGACCTCTTACATGTCCGGCGCGGCGAACTTTTGGAATGTGGCGTCCGAATTATTGCCTGCCGCGTTCTCGTGCATCCAGCGACAATAGGCGGGTAGAAGCAGTCTCCCCGAATGTCCCATACGAGACAAAATACCAAGAATGCCGTCGCACAGCCTGCGCTGCCCATTATCGTCTACACGGAAAGTCGCAGCACAGGTGTAACGGCGAGCGGCTTCCCAAGTGCTTACCATTCGGTCACGACGTGACCTTGCGACGGGGCAAGGTTGCGTGATCGTCACGATCGCCCAGTTGGGTTGTGCCAAATGCCGCTCCAGTCTTATTTTGGGGCATGGGGGGAGAGGGTGCTTCAAATAGGACCGCGCGGGGATGTATATAGGACCGCGTGCGGCTGACGTGCTGCGGACCCGGGTTGCTTGATGAATTGATGCAGGTCCTCACGTTCTGGCTGTAGTGTCCCTCCCTCCCAGACTGCCCAGTCTCACTCTCGCTATCGTCAACGCGGAGAATTTGGTGTCGCTCACATTCGTTTCGAGGTGGTTTTTCCCTTCTCGCCGGCCGTCAGACTCGCAACAGTTACTCATAGCAAAAACATGCCTCTCGTTCAATGTGCTGCTGGGTCACTTCATATAATTATATACTACTCATAGACAGGCTCGGCTCCAGGATATTTAGGAGATATACAATGGGGCAGCAAGCAGCAGCAGATAATAACGATCGTGACATCATTCAATGGACAGCCACTCGGGAGCCAAGAGCAGGGTACCATGGAGGCGGACCAACGAAAATTCGCAGGGAAAATGCCTCCGCTTGTGTGAATTCTTGTTTTGATGAATTGATCCCCAATGTGGAGGACGCCTGCCGCCAGCTACAACACCCTGATTATCAGCGGACCCATCTCTGGGATTTATATTGTTGCGATTCTGTCAACTGCGGCGTGTATATCGGAAGCATTGGCCAGAGTCGTGAGTCCCATCCAGACCTGAGAGAGCCACGCGCCATCTTCTTTCTAACAACGATCAACACACAGCCAATGTTGATCTAATCATTAATAGATGCCAGAAGTTTGTGATCATCATCAGCCCTCTTGCTGGCCCATGCTCATGCTAACGTGGAGTAGCATCGGCTACTACTCGATTGAAGATCCAGGTCCGCCCGCGAGCAACTACTGCGCGCCGTCCATGCCTAATACAATCAACTCAGGACGTGTCACGGCCGCCGCTGAACCTTCAAATGTGCCGGTTACTGGGACATGGTCGGAGGACTCAATAGTGCCTTACACAGTTACACCCATTCCAACGTCAGAGGATGCGCTGTCGCTCGCTCCCACTTCATCAGTAATAACTAGCAACCCGATCAAGACGGGTGCTCCCGTCGCCGCGAATGGCAGCAATTCATCGCGTCTCTCGATAGGGGCCAAGGCGGCCATAGGGGTGTTCTCGGTCATAGGAGCATTGGCTATCATTGCCCTCGTACTTTTCTTGTTCCGTCGACAACGGAAGAATCCGAGAAACAACCCGCCTGGGCCGCCGCCAATATTACCCTACGGAAATAGGGCGTATCCTGGGCCAAACAGTGGCTCTGGAACGCCTCTCATAACGCCACCGCCCTCCGTAGCTAGGGGTGCTCCTCTGGCACCACCGGCCAAACTCAGTGATCGAAGGTATCTGCAACCGATCTTCAAGCCAGGTGCCGCGCGACGCTCTGCCTCAGCCAGCGCAGGTGATCCAACTATACCATCATCGACGATCACTGGGCCGGCGCAAAGCAAACTGAAGCCGCTGCATGAGCGAAGAGCAACGAAGAACAGCATGCTACTTCCCATCGGTCCGACGATCAATGAACCGTCACAATACCCACAGAGTAGCGTCTACTCGTTGAGCGCAAGGGGTGCCTCTACCGTCACGGTCGCATCAAACAAAGCAGGGTCTATGCATTCCGGGTCTGCTACGATAGCTGGCACCGGCACGCCGCCAGTGTCTCCACGATTCCCTCGAGCGCACGACGGTGCGCGTCAATCGTCAGACTTCGTGACGCCCGCAGGACCACCGCCCAATCGTGCGTTGCCTGCACCGCCGCCAACGCACCCCAACTCCCCGACCTTCTCGGTCTCCCCTGTGTCTCCACAGTCGCCTACGTTCCCAGGCCGAACTCACCATCGCGGAGATAGCTATATGGCGCACAGTCAGAACAGTCGCAGCGTGACACCAACAGTCACTACAACGACCAAGGAGCTCCGCGATCTCACAGAGTCGTACGCGCGAGAAACAAGGGAGTCCTGGGGTAGCTGGAGCGGAGTCGGTGGTGGCGGGCCAGGTGTCAGTCCCGTGGGCCGGAAGAGACGGAGCCGGAGTCCTCGGGGCTCTACGCGGGGGTCTACAGAGAGGTCGAGGGAGGCGAAGAACTCCGTGACGCTGCAGGAGCTGGACCTGGAGACGTTAAGCGGGCGTTACTAAAAGATACCATGAATCGTTTTGAGAACCAACGAAGCCGAGTCGTGTAATGTTTTTGCCTTGGTGGCGTCATCGCAGCTATTGTGGTTTATTATTAGATAGGAGGTTACTCAGGCAGAGCTATTATCCTCACTGCTGCTGCTGCTGAACGACCATTTTTTTCTCGATGATGAATGAATGAATGTACGGATTTTATGGATTACGGAATAAGGAGAAGGGAGAGTTTTCTAGGCCCCTGATATCCCAATGGCAATTATTCAGCATTTGTGAGAAACAAGAGTCGTGAAGATGGTTTCGCTTTGTTAATGCCAATGGAAGCGACTCGAATGCGTGCGCGGCCCACTACGTGCGAGAGCTAGACATGCAACTTGTTCATGGCCCGCGAACACTAGAGTTGAGACCTGCCGGCAAAGTATGTATTCCATATTGACAGCTCGACCTGCAAGCCCCTATATTTTCAGCGCGGCCTCAAAATAGCATGCATGGCGTCTCATCCGACGGCAGTATTCATGATCGGAGATATGATTAGGGAGCCGAACCGAAATCAATCCAGTCAGCCACCACCATGATGTGAAATACAGCGCGAACGCCAATGTTTCGGAGATTCGATAAAGGTATCGCCGAAAACGCCATTTTTCAACACGCGCAAGGGAGGGAGATAAGTGTGCGTAATTACGGACTTTTGCTTACCTAGTATAAGCTGTCTGTTGCTTATGAGATCTTCATTCAACACATCACGAAGACGAATTAAATAAATACTCATCAAATATGGGTAAGGTGATCGCGCCAATCGCTTGCCCCTGAATCAAGAAACGGATGAGAAATTTGGGTGTGCCCTGGGCGGCTGCCCTATCTCTTGCGGACATCTCGATGGGTTTGTAATCACCCGCTTTGCGCGATCATGATTCATGATGCGCGGGTTCGTGGGGAGGGGAGGGAAGGGAACGGGGACCGTGATGAACCCTGACTCCACACCGTTGCGGTTCGCTGGCGGCGGCGGCGGCAGAGCTAGATAATTGCCTAAATCCTAGCGCCGATTTCTCACTATGGACCTAGAGGAGTCGAGGAGTGATGTAAGAATTCCCATGCGACATTGGACCCAACATTGAAGGAAGATGGCCGTTCTTGTATTTTCGTATTTATAGCTCAATGTTGTTAATTCCGAGTTGGCTTTGTCTATATAATTCCCTCATTGCTCTTTGAGATTCGGTTCTTGGGAGTTCAACTCGTCAACAACATCACAGCAACACAGAAACAACTCACGATCTATAACAACGAAGTGAAAACATCGCGATCATGACGAAAGTACTTCTCACAGGTTCGTGCCAGCTTTCTGAACGCGCCATACCCCGCATGCCCATGGTTTCTCTTGGCTTGAATTCCATTGAAGAGCGAGCCAAGGACCATCCAATCTTGGAGAGAGACAAAAAGAAAATATCACTAACATCTTCTGCAATATAACAGGTGGATCGGGCTTCATTGCCAGTACGTTAACCCCAATAACACGATGAGTTCACGAATCACACATCGAAAACAACCACCAATTGGCACTCCCAACTAACACGCGCAACCTAGCCCACATCCTCGAACTCCTCCTCAACCGCGGCTACGAGGTCCTCACCACAGTGCGCTCCGAGGAAAAGGCCAAATTCATCCGCGATGCGCACCCGAACGCCAAGCTCACAGTCGCCATCGTCCCCGACATCGCCCAGCCCGACGCCTTCGACGAGCTCATCCAGCAGCACCCGGACCTCGACTACGTGCAGCACACGGCGTCACCCTTCCACTTCAAGTGGACGGATGCGAAGACAGAGGTCCTGGATCCCGCTATCATCGGCACGACGTCCGTGCTCACGGCCGTCAAGAAGTACGCGCCCAGCGTGAAGCGCATTGTCGTCACCAGCTCCTTCGCTGCTATCCTGTCGGAGAAGTACCTCAAGGACGCGACCAAGGTCTTCAGCGAGGCCGATTGGAACACACAGACTTACGAGGATGGTCTCACTGGACCCCCGGGAACTACCTACCGTGTCTCGAAGGTGTTGGCTGAGAAGGCCGCGTGGGACTTCAAGAAGAACGAGAACCCCAACTTCGACGTCGCTGTCATCAACCCGCCCTTGGTCTTCGGCCCTGCGGTCCCGCACTTGGGATCTTTGGCCAACATCAACACGAGTAACGGCAACTTCGCCAGCTTGCTGATGGGCAAGTGGAAGGACGAGATCCCGCCCATGGGCGTCTACTTCTGGGTCGACGTGCGCGACGTCGCGAAGGCGCACGTCGAGGCCATGGAGAGGCCTGAGGCCGGCGGTCAGCGCTTCTTCACGACAGCGGGTCACTTCACGAATAAGGAGATTGCGTCGGTCGTGCGGAAGAACTTCCCGCAGTTGAACGACAAGACGCCTGTTGATGGCACCCCTGGCGGTGACTACCCCGGCGGCAGCGTGGACAATGTCTACAAGTACGATAACTCGAAGTCTACGAAGATGTTGGATATTGACTGGATCCCGTTGGAGAAGTCTATTGTGGACACGATGGAGAGTCTGATTACGTACGGTGGTATCTAGATGTGTTTGCTGGGACTTATTGGTTCAGGGGATATATTTTACGAAGAATTACACGATGCGATGAGATTTACGGACTCTTCAAAGAGGGTCGAGTCAATACTGAAAGGAAACCGGAAAATACCGAATAAACCGTATCATAATCTCGAGATGGGAAACGGGTTAACTACCAAAAACCGTAACCGTACTAGGAAGGGAGCCAAAAAAAAAATAAATAGAAAAAAAATATTAGATCTTTTCTCTGTGACTCTTCCTTTTTCCCCTGCTCAACTTAAATGGTCCGGAACAATCCGATGAAAGAGAGGAGCTTCTCACGCGATTTGAAAAGAAAACTCTCCGAGTTTAGTGAGCTTTTCAAATCCCGACAACGAACCATACATCCACATCTTGTCTCCATCCGTTGGCCTCAGCCCTCCCTTTTGTATTCGAAATATCGTTAGGCGGACCTCACTAGGTCTGCAGAGGGGATAGTTCGCTTCTTCGACGGGTGGCTTAGGGTCGGTAGTTGAAAAACACACCAAAAACCGTGAAGAGGCGAGAACCATCCATCCACCTCCATCTACCTACCTCCATCAAGCAAGAAAAAAGACGGAATTCTATGCGCGAAACCCTTGTCTGGCTTGGTAAAGTCCGGAGAAAGAGACGAAAGCTTTAGGGGCGGGATCTTGTCAGCGACTATTAGACACTGATCGTCGGGTTCTGGCGCGAACTACTTACTTGACTTGGGGGGGACCCCCTGGCTTGGTTAGTGAGGGTTATGGGTCAGAGACTGCGAGGAACGAACGAACTGCCGAAGATGACTTTGCCTAAGTCAGGTCAGCTCGCCCCGAACCAACAAGGTATTTAGCAGGTAGGCAGCGTAACTTGCTAGGTTCAAAACCGGTAGTGCAAACGGGTTGGTGTTGGACTTAGCTAGACCTTAGCTGGCTATTACCTACCGAGGTAGGTACATATTTTCCTCTTCTTTCTTCTGTGAAGGTAATTCTTAACCCCGATGATAGAACGAAGCTGACCATACGGCAACAAAGCCGTCCCATGGTGCCCAGAATCAAATTTACCCTGGGCCAAAATAATCCGCAAGGGAAAAGCTGGAAAAAGTAGTAATAAGGTAAGTTCCGTTTCCCGGAATTCGGAACATGCTCGTATTATACGGGGACCTGGGTTGATAAATTTACCTGGGTCTAGAAGAAGAGAAGAGGTACCTATATCCGGCGTGGTAGGTAGGTACTTTGTTTTTCTAATAGCCGCCAAATACTTAGCAGCCATCGTTCCTCAACGGGCTAGACCCGGAGCAAATTGTGTTGCTTAACCCCCTTCTTTCACTTACACACTTCCACTTCACGTTATAAAAAGGGTGATGGGGACTGAGGAAACGTGAAGAAACGATGGGAAAGGTTCTGAATTTGGTATTCAGGACTTTCTCCAATAGTGAACTAACTAGCTTGAGAAAAGAATGAAGGGACCTTCATCGTAGATACGAGGCCATCCGTAGGTTGTGAGATGGTGGGTCGGGTCCTTCACTCACTCACTCACCTTCGGTGTGGTGGAACCCTCCTCTCCCCCCTGGGATCTTCCAGATCGTGAGATCTGACAAAAACGTAACTTTTCCAAAGCGCAAACGAGAAAGAGATTCCGAATATGTTACGTTATGTATTCCGCAGTTTGCGTTTCTCGTATTTCCGTATTATCGTGAGGCTGAATTTCTTACGAACATGTTATGAAAACGTTGCGTGTGTTGTTGAGTTGCGAGTGAGTGAGTGTGTAAGTGTGTAAGTGAGTGAGTAGTTGGTCTGTTCATTAGTGGGACGATCGTTGGTTGCCTGGGCAGAACCTTTCCGGTTTTAACCTCGAAGCGTGAGGTGCGTTGCTAACTCAGGCACCGGACATGAAGGCTGTGTACTCGTAGCACAACATGCTGTCAACCACATGCGAAATCGGCGTATTTCATCGAATGGACGGCATCGGTTGAGTGGTTAATGCAGCTTTGTCATATGCATTCATATGTAAGTGCTCACATGGGCATATGGGGTGGCAATACGGAACTTTTACATCGCCCCCTTTCGGAGTTGGAGTTGCGGAGTTGTGTTGCGGAGTTGTAGGCAAGCAACTCGTTGTGTCGTGAGAGGTGTATTAGTTATTTATGAAACTCAGGACAACTCCCCGTCTCTTATGCACATATCTACAAATAATACCTATGCATCACAGTTGTCTTGCAACGCTTCAGCTTAACTCTCTTAATATATCGAATGTTAGATTAGTAGCATCGTCCTTATTCTTACGTACAGGAATCTAAACTGGAGGATCGACCTTCTCTTGTCAGGTCAGGTCGGAAGGTATCCATGGTTCGAGAGCCATGCATTTCTGTCCTCGGAAACGTCGAATTTCGATGCAAATCTCCCATCAAACGCCTCACACATCTCATGTATCTGATGATTTTCGGGGTCCTCTGATCGCCGTTTAGTTTGCCAAAGGAACCCGGGGTGGGCAGCAGCAGCAGCCTAGATCCCTCCACTCTGTAATTCCGACGAGTTGCCTATAATAACAAGTCGACTAATCGTAAGGAGATACGTACATACAGCATCGTACATCTGTTGATATTCCCGTAACGCCTTTTTCCGTCCGTTGCAGCATGTGCTTCGTACCAGCAACCAAACAGAACTCACAGAGACCTCCGGGTTGCCATCGGGCCGATCTCCAGAGCATCTGCGGGATCGACTAGTTTAGGCGGGATCGTCGTCCTCCGAGTGCTTGGGATATTGTGCGAGACAGATCGCCCCTGGGATCTCAGATGCTACCTACCTGCTACGGGGTACATAGACATCGTCGTTATTATGGCCAAGATAGAATAGGTAGCTAGACAGATAGAAACGAGGCTCAGTCGGTAACTGCTACCTCATGTATGCACGCATGTCTGCATCCAGACCGGGTGTAACAATACCACAAAAACGGGATTTCGTGCTGCTCGGAGACAAGCTCCGGGCCAGGCGGATAGGCCATCTGCGACGTTAGTTTGGGTACCGGCTCGTCTTCCGTACGGGGATCTAATGGTTAGCCCTAGTTAGCTCAACCGCCAAATGCTGACGGATGGAATGGGAATGCATGCCCCCCCATGCATGGATGATGGGGGGGAGCAGACGCCCTGGCGCAAGCCACTGAGCCTGTACCTGGGTCGTGTGGCCGTGGACGTGACCGTGGCATTTTCATCGTACATGCACCACTAATAACGCACTGCGCCGGATCAAGTAACGAAACCTCTCTTGTGAGGAGAAGTCGTGCGGGACACGTGTATTAGCTGGTTGAGTCACTGAGTTAGTTACCTTTCAACTCCGTTGCTGTCTCTCTTCTTTCTCGACAACGAATTAATTACTCTTTTTCAACTGAACGAACAACTGCTAACTTGTTAAGTAAATGCCCTGTCGGCAGTTGCTAATTAGGCCTATGATCTACATTTTGGCACCGCTGTCTAAGAGCTAGGTAGCTGCAGAGCTTTAGAAGCAACACCAAGAAATAGGCATCACGATAGCTCGAGATTTAGCCCTGGAGCAGAGACAGGGAAGCAACGGAAACTACCCGCGAACTCTTGCAATCACAAGCTCTCCCCTAGGCTCGTATCGTCCATAGTGGCGAAAGAATACCTGCTGCGGCGACTTTGTTATTTACTGAATTGTAATCCGTAAGATTCCTCATGTAAAACATCACGAGCTAAGCAGCAGTTGAGTCGGTAGTCCAGGTCTTAGGTCTTACATGCTCTTCCTTCGGTTCACACCTTTCGCTGCATCTGGACTTTCTGGTATTCCGTATTTCTGGGACACGAAGATCAATTTTTGAATACCTAGGTATTGTACGAGTAGAGAAGGGAGGCGAAAAAAGGACGGATCAATTATAATACGGACTGGTATTGGCATGGGTTTGCTGCGTTGAGCTGGAATCTCCATGATTGGGTTGCCTCTTACGGCTTCCCGTTTGCAGGTGCAGCGTGGAACTTTACACCGAATGTATATTCCGCTCTTTTATACATGCGTTCCGTATCGCCTAAGTAGTATTGGTTAGTCGACAAGAACGACGACAGGGAAGGAGACTTACCTAACTGGATTGTATTGTAGCTACCTACTTCAACTGCCACTCTGGTCGACCAGGGGTAACTCAATATTGACATCTCAGTCCTGTCTCTGTCTAGTTAGTTAGTTGAGAGACTCAAGATGTTGAAACTGTAGATATCACGCGGCTTCATAGTGAGATGATGAGGAATCCCAAAACCAAGACTCAATATCCCAATGATCACAGGACGTGGCGTACGGGTTCCCGAGAGTCTGGACTCGGCGTCAAATCCGGGGAAGCTGACACGCCGAGGAGATTATCACCGATCAGCACTAAGCATTGCACTACAGTTCAGGGCGTCCATTCTCTGCATGTCCCAAATTCCCACCAGGCCCTTTCCGAACAGGGCCAGTAGTTCGTGGGCGTGGGCGTGGGCGTCCAAGCATTCGGCACCACGGGTGAGATCTCGAGGGTGTGTGCAGTATTAGCCAAGTCAGGTCAGTTCATGCGTAGCCGTTCTCCGAGGAGATCGCGAAACCCAGAGTCGTCGCTTTGGTTCCCTCGATATAAAAAGTACATCGCATTGTTTGTTTCCTCGTCGTCCCATTTTTGATTTCCCATGTGGTCTTTTTTCCTGTCACGGAGCTCAGCCAGAGCCAGAGAGAACCGTAACACGGCCACGCCGGAGTTGCAACTTCGCTTCGTTAGCGGCTCCTTAGCAACTCGCTTCTTGTACGCTTTAGGCAACCGGTGGTGAGTGATCACGCGTTATCACGCTGTGGCGTTGCGCTTCGAGATGGATATTCGTGATAGGTAGGCAGACATTCAGCACGTTTTGTGATTTCTGATCAGTACGATACAATGCTCTCTTCGCTGTGCCCCCCATGACCGGAAAGAGAAGAAGATACAGGAACGAGGGAAACACAACAAGATAATAGAGAATAAAACATGACAGAACATCTTTTGAACAACGCCCCCCCTACTTCTTAATTAAAAGCCACAACTTACGAATTTAACACTGCCTATAATCGATATACGAAGAGCAACAGTTGCTAACTGGGCAATGTCTTCGTAGACCGGGTTGGTTTAGATCGCGAAAACTACCGAAAGGCCCGCTGCAGTAACAAGCGCCAAGTCAGGGCTCCTCGCTTTCCAGTCTAACCTGCGCGTAACAGAAGAACGTCGTCCTGGACTCCATATGCCGGACTATGGATATTCCCCATCGAGACAAGCCTGAGGGAACTGCGCTACTATGCACACTACCTGGACAACTACTGCACATTCGGCTTGGGGTAGAATCTCTAGCGAACGGGGGCGGGCGATGCCGTCCACGCTTGAAATGTGAGGCTATCTACATGCCAAACACGTAGTGTCGTTGATTATCTAACTGACCTAGCGAGTATTTACAACTTCTTGCAAGTAAACAAACCTGCTCTATTCCCTACGTGTCGTATTCAATCTCTCCCAGTTAAGATGGCCCCCCGTACTCGTAGGCGTGCGTGGCCAAGTTGTCGTTTAACCGTAACCAAGTTAACCAACCCCGGTCTTCGAAACTGCGCTTTCGGCGCTCGTTGTTTAGAGTTGATTTCCCCTTACGGGAGAACATTCTAAAGCCCGCGGACATACAGCCGACTAGTGAACCTCCTACATATCCGTGGGATAAGGTTGACCAGTATCCATGTAACGACGGGATGCGACCGGGGGACGGATCTCAGGCAGAATCGTCGGTTGCTAGTTTCTTAGTGGCATGTACATTTGTCAATCAATGTGTGTGCTGGCGCAGACGCAAGCATGTACGGATATGTATGTATGTATTTATTTATGGCCGGAGGAGCGACGAAAACCAGGAATAAAATATGACAAGTCGAACTGCCACATCTCTCGCCCATCACGCACCAGTGCAACGCCGAGAGATCTCCTTGAAAAGGACGTCGAGACGATGGATGGAAGCAAGCGAAGCCCCGTGAACAGACCACTTCGCGGCGACCGGGACAACCGGGTAACGCCATCCCAACAATCGACGACTACGGATGACAATGGGCCATAACACGCTCTCTAGACATATATGTGGTAACTATGTTACAATAATTAATCTGTACCAGAACCACGGTTTGGTCTAACATAGTACCATATACTTGCATATGCACCCTGCATGTCTTCCTTGCCGTCCGTCAGGCACCCCCCGTTGCTCATCCGCAACTCTTTACTCAGTTAACCACGACGTACAGATATCCGCACCACAACCAAACCCCGTCCTGTATTAACAACGCGTTCCTATTAGTGACAAAACAGTCAACACAGCCCAGCACAACTCCCCCCTTCATAATTGCCCGTATTATGTGTGTGTTTTTGTTACTACAACCCATCATGTGAGGTTATGAGACGATGCCAAGAGAGACCTAACGTTAGGTCCGGGTAGGTAGTCCCGTACAGTAGTTTTACTAACAAATATGGTATACCTACACTATTAATTACTAGTAAGTATACTCATTTACCCATTCCGTACCCGTTGGCATCACGATAGCACTATTCCCACCTGAAAGGGCCTCCCTCTCCAACCAACCCGGAAGGGACTTTAACCACAGCTCTCTGGGGTTACCTTTGCAACATAACTCGTCTTGTTATGCGTTGAAACCAGCCGGGATTTATTAGCTGAGGAGACGCTGGGAGACGCCTGAGAGGGACCCGTTTTAGAGCAGTCAAGAGCGAGAGAGGGCGTGTCATTAAGGATGAAGTTTTCGATCTAGCTTCAGCCACGGGGACGGGGACTGGGACGGGGGTGAGTGAGTGAGTGGGCTCCATTATCCAAATGTTCTTCTTTACATGTGGTAGTTCACTTGGTTAGTCGTTTCTTGTATTGTGCGGAATTTCGAAACAAACCCGGTCACAAGTAATATATATTAATAGGTCTTGGGGTCCCCATCGGTTGTTTTGTTGTTGTTTCGAGAAATTCGATATTACCTACCAACAAATACCATAACTCCATCAACCAAACCCATAATAACCCATACATATAACCTCCGAGAGCATAAACAAACCAAAAGACCATATATCCCAAGCGACTGGGTAACCCATACATATATACAAGATCCTACCAACTACCAACCAACAAAAACCAAGAAGGAAGCAGAGTCAGACAAGAGCCGAATCTATCTTAATTTCCGTCCTGTTGTTGGTCAGCATACGAAAGAAAAGTCCTTAGCCGGGTCATCCTCATACGTCACCCTCAACGACCATACCATCTATCTACACCCAGATCGACGGGACGCTTTCTATGTCAGCAAGGAGGGGCTTGAGAGTCAAGAGGACGATACACCAAGCAATCGACGCCGCGATTCGATCTTAAAACTGTTGGATATAACCCTCCCTTACCCTCTCTTACACCCGTTAGCCTTTTCCCGGCCACCTAATCGCACCGCGATCAGACAGACCAGTCACCATGCCGTCACGCGTAACCCGGTTCCACCGATATCAATGCGAATGGGAACCCTGTAACAAGGTGTGTGATCCTCATCCCATGACTTATATCCGACGACAACGACAGAAATACTGATGCCTCTTCGCAGAGTTTCCAGCGCAAGTCTGATATGCAGCGCCACTACCGCATCCACACCAACGAGCGCCCCTTCACCTGCCAGTACGGCTCGTGCAAGAAGAGCTTCATCCAACGGAGCGCACTGACCGTCCACTTGCGCACGCACACGGGCGAGAAGCCCCACCAGTGCAAGTACCCGGGATGCGAGAAGCGCTTCTCAGACGTAAGTCTCCGGTCTCACCATCCCCGTCTCCGGACCCTGACTAACACACCCAAGTCCTCCAGTCTCGCCCGTCACCGGCGCATCCACACCGGCAAGCGTCCGCATGAATGCGCCCACGAAAGTTGCACCAGACGGTAAGTCCTTCATCCCCCCAACCCCAGTCCTCAACCCAACTAACAAAACTCCACAGCCACCGCCGTCGCAACCCGCACCTAATCCTCACCTCCCGCCCCCATTCCGAAACCTCCTCCGAATCCGGCCTCGAACTCCCCACCACCCCCCTCCCTTCCTCCATCGACCCCTACAGCCCGGTATCCTACCACTCCGAAACCTCCCAGCGCTACCTCTCAGCGTACGACGACTCCGCCAAAACCCCTTACTACCTCCCCTCAACGCCCTCCGGCGCAGACAACATGGTCGTCCGCGGCATCACGACCCTCGACCTCTCCTCCATCCCGCAATTCGTCGGCGTCCCCAGCGGCGCCGTAACCCCCATCTCGCCGGCTGCCTTCTCGCCAGCTCCCACCGTGCCCTCGCAATCGGGCTACTTCGACTCCGCACAGCCATCCCCCGTGCTCGAGTCTCACTCCCTCATCCAATTCCCCTCTGTCCCCTCCCAACTGTACCCCACCTCCGATGTGCGCGGCCACTTCGCCCAGCCGCCGCAATGGAATGGCAATGAGCTCTCTTTCCAGAACCAGCAGCAGCAACAGCCGCAGCAACAGCCGCAACGCGTCTGCGTACCGGTAGTAGCTGCGCAAGTCCCCACCTTATACGGGTACAACTACTGGGATCTCGAGCACGACGACAACGGCTCCCTCGTCATGAACGTGCCGACAGGCCCGCGCTTCGGGAACGCGGAGTGCAGTCCTGTTGTCTTTTAAAGGCTTGTGTTTCACGGGGTTCGGGTTCAGCGTGGTTGGCGTTTAGGGGGAGAAAGGACATGATGTCTGCTTTTTTTTCGATTGGAGTTCAGGAGCAAAGGGGGTGATGAATCAGGGTGTGGTGGTTGGTTCTTCGGGCTTCGGTACCGGTGTTCTTTCGATTTTTGTCCCTTCGGACGGGATGTGCAGGCTGGGATATGTCAGCGCATGGCTGGAGTCTGGCGAAAGGATAGTGATTAGAGAACTCAGCTCTTAGGGTAGAAATGGATTGGTGTCTCGTGAATTAACAGTCTGAACTTTGCATTGTGAACTATGATGCTGCTATCAGGCCCGTGAAATGCGTAAAGTTCTCTGGCCTTGGTGTTGATGACCTCGTCTTGACCGGGATTCGCATGAAACTTTTAAGGACACCGTCAAAAAAAGGGGAAAGGCGTTTCCAAATTCCGCGTCCCTGTCTCATCATGTTATTACCCCACCTCCACAAGGAATCAGGGCGCACATCGTGCATGCAGCCGGTATCAATGCCGAGCTGTCCATGTGTAGCACAGCCTGACCGAAGGAGGGTGGTTGCCACATCGTTAACGAAGCATGAAGGTGGTGAGCTCTGCAGTCACATCACATGGTCATCACGTCGACGACCGAGACACACGTGAAGTTGCAACCTTGGCCAGCCACAATGAAACGTTTCTAGGTAGTAGCCAAGTGACGACGACAACGAGGTACCTACTACACAGGTAAAGACATGACGCATAGACTCAGGCTTGCATTCACTATTCTGTCAGCTAAGAGAGATCATCATTTTTGACCTCGGGGTATCAAAGGGTATAAAGCAGGGTATCAGTGCCCGCACAGCGATTCAGAAGAACAGCAAAGAAAACATGAGCATAGAACGAAGAGTCAATGGTTTCATGACCTCAATCTTTCATCTTTCCTTCATTTTCTCATAACAACGTAATCAACCTTCAAGGTCACCTTCGTGATGATTCGTCGTAGCACCCTTCTCCTCGTCTTCACCCCGGTGGTCGGTCAGGCCCACATCCGCGGTAGAAAAGGCATCGACAGGGTCGCGATATGCCGGAACAAAGTTGACGGCAAAGGCATATGTCGAGGCCACGACGAAGAAGAGCAGTGGAACAATCATGGCCCTACGGGTGCCGATAGCATCGGCCGCCGCTCCTGTGATAGGTGGGACGACAGCACCACCAGACACACCCGCGACAATCCAACCGGAACCTCTCTTGGTATGTTTACCCAAGCCTCGCATGCCGAGGGCCACAATTGTCGGGAAACAGATGGACTCGAAGAAGAACACCACGTAAAGTAGCGACATGCCCGTCCAGCCAACTTGCGTGAGAGTAGGGGCAATGAAGATAACACAACACGTGATGAAGGTCAGGAATACCCAGCGGGGGCGAAGATAGGTCATGATGAATGAACCGAAAAATCTGCCGCCAGAGAAGACACCTTGGGCGCCAGAGAGGAAACGTGCAGCAGTCTGATCGGTAGACCAAGGCTGGGTATCTCTGACGTAGTTGATGAAATAGGAGGCGATGGCTACCTGGGCGCCAGTGTAACAGAACTGAGCGGCAGCAGCATGGAAAAGACGGTATTGCTTCCAGAACGGCTTATCATCGGCATTAGCGTTGGTTTCGTCGGCCTGGAAAGCCATGTCGGCATCGGTGATCTCGGGTATCTTCGAAACGAAGAATATGAGTGCCAAGAGGAACACGAAGATTCCGATGGCAACGTACACCCACTGCACATTTTCGAGAGCAACCTTGTCATCAAAGGCAAAGAACACGTAGGAGCCCAATACCGGGGCAATCACGGTACCAATGCCATTGAAAGCTTGGGACAAGTTGATACGAATCTCAGAGTACTTGGGCGGACCGCAGACTACGACCGATTGTTAGTAGACGGCGTTGCTATCGTGTAATGGAAGATTGTTTACCGGTAATGTACGGGTTCGCGGCAGTCTCGAGAGAGCCAAGCCCGCTACCAACAATGGCAATAGCAGCGCAGAAGCCTCCGAAGGAGTGTGCCTTGATACACGGAATGGCAATGAATGCACCAAGGCCTGATATACCAGCATCACATAACATCAGCTGACTGTGGTTCGACTCATGTAGTGATTGATCGAGCATCGTCACATACCGTACAAGAAGAGACCCCACATGAAGGTCGCACGATAGCCATAGTGTCTCAGAATCCAGTTGGCATGGCCGAGAGCAGCGAGAGGATACGCGCTGAACAACAAGGGTTAGTCCGAACTGCACATCACAATGACACCGGCGTAAGACGAACCCAAAGTATGCACCCTGAAGGCCAGCGGATCTAGCCTTCGTAATATGAAGGGTATTCTGGAAGTGTTTCTGTGATTCCAAGTAAGTAAGATGTTTCTGTAAGATAGATGGATCATAGACAGGGTCCACGTCGCCCCCAATGCGGAATGTCCTTCGGGAAGGATAGACATGGACGATGCAAGGACAGGGAAATATCAATTGCTTACGTTCAGCGTATCGAGTAATCCATAAGAGAAACCCCAGAGGAAGAAGAGGATTGTCACGAGACAGATGGGGTAGATAGACTCTCGGAGTGTAAGCTCAGCTGCCCTGGTCGGCCTGCTGTCTTTCGCCTTGAGAGAGCGGCTTCGAATGAAATCCTTGAAGCCCATGGCGAAGTGGCAACGGCGAGGCCAAACACAGAGAGAGCCTCACGCGACGTGGGAATTGACGGGAGAACGACGAAGCACAGGAGGCTGGCCTCTGCGAACCAGGACCAATGCAACGTTGAGCGGAAATGAGGAGAAGGGAGGAGAGGAGGGACGAGTCCTTAGATGTATATAATAGGTAGGTAGGACGTAAGAATGTTTGGCTTGCAACCGGACCTGTGCTGCGGTGCAAATCTGTAAGCCGGGAGGTGGGAGGCGGGAGATGGCTGGCTGGAATTGGGTTAAGTCCCTGGCGACTATGCGACTATCCCTGGGCCGACGCTTCTTGGTCCTGGTTGGAGAAACGCACATGTGCATTCAATGTGCATGCTTGCAGCTTCCCAGGCCAACACTACTGCACCCCTCGCACCTCCCTCACTTGCACCACACCACTGACCTCACGTACATGCCTCACTTACATTCATCGTCGTACCGCTGCTTCCACATACATCACAACACTCGTGATTTGATGTATGAACGGCAGGAGCATTCGCCTCGACCCGATACTCTGTGCTACAGCAAGGTACGAGATACTTTGTGCTACGCCGTGCATGACCGAATGTCCGATCTGACCTGGATCTTGCCATACCCACGTCGTTCGCCATGATCCATAGGCGATCCCCGACAAAGAGCTGCCAAGCACAAAACGTGCAGGAGTGCATCCGGCGACAGCATGATGAATGCTACGCCAGCCGTTGAAAACTTCTTAGCATGTGCATTCCGAATTCCGTACAATGTCGTAGTGGCTCGCCATCATGTCTGGGGTCGAGTGTGGAGAAGCTGGGGAAGACACCAACTCGGGGTAAAATAGCGTGCCTTTAGCCCGAGACCAAGATCACACTAACGCACAGTGCTTTCACAGTACCGAGATTCTCGTGCGGCGAGGTTGCCATGAATGCTCGCGACCTTCCCCTCTCAGGAAGACCTATGATGGGCCTAATCCAAGCCTGTCTTAGCCTCTCTTTGCCAGGCGCGTTTCGCTAGTCTCAAGGCGGAAAGGTTGTGTCTCGCGCTGCATGTGAGATCTTAAGGAGGCTTTTAAACCGACTAATTACATAATGCGAGAAAGTAGTACGGATTACATGCATATTGGGCACATGTGCGATGACGAATGGCATCACGCGACGAGCTCGGGAGCGTGTGAAATAAATGCAGCGCATTGCTTAAACCTGGAGATCAACCCTACCATCTGCTGTCTTGGAACGCCCTCGAATGCGATTGAACGCCAAGCTGCCCAATCCATTCATTCCCCTCTGCTTCCCCCAACGCCCGACCCGTTCCTGGATTTCACAAAGTCTCGGCGATCCCGAATATATAATGGCATCGAGTGGTGTATTAATCTACCACTTCAGTGCTGGCATTCTTCCTACGGATCGTGGACGGATGAGTATCGTAAGTTGTTTACCTCGTCGGAAGCTGTCAACAGGACGGCTTCACCCTTCACTCAACCCCGGAGTCTATACGGAGCACACTAGCGCACGATGTTCTTCATACGGGAGACACATGCAGGTCGATCCCGTCAAAGTCGTCGGCCATTGGACCAACCCCGCATTTGAATCTCTTAGGGAAAGTCGGAAACTCAACGTCTTTCCGACCCCTTGAATGGGCCAGCCAGGCCGACTGTCCCAACTTAACCGCCTGGATGTGTTGCGACAGTGACTATTCTCACAAAAATGGGATCGATACGTTGGAGAATCTATAACGACCCTCCAGGTTGATGGCACGTCGTTATCTCGACGATCTCTTTGGTGGTATCCCGGTTTGGGGGGGAACATAGAAGAACGACGATCAATGGCCCTCTAACTTCTGAAACGAGTTGGCAATTTGCTCATGCAAATTGTGAGAGATCTGAAAGTGCGGAAATCGGGTGGAGTTTTACACGCATGCGTTGAACTAGCGACTTCCGCTCAGCTCAAATGGCGTGAGATAATCCTCGCCTTTTAGACCTACCAACATTGTTGATATTGGCGTATCATCATCACACCTGATGGGATTCGTATAAATAAAGCCAATCAGACCAGATTGGCTAATCGACATACTCAACAAACGCGGACAACAACTTCTGATCGCATACTACGCCTAGAGCGGGCAAAGAAGCGATCAGCTAGGAAGTCACCTCAAGAATCCGCTTCCTTGCTGACACGAGCTCCTTTCAGCGGAACTCCCACTCCGCCCTTGTCAGCATACATAAATACCTTGTAATAAATGCCATCATATAGCGGAATGTGAGTCGCTCGTTGTACAAGATACCTGGGAGCATTCAAAGTCAGCGGCGGACCGATTGTCATCAAGGACTCGAGGAGACGACGAACGATTGGAGGCCGTTTATCATGGTGTAGAGCATATGAAATCATCATTCGCTCTCGGAATTTTCAGCTCGCAGAATTCAGCTTCGACAATCCCACGGAACTCATAAAGATAAGAGATTCATGGTCATGCCGACGATGAACCCGAATGCGGTACGGACACGCGGGATCAAGTCAAGGCCACCTTTGAGTACCTCTTATGCTCTACCGATACGGAGGAGAAAAATAGCAAGTTGAATACGAGCCATGTCTGAGCTGAGTCAACACTCGCGACATAAATAAGTCACTACCATATTGATCACGCTGATCGTTGGCTCGCGGCTCAGAATTCGTGGCGCCTCTTTGTCTCGGTCTACAGAATAGACGCGAGGTACGTGTGAGACCGAGCAGTTGGTTTCTGCCAGCCTACCCAATGGTCAAAGCAAAGCCTGAATCACGTATGTCCCGGTCCAAAAGCTCAACGAATAATCTACGAATTTGGTGTAGAGTTGTAGTAGCAGTGTCAAGTTAGGGAATATAGCTTCAACCGGGAGGTTGTACACGAGAACGGCCGGGCATGGGATCCACTTTGTACCGACTGTGGCGCCGTGTCGGTCGGCAGGTAGACGGTTTCCATCCGGATTACCGATCACAGTTACCACTACCAGAGAGGAGGATGTATCCATGCGCTGCTGAGTCTCATCCGGCGGCTAGAGTGATCATCCACCGTTGACCGACATGCTCCTATGCTTTTCTGAACACAGCCATAGGGCATCCACCCTGTCCTGCACGTCTCTCTCTCAACTGTTCCTTAATCTTCTCCATCTCTGTCTTGCCTTTACCAAACTGGCTCTCCGGTCCTACCTCCCCAATGTGGTAACCATCAGGGTGAAACCTCATGCCCTCGTCACCCGGTAGGTATCCACCCCACAAGCGTGTCCACCAAGCATCAGGACCCCATCGACCCCAGAACGTCGGCTTCACATACCACGGGTGAACCAGATACTCCGCACAGTGGTATTTCCCGGTCTTCGGGTCCGGCTCGTCTGAGAATACCGGGCTGGGATAGAATCTCGGGAGATGCACGTATCGTACCGTCCAGAGGTGGAGTTTCATCAGTGCGCTCATGATCCTTCGGTAGAATTTGCCCGGCTCTCGAATTCTGCAAGCTCTTTAGTCCGAGTCGTCAACTAATAGGGGGTATGGATCAAACTCACTTCATCGCCACCCTCAATCTCTCCTCAAGCAAGGATGCAATAAGCCTCAACTTGAACCCCTTGAGAACGGCAGGCGTATCATGAACTAGTAGACCCAGCGTCTCTTGTGCGAGCGTCTCATTCGTGTCCGCGGGCACCATGAACGTCTCCTCATACTTCACACTCCACTTATCCATCGCCTCCAACCAGGTCAGCCCATCCCTGCGCTCCCCCATGTACGGCTCGAGTTGCTCAAACGGAATACCCATCGCCTCGCCCATATCACGCCAGTACACACCCATGGCAGCACGCTCAAGCTCCGTCATTGGTCGCCATTCATACCGGTTGACCCAGCGCACGGGCTCAAGCGCAAACAGGCTGAGCGTGTACAGCATATCATCGTCTGAGATGCGACCGGCCTTCCGGTGCGGATTGTGCAGGTAGTTCATGCGTGCGATGCCTTCGAATTTGCGGGCTGAGTCGGGGTTGTTGAGCACGAATTCGGATACGAGAACGCCAGTGTCGGCGGCTCGTTTGGAGACTGTCTTGTTGCTGGCGAGTTCGCCGGTTGCGACGAGGAGACGGCTGATGGTGGGGATACCGTATGTCTGACAGGATGTTTGATCAGTCACTCACATGCCAATATTTCCTCTTTCAAAACCGAGGCGAAGAACGAAGATATGGTAAGTTTGAGAACTAATGCTTACCTTAAACAGCGCAAACGTCAAAGATGTGTTGAAGATAGTCGGAAACTCGAGCTCCATCAACGCCTTGATAACAGACCACGCCTCATCCACATTCATCTGCGAAAGCGTCTCTCTCGCATACGCGCCATGCTTCCGCTCATATGTCCTGATGAGGGCGTTGCGCTTTCGGTAGCGCAGGGCTCGCACGAGGACGAGATATGAGAGCACGGCGCCTGGCACGAGGATGCGGGGCGTGAGCCATTCTCGCGGGAGTAGGGACAGGAGAAATCGTAACATGGTTTGCTGATTATCGTGGATCTCTGAGATGTTGAGCTGAGTACCGACAGCATATGCCGGAGGGCATATGTCCTATTCATATACTGACCCTGACACGCATCCGGTCATGATATAAATGGAAGTGTCTCAGTCAGTTCCGCTCCGGCTCCCGGAAGGGACATCATTTACCCCTCTTGACGATTCAATCCGACCGTACCAAGACCAACGCCGGCTATAACGCCGTCCCATCGGTAGGTCATGAAGACGTAATTCCGGCCCTTGACTACTGGTCCGGACTCCACTGTCTACGTACATCCACTTACTCGGGGCAAATCTATCTATGGAAAATACGTCACTGGGAAGTTGAAGCTGTGGAAAAGATGGTTCGTAGAATCATGCGCGCGCCTCGGCCCGGAGAGAGTTACTGTTTTGGGATAGTTGCCGGTTCGTGGCTTCGGTTCTTGCAAGACACGCAGGCCAGGTCTTACATGGTGTTGATGTGAGCCACCCATCAAGGGTCGATAGATCGACAGGACAGATTGATATCGAGAAACCAGGGAAGATAGGAAGCTGGGATTCAGATGCCCTCTCGTGATTTATATAGTATATACATAACATAGCTGATTCATTAGATGATGAGTTCGAGGTGATCTTCTATTCGTGATCGTATTCAACTGACCTCAGTCCATATCCCCTTATAACTCCTTTTTTCCGCGATTAGAATCTCTTGGCAGCATACGGATGTCCAGCACTCAAACCACCATCAATAGCCCAAGCCTGTCCATTCACAAGACTGGCCTCATCACTACCCAAGAACAAGACGACCCGGCCGACTTCATCAGGAATACCGCCCCTCTTCAACGGGTTCAACTGCCCAATCTTATTCGCCGTGCCTCTTTCACGCGCAGATACGTACAACGGCGCCGTCATCGCTGTCTCGATCAATCCGGGGCAAACAGCGTTCACGCGGACGCCCGTGCCAGAAAGTTCGTAGGAAAGTGTCTGCGCGAGGGATACGACGGCCGCTTTGGAGGCGGAGTACGCGATGGGGCCGGCGTTGGAGCGGAGACCGGCGACGGAGGCGGTCGCGACGATGCTGCCGCCGGACTTGGGCTTGTCAGACGATGTCTTCTGCATTGCGGGGCCGGCGTACTTGGCGGCGAGGAAGACGCTGTTTTCCCACATATCAGCGCATTGCACATTGGGATAATCTCAAGTAAATAAACAACTGAGAAAAGAAAGGGGCAACGAACCTAATAGTATTGATCTCCAAAATCCGCATAAACTCCTCCTTGCGCAAATCCGTGTAGGGCAAGACATCGCCGGAAACGCCCGCATTCGCGAAAAACACATCGAGTCTCCCATAGCTCTTGATCGCGTCGTCGACCACGTCCTTCACGCCCTTCTCCTCAGCCGCGTTGAATTGCCGCACGTGCACGTCTACGCCCGGGTAGCGCGCTTCGATCTCCTGCTTGTGCGCCTCCAGGTGCTTGGCGTCGAAGTCGCAGATGTAGATGGCGCGCGCGCCGTTCTCGGCGTAGAGGTGCGCTGTGGCGCGGCCGATGCCTGCAACGGAGTTCGCGCCTGTGTGTACGTAGACCTGTTAGTCGAGTTGTCGCGTGGGAGTGGATGGATGGAAGTATCGCACCGGTGATGATGACTACCTTGCCCTTGACACGGGGCCCGTTCGCTGCCTGGGCGACCTTCTGGATGGCGGGGAGTCCGTCGGCGGTGGCGCCGAGCTGGCTGCCGAGGGCGGCGATCCTCTGTTTCGCGGTCTCAGACATGATCGACAAGTAAATTGAAATATTCCGTAAAACGCAGTCGTTTCAAAAAGGGTCCTTTCTTTCGTCGATACGATACCTACTAGCTCATGTTATTTATATATTTCCTCTTCCCTTCCCCCCCATTACGGAATACACGTTTTACATGACTCGGGAGCTAAAAGTAGTCGGTAATACCTACGGAATGGTATCGAACTGCCTAATAATAGTGTAGAGGATACGAGTTCAACACGGCTGCGTTTCGTTCGGGCGTTTCTCTGGCTGCGCTCGGGAGTCGGGACGGACGAATACCTCGGCAGTGCGGAATTGGAGGTCCTGGAGCACGCCTTGGCGATGGGCTAGCTAACCGGATGGAGATGGTGAGACTGCGGGAAAGCCAGCTGAATGGACTTGATGAACGGAATCAAGGATCGCATTTAAGATCAGTTTGGCGATGTTGAATCCTTGATTCGATTCTTGATTTTAACATCACCTCACGCCTTTGATCGTGAAGAAGACAACGACCTCGTGAATATACCGAAACGGCACAACTTACATCCGTATTCCGTATCGTACAAAAACTGCAACGTCACCTCACCCTCAGCTTCAACACGCATGACGGCGGAATTCCGACTCAGTTCAGCTCGTCACGCGCACCCATCATCTTCAACCTCGTCGCAAATCTGCCGTAACCTTTATTCAACACGTACGCGGCCGCGATTCGAGATCGATCTCTGCGGGCGCAAGTATTCCCTACGGAAACTAATTGACGTGAAACATCAGTTCTAGATGAGCCCTGACAAACAGCTCGAAGACTGGAGACGGGAATGAGCTGAGTTTTGGCGCGGGGCAAAAGTCACAGTCCGGCGACGACGGATCGGTTTGACTAGCACGGGAGTTCGGATATTAAGATAATTATGGACTGATGCATAGGGATCGCATTATACGCTATAGGGAGATACGGGGTATAAACGAATTGAGTCCTTGATGTGCAACGCGTCACTTGCTCGTGAGAACAGTTCTCATTGATGGAGATGGGAGGTCGATGTATGCTGAGATGTGAAAACGAGAATCCACCAATATCCTTACTGGCTTCGTTTCTCATGGAGATTCCGGGTTTGGTGACTTTGAAGGCACGCTTACCCAAGTCCGTTTCGCATCACGACGTTCCGTGTCGTAAATAGGCAGATGTGATGCCCATATCACACGATATAATCCGTAAAACCCGATGAACTGGGGGTCACGGTACCTTTTACATGAGAAGCATTGCGCTTCGAACAAATAATAGAGTGGTGGAAACTCAACCATGATGACTGAGGAGGAAGTCCATCCGGTGGACGAGGTCGGAGATGATCACACGCGGGTTCAAAAGGGGCATGTCTCCTTGATTGAATGACCTTGCATACAGACACCACAGTTATTCATATCAAATCCAGATCCTTCAGCTGAATCCAGCGCAATCCCATCATCACCATGAAACCCCTCCTCCTAGCCCCAGCCCTAGCCTCCCTCGCCCTCGCAACACCAACACCCACCCTCAACAAGCGCGCCACAACCTTCTGCGGCCAATGGGACTCCGTGCAAACAGGCTCCTACATCGTCTACAACAACCTCTGGGGCGAATCCGCCGGCACAGGCAGCCAATGCACGACCGTGGACAGTCTCTCAGGCAACAGTCTGTCCTGGTCGACGTCGTGGTCGTGGGCCGACGGGCCGTATAACGTGAAGTCGTTCGCGAATGTCGTCGTTCAGACGGCTGTCAAGCAGATCGAGGCTATTGCGAGTATTCCGACTACTTGGCGGTATTCGTAAGTTGTAGTCGGAAGAATGAGGGTTTCCAGGGTAACTGAATGGGTGATAATTGTTTGACAGGTATACCGGCAATGGTATCGTCGCTGATGTCGCATACGACTTGTTTACCTCCTCGTCTGCGGGCGGCTCTTCGGAGTACGAGGTTATGATTTGGTAAATATCGCCCGATATTTTTTGGGCTGTCTTTAATGCATGTATTCCAGGCTCGCGGCCCTCGGCGGCGCAGGCCCCATCTCCTCCTCCGGAAGTCCGATCGCGACCCCGAATATCGCCGGCGTGAGTTGGAATCTATTCGATGGTTATAATGGTGCCATGCATGTGTTCAGTTTCGTCGCTTCGTCTCAGGTTAGTCAAACAACTACCTTACATTTTTTCAATGACTGACTCTGAACAGGTCACCAGCTTCGATGGCGACATCAAGGACTTCCTCGACTATCTCAACTCTAACCAGAACATGCCCACGAGCCAGTACGTGACTAGCATAGGCGCGGGAACTGAGCCATTTGTCGGTTCAGATGCGGTCATGACTACGAGTGCCTACTCGATCTCTGTAAATTAGCTAGTGGGTGTCAATAGTGAAGAAACAGATCAGGGTTGAGCTGGACGAATGTCATTCAGTGCGAATATCGCCAACAGTGTTATGGGATATCATATAGTCCATATCCAGACACCAAGCTATAGTGTCAACAATATATTACTACCTACACTAACTAATTCAGCGCCAGTACTCCGAGGCCTGATATCGCGCCGACGTATCCGTGCGTACTAACTCGAGCTTCCCGTCCCAGTGATCAGCCGTTCCCTTGGTCCGCATACGATACTCCTTAATGGCCGCTGCCACATCCCGCAGGGGTCCCACATCACGAGTCCTCGCCACGACGGCAGAAAGGCTCCGGGGCAAAACCATGATATCCCAGGCAGCGTAGAATATGTACGACTGGGAAGGCACGCCGGCAGCCACATGATTGGGTGTCGCGGGCCCGATGTCGGTCCTGAGTTTTGGATCCTGAAGATTCCACATGTACTCGTTGACGGCAGCATGGGGCCCGATCGTCCCCGGCCCAATCCAGACGGGAACCGAGAAGACGTTGCGCGTCATTGATTCTGATGCTTCGACACGATATGTGATGAAGTGTGATTCTGTCTCTGAATAGGGAGCTGACTTCAATCGGCCAGACGTCCAGTGAGAGAATTCTTCAGTGTTGGCGCGGGATGTATCGTTCCTAGCCACCTTAGAAGTAGGTTGCATCGCATCTCCAGATAGGGGTATAGCGCTGCTGCTGAAATCCAAGTCACCGGGATCGAGGAGCTTCCCGTAGTCGATATCGGCGCCAACAGTCAAGTCCGATAGATCATCTGCGAAATCAGACTTCAGTTCGAGTCGGATATGGCGAAGGCCGCGGAGCATCACTGAACGTCGATTAGTCAAGTTTCGTGCTGCTTCCCTTATACCTTTCTGTTGCAAGGAAGCCAGGTCTAGGAATGAGGTAATTTGTTCAATCAGGGGGCCGACGGAGCGCGCGGGGATGTCAGTCAGCGTGAGGGATGTGATGCGAGGATTCATATCGGGCACAAAGCTTTGGGGATAGATACGGCTTATGTTCTTGAAGAGGACCGTCTCCGACACTTTCAGCGCTGGTGCCGTAGAGAGACCGGGGTGATCGACGTCCGGTATCCTCGTGACTAGTGAATGATGAAGCCGTAGAGACTCAAGATTGGAAGAAAACACAGGGCGAAAAAGATGGGACAGTGCAGATATGTCCCTGACGCGCAGTTGGCGCTGATCCTCGCCCATTGGCGACGCAGATGGAACGTCTAGACATTGATCACATTCGAGATGCTCCAACGTCCCTGATGATAGTCGGAGTAATTTCCCTATGCCCTTCGTAGTAAATCTGTTTCCATTCAGATATAGGTGTGTGATGTGTCCGCAGCCAAGATGTAGTGGCGTTGTCCTTGTCGATTCCATCGCAGATTGGAGCAGCGCCCTCTTTGCCGCAGCAACACCATCACATCTCGGCGTACCGGTCCCATCAGACCGAACTATTTTCCACTGCAGGAGGCCTCCAGTGGAAACATACGTGGGAGCATCGGCAAGATATCGGTTCGGATGCGTGAATGACGCGCTGGAGGATGATTCCTCGACGAACTCGAAAGGTCCGTACACATGCGTCCCTATGTGCTTAGTGTTGACCAGCTTCCCCTCCACATCGAAATGAGAATCGTCACGCATAGAGAGCGTTGTACAAAAACTGTACTGTAGCAGAGATTCAATGGTATCATCAGTAAGCTTGTTGTCGCTCAGATCAAGGCTCCAAAGTTGACGCCCGAAAGTCGAACAAAGCAACTGAGCTGTGGCATCGTCCATTTCACGTCCCCGGGCCTTTAGCACGTGGAGCATCGGAAGATGAGCAGGTTTGAGAGAGTCTCGAATAGCGACGCGAAGAGATCCGGGTATGTAAGACACATCGAGATAAACCAGACTCCTGAAGGAAGCAGCACTGAAGAATTGTGAGGGAAGCTCCTGGCAGCAACGGGCAAGATCCAGAAGCTCAACTGAGTGAACAAAGCTCGAGCCCGCGAATAAAGACGTGGACTCCAATATACGGCGTATGTGTATGCCCAGAGGCACTGGATCAATCTCCGGGTGTCCATCAAGTAGCAGGCACTTAAGGTCTGGAAACAGGTCCTGTATGATTCTGAAACTCTCAGAAATCGCCCGTTCGCTTGCCTCGGTCGAGTAGAAGCCTGATGCGCTCAAGGCGAAGGCTCGAAAATCCAAGGACTTTACCATGAATCGTACCTCACGCCGGGCAAGCCGGGCATGTTTATGTATGAAACGGTTATACCACGCAATATCTGTCAATCGTTAGTAGTGTATTCTCTGCTATGGGATGAGCTTCCCCGCATGGGCTCGTCGGCAATAGTACGTGTGCAAACATAGCGGACGGGTAAATCGTCTAATTCCAGAAACTCACCATCGTTAGGATGCAGCCCCAGGCGTCGGATGGTTACTAAAGGATCTCGCCACAGGCACGGCGCGAAGTGACTATAGAATCGACGATCCACGAGGCAGCATGAGGTCCAACTCGACACAGGGACGAACGGCACGACAAGTGGCAGCCAATCTGGTTTAGATACAGCATCATCATACGACGGTGGAACTTCCATCTTTATTGAGTTGATTGTCTCGAACCCAGCGATGAGAAGAACGGATCAAAGTTGATTGAAAAGTTGGCATGGAACGGGTGCCGTTATACGGAATATCAGAGGACGCCGGCGCGAAACAATTCTCGGTACGAGGACAGCAGAGATGTCGCACTGCTTGCGACCTTTCTGTCACGCCTTACGGATTACATCTCTTATGGTAAGAATTCATACGAACGGAGGAAATAACGCAGGTCTAAATAGGGAAGGCAGATGTAATGATTACCAATACGGATGGGTGTTTCTGTTGATCTGTACGGAATGCGGATTACGAGTGTGAGAGGATTAGGATGATTATTAGGCAGCCATCATACGGAGATGAAGCTCAAGGTTGACTGTCAAGTCATCCTCCATAGTGCACACATTAATAGAGCTTTCCTCTATAGGCTTAGCGTTTCTGAGAAATGAGCCAGATCATATCTGGTCTAACCAATCACAGTAGTAATCCAATAATCATGGAAAGTCGTCATCTTGAAACACCAATTCCATTTCATTGTCTATTCTATTCGTGAAGCTGACTTCTAGCACCTGATAACCATATCGCCTCTAGGAACTCTATCAAAAAACAATCGGATCGCTTGACGATAAGGTATGATTTCCGCTCTGTGAACAGTCAGTGTCGGATCTTTGTATTATTGGCGCCCTTCTCTCGTCGACGTTGGCAGACAGCCCCGCGAACTGGGTATCAAATCATGAAGCAATAGGACACTCACAAGTTGTGCCACTAAGAATGTTTGTGAAAGCAATGAGGGTTCAAGGCATCGGGCCCGACTTGGCTCTTGTTGCCGCCCAGACATAGTAGAAGATGGCACACAAAATGCCGAGAATGATCACCGTCTCTTTGGCATATTGTAGCCAAAAGAGGACCACGGCGTGTCTTCGGTAGGTTTGGAGGTCCGAAGTATCGTTTTCGGTTTGTGTCCTGTTTGATCGGTTAGCAATCGTGGACGTGAAATGTCTGTGGGATATAAGTGCTAATATCACTAACGCCAAGGTTGTCTCGGCACCACGGGGCTCCGGTATGTTTAGAATTTGGCGGAGACTAGAACGGAGTATTAGCACGTAAAGTCCATCAGTAGTGGTTAAGGGACGGGTATGTTCATGACCCACCTCGCGAGGTATCGATCGGCAAAATTGCCCGGGGCGCGGTCGCCGGCGCGGTTGTCGGCCAAGGGTTGGCCCGTGGCCCTGAACCACTCGAGGATGGTATTGAAGATTGTGGAAATTTTATTTCTAAAATTGAAGCTCAAGATAACCCGGGGTATATGAACTTGTTGTTGTGTTGAGGAACGGTGTAAACAAATTCGCTCGGCCTCCATCATAGAATTTGACTCCTCTTGATTAATGCTGGAAGGAGAAGGGCAGCATTTGCATGGTGCTTTCTGTTTCTCTAAGTCGTTCTGGCATGGCACTCCGTTTGCCCCTGACTTGGGTTGTCGTTGCGTTTGGCTGACAGTTGGTAAGGAGCCGTCCAACAAGGCATCTTCATATTCAGGAGGTGGAGTGTCTGGTGCCATGTCCGTTTTTGCGTGCGGGTTTGCCGCCATCGATGCTGCTCTTGAACACACGAAGCTTGAAGGAGGCAGTTCTGCCGGGGTCACTTGAAGAATATATATATGTTGGATATGTTTACGTGAAGGTTCCTTCGTGGAAGTGCTCGAACAAGACCAAAGGGAAGAGAGAGTTCTGGGTGGAAAGTGGTATGTGAAGGAGAAAAAAAAAAGAATGATGCCCATGTGCGTCGACCTTCTTTTATATGCTTCATGCCGGCCCAGTCTTCCTTCTTCCTATTTTCATATTTCAAAGCTATTACCCCGCTCCAAAGCAGGTAGATCCTAGACTACGGGATGCTCTTTCTGAAGCTTGACGATAGGCTTTTTGAACGCATACGTCCTGGCGACATATCTCCATTTCATGGGAAGGAGCGCACCATTCCGTACAGGCTAAGACTTTCTTGGAGTGCAAGTAGTCATGGTCCTTAATTTTTTATGAGCGAGCTTCACGTTTGAACCTTCCCGCATACTAAAACTCAAAAAGGGTAAGAAAGAGCGAGAAGGCGAAAGGGCAAGAGAGCATGATCATCGTGCACCACGCAGGGGTGCAGGGCTCAAAACCTAGATTCACGAAGTGCAAGGTCAAGCCAATATGGGTGCCAACTGTGTATATGTCTAAGTCTAAGGTCTACTCGTATAGGCCAGGCCTAATCGGTGCTGGATATATATAGCCTCTGCAGCTGGCTGGGCGCACCTGCCCTGGTCCTCTCTCGTACCTACTCTCCAAGCGTATCGTAGGATACTACAATGATGGTGAACTTCTCGACGAGAGTAGATGTATGAAAGTATGGAATTTTGTATACGCAATTCAGTCTCCGCTTGACGGCTTCGCAACCCCTCTGGCATCTGGCATCTGGGACTATGTCGGCCGTCGTGTTGAAATTTACCCCTGACACGCCGATAGACTGCTGACAGCGGTAAAATGACTTGAAAGTTGATGGAAAGCGACTAAAGTACACTTAATCTCTGAAAAATGCTCGACGGAAACCGAGACAGCGTTTGAGATTGATTTTGACAATGTTTATTCTAATTTCTTAGTCATGGTATTTGTTGGGGGAATTTGCCCGTAGTCTCGTCAAGCTATCTTTATTCAAGCGTCTAAAATCAGCTGGAGACTTGCAACGACGTTATCATCAGTGTCACACTGCTATTGTCTCTCACGCCGACAGTCTTTGCCTCTGTACTTTAGCAGAGTGTCAGATATCTTGACAGATAGCTGTATGTGGCTGAGAGGTAGTGGGCAATGATATTAGATTTGATGGAAGCAGACAAAGTGCATTGCCTAACATCACAGACTTACTAAACGAGTACGAATAACCTCACGGTCCGCACCAGCAGTTCTCATACTCTTTGCTAAGCCTCACTAGGGTAGACCGTAGTTAGGTGACATCGAGATACTTTGGTCGTGTGGTGTGCATCAAGCAACCGGAGCTCATAGTTACCGTTTTCCGTTAGTTGATGAGAACCATCACAGATCATCACATTTAGACGTCTCTCTGGTTGGGAGAGATGCTCACCTCCGGCTCCAGCTACCGCTCGAATAGTCGCCAAGAGAGCCGGCGGTGGCCTCATTTTGGTCGCTGTTACGCCATGCGTTGACATCAAGTCAAGTGACACGGTAATATGCAACTGCAGGTCATCCTGAGATAATATGAGGGTGACCGTAAACGAGGCAAGCATGTGCAGCTGCCACATAACCGCCCGAGTTAAGCGGAAGATAATGACGAGTGCTTCGTGGTCGTGCGGTTATCCACTTGAGAGTCGATTCTGAAGCCCAGACTCTCACGACTCCTGTAACTCGATTCTCTGGCCGTCATACACTGTGATACTAGCCAGCCAACAAGCAGGGGATGGCTGATGAGGGCTATACCAGGAAGCATGCCGTGTAACGCACCGCAACTATTGCTGTGGCAGGTAACAATTTCAACTCAATGGTGTAGTAAGTAGGACTTATTGACCGTTTGGACGCCCTATTATACCCAGTCTAGTCTGTCCATATCCATGCCCATAAGGCGTTCTCGTCGGTTGTTACAGGCTACAGCCAGCCAGCCAGCCACCCCATGTGACGGCTTATCTCGGAAGTCGAGGAGACGTTCCCCGTGGTGAGGGCGTTAGATGCAAGTATTAGTCTACTACTGCTGGTCCTGTCCAGTGATTATGATAGACATGGTTCCTGTACGGAATTTGAGATCGGTTTCCTTAGACGACGATGTCAAGGTCAGGTCGATTGAGTGAGGCAACAGAATATGCGGTTTTTTGGTGATGGAAGTCTCTACCTCCTGTATGAATCCCGAGCATATCGATGATCCGATGCCTTCGGGGACCTCGGTGAGTCATTCGCAGGGTACCTACTACCTAACCTAGTACTGCTTCGTAGTGGTTGCGACCCCCGAGTGTTGCCTTCCATCAGGCCTCACGGGTCCCAAGATGGCAATCGTACCCCTCGCCTCAGACAGGGTGTGCCTTCCCAGGGTCAATAAATGACAATGCAGGGAAATCTTAAACGTGATTAAAGTTTTTGCCACTTGCAACCGCGGTTGAGGCTCCTTCCGTTGACGCGCTGGATTGTTCGGATTCCGTAATCAATGGTTTGAGGTCTATCTCCGTGGACATCCTGCCCTGTGAATTTGTGGACTTGTGAGTTGTGATACACTCGGCGCAGACTCAATTATTGAGACTTGTTGAGATCTGTTATTGTTTACTACTACGTGAGATCCGTTCTTGTGATGTGAAGTGTCACTACACGTACAAGTGTCTATGAGCTGATACGGTCGAGTCACCAGCATATTATGCCATACTCTGGCAGTCTGCAGATACGACGAACCCGAAAGAGCCGTCTAGATCAGATGTAATCATTGTAACTGATCGTCGTCATATTCACACATGACGTTCCCAGAAACATAATATCGGTTAGTATTTATATGCTAAAGAAAAGGAGACGAGCCGAATCGCAGCCCGTCGTTTCCATTCGTACAGATCGGGATGCTAGAACTCGGGAGTGATCGGCATCATGGTCATCCCAGTCCTCGGATCGGCGGACGCTATCTTGTGTAGGGGCGGTCCCTGGTTCTGCTCTGACTTGTTTACGCATGTATTCCCAAGTGGCAAATGGGCATGAGGGGCCATGGCCCATGGAGGTCTGTACTGTGAAAAGTGATCAACCCAGCACTCTTCTCATGCGGTGATAGTCGCGTCCAACTTCCAAGTTGAATCTCTTGACACGTCAAACCGAGACTGGCACATCAGCAGGTCAACATGCACTAACTCATTACAGGCATCAAGACTCACAACCTCATCGACTGGAATGTATGATATCACCAGAGCCTTCAAGAGGATTGATAGGCTAGGAACGCTGGGCTGTGCCATGCGGCATGCCGACGATGGTGACTTAATGCTCAGCAATCGATCGCGTCGAGTCGCCTGAAGCCCGACATGTTGGGGTGATGGTGACAATGTTGAGAACGTCACGATGTATTACAGGCGACGTGGTTACTCCCAGACAGTAAGCTGTGAACCGTGAGGCCGTCAGATAGACAGCATCATACTTTTTGCCAAGCGCCTGAATCTCCTGATTCTCCCCCGTGATATCTCATTGTAAGGGATATCACAAAGGTACGTTGCTTGCAGTAGAAACAAGCTCACTGTCGCCGGCTGACTGCCTGCATTTCAAGATACTAAGGCAGTGAGTGCCCTCTTCAGTCCTGTGAGCAAGGGAATGCAAAGTATCGGCAACCTGCTTGAGTGAGTCGTGGTAAGGCCATTCAAAACGAAGCGTTAGACGAGAGATGCTTGAACACGACTGGGTAAGAGGCGCCCAGATGCTCAGCTGTGTCGGGGACTATATCGCTCATCAAGATCGGGCAAGGAGCAGCCCTTTCTCGTCGCTCTGAATGGCCAGACCGCGCTGAGCAAGATACATTCGGCTTGTTCTTCGCGCCAGATCCGGGGCTCTGGGTCCTCCCTCCCACCATCGGGGCAACCTGCGACACCGGCTTCACCGCCCCCTCTCTTAAGATTCCTCTTCCTGGTCTCTCGGGACTTCGTAGGGGAATTCGGAAGTTCGTTCAAGGCAGAATATTTTGCGAATCTAGTAGTATGATGATAAATTAACACTCAAATCTTCTCGCCAAATAGCGTACTCAAACCCAGAAGACGTTGTGAGGTAGACTGAGGAGCATCTATCAAGCCACACTCATAGTATCTCGTAGTTTGCAATGGGGCCGCCACCCACGTTCCGTTCGGGGAGAGTCACTGTCCTCACCGTGCGATGCTTACCTGGAAAATTCTTAACCACTGCTAAGCTTGCCTACGAGACGGCGAACTCTAGCCGCCGCGAGCCGGATCCGAAGGCCATACTTTCATAGAGACTGGAAATCCGAAAAGCACTAACAGGACTATACAGCGAGACTATTCATTATCCGTGAGTTACCTCTGCGGTTACTTCCTATGGAGGGCTTACGCGCGCAGAGCGCGAGGAGCAGGAGGTACTATCCTGAAAACAAGGAACAACGCTGCAGGAAAGGATTCAGCGTCCTGCAGGATACACTGCTTGGAGATTATGGATCCAGTAGTTGCTCAGTCTCCTCCCCCATGATGATCGGGATTTGCTTCATAAGTTCATATCACAGTTCCACTGCGTTGGTCCAGCTAGCTAACGCCGCCTCGTCGTTGGCAGTGAAACGATGAGGGACTCTCACGCCTAACGGGGTGAAGGTCGAAAGCCAACCGTCCTCGGTCTCCTCGACCCTGACTCCTGACTCCTGACAAGGTCATCGTTCACCGTAGCAATTTTGTTTGCAGGTTACACATGTTGTGCTACGAAGTTTTCAAAGCCCCCTGTTTTTCCTTGCGCTCCACGATGAATCAATCACGTCGTTCAGGCATGGGGGCAACACTCATGTTCCGAGTATAGTTGGGATCACAACGCTTTGGGCTTGCTTGGGCTTGACACTTGTTCGCCCCCCTCCTCCCCCTCCTGCTCCTGCCCAAGTGCCGAACACAAAACGCCGTCAGCCACCTTGGAAATAAATGATCTACGCCCACTAGGACGGCAGTCGGAATCTGTCGTTCCCGAAATGGTGATGGTTTCATAGTCGAGAGCTCAACCCGTAACGCACAAGACTCTCACGCCTGACACCTTGGGAGGCGCTCAGAAACTTGCCGTTCGCTAATACGCCTGGCTGGGTTTAGTCTGCGTAGATCCAGTCATGTTTGGGGACTAGTCAGTGCGTTTTTGGCTGGCATGTCTCGGTCGTACTTTTTTTTTTGGCTCATTAGAATCTAGGTATCGTCATGATTTGAGTCGACGACTAAATCTAAGACATGCATCACTGGCACCTCTATTGAATTAGTAGGGTATGCGGGGTGCAGTAAAGCGGATGATCATAGTTCACTGTAAGAGAGACTCGAGAGAGAGAGAGGAGAGGATCGAGGAGACAATGGGTATTCATTAAGATGTAGTTCATCACGAACTCCAACCAAGACAAGGAGACGAAAAACCTGCACGGCTGAAACTCGACAATAGTAGTAATAGTAGTTTTGTTTCCCCCCCTCTTTCTCTGTCTTTCCCGTCTTTCCCAAGTGTAAGTTTGTTCGTTCATGCTATCGTACATGGCTTTGCCCTGGTCTTTTTTTGTTGTCGCCATGAGAAATAATAACCCTAATAGTTGTATTGTAAAATCAATCACCCACATGAACCCCTTTTTTGTCCCTCCCGTTCTTCCCGCCCGCGTCAGCAGCATACCAGCTGCTGCCATTTAGTAATACACACAAGTAGTATCGAGTTCTGATACTTGACCTTACCCTACCCTAACCCCTTCCCATATAAAAATCCAGAGTGAGAAATTACGAAATAGAAACGCCCTTTGAGACACGGAAAAAAGAAATGGTAAGATAAGATAGCGCCTGGGGAATATGCAAAAAAGAAAAAAACGAGTGTTGTAGTAAATGAAAAAAAACAAAAGCCTGAAACTCCTGGCGTTATTGACAATGATGGTTGAGGCGTTTTTTGTTTTACTTTCGTCCAAGTGAGATGAAGAGATGAGAACGGGAACTTGTCTAGTCGTCCGCCTTCAGAAGTAACGACCGTTTCTTCGGCTGGTTCCGCTGCTTCGTCTTCCGCATCTCCTCGTCGAGTAAGGCCTGCGCGTCCTCGTGGTAGTTGGTTCGCCCGCTCGGCGGCTTCTTCGCGTGCAGCGCGAGGTGCGAGCGCCAGTTGTCCTTGCGGTTGAAGACTTTGTCGCAGAAGCCGCATTTTGTGTTGATTTCTTCTTGGTTGCCGTGGACACTGTATTCCCTCGTTAGTTTTGATGTGTTATGAGGATATGTGAAGGGACTTACGTGTTTAAATGTCGCTTCAAGTGCTCCTGCCGCTTAAACGGCTTCTTGTCCACGCAGCTGTCGTGCGGACAGCGATGCGACCCCTTCGAGAAGATCACGACGGACTTCTTCCCGATGACGGTTGTCTTCTGTGGCCGGTTGCGCTTGGCGATGCGGTAGGATTGCTGCACCTGGTGTAGTGCCGTTGTCTTTTGCTGGATGCCGTCGACGTACAGACGACGCCGCTCATGTGACGGGAAGTAGGGCGAGTGACCAAAGTGAGGAGTCGACATGTCCTGGACTGGAGTGGGCACTGTCGATGAGCTGTGCACGTCGAAGAAGTTTACCGGACTGTCGCCGGGCCATGACCATGTGGGCGCTACGTCGTAGGCAGCAGCAGCAGCAGCGGCGTTGTCGAGGGTGTACTGCTGCTGCGGGAACTCCAGCGTGGGCGAGATCAAGTGTTCGTCGAAGGAGTGATGAACCAGACCCCGGGGGTTAGTGACCTGGATGGAATTGTTCCGCGAGGCCGCGGGCGTCGGCATCATGGATATGCAATCGAAGTCCATGGCGGTGGATTGTATGCTCGTCTTCCGGCTGGGTGTGGCGGAGAGGGCGTCGTAGCTGTCCAGGTAGTGATGGGAGGAGGCCCTCGACTTAGCTTCGGAGGGGAAGTAGCCGTTGAAGGCCGAGGCGGGGGGCGTCAGGCAAAAGCCAGTGCCTGATGTTCCACAGACCATGTTGTCGTGGTCCAGCAGCAGGGGTTGCAGCCCCGGCGTCGAGCGGCCGGAGATGGGCGTGAAGGGGTCTTGCGAGGAGCTGACGGTGGACTCTGAGGAGAAGCTGCCGGAGGTTGAGCTGCAGGGTAAGGAAGATTGGCTTCCGAAGGAGAAGTTTGAGTCGAAGCTGACTCGGAACTCCATAGGGATCTCCATGGTGAGGTACCGGTCGGAAGGGCTTCGTGTTATCCAAGGAGGAGAAGGTTTGTTTTTGGTTCCCAAGGGTTGAAGTCGTGCAAAGAATGGGTGATACCAGGCAGGCAAGCACAGGAGCCAACTCCGGGGATGAGGTGCCAATGGAGTTTGTGATGGTTCGAAGGTTGAAATGTAGGACCAGGAATGAGGGGGGAAGTAATAGATATACTAAGGATGGTGAAGATGGATGGTGGAGGAATTACAAGGCAATATCCCTTTGCACAGGATGGTAGCTAGCTTGACACCGATTCTCAATATACTGAAGTCTTCGGCCCGGAAGGGCTTTTTAATTGAGATAGAGAATGCCGTTCTGGAGACGCGTTGAGTCCCGAGGGCGGCGCGATGGTTACTTAAAGGCAGAGCGAGCAGCACAGGACGAATGGACGGATGGATCATGGCCGCCTCTTGCCCCCCCCTGGGAGTCGAGACATGCAAGAAATTACCTTGGCTGCGGCTTGTCTTCAAGCCACTTCCCCAACTTTCAGCATGTCCCATTGCTTGCATTTCTAAATCATTGTCTCGAGTCGGACTAACTTGGGCCAATTCGTGCCTCCCTCCACATCGCTTGGGTGATGGGTGAGTCAAGAGGTCAAGCTGTTACCAGCACTCTGGGTGGGTGCCAGCATCATGCATTAGTGTTGGGCCAACGGCATAAGTGATGACAGGGCCACCCCAAAAGGACTACACTAGCCATTGTGACCTGGCAACATGTAAGTATTCCGTATGTGGTGTCATGTACCCATAAGCAGAGTCCGCGCCCCCAAAGCAGGTATTATCATTGTAAATTTAGAAAAATTAGGAAGCCAACAGGACGGCGCACAGCATCCAGCCGGCCAGGAGAGGAGACCAACCAACGCCTGCGAGGCAAACATGTTCGCTCGACCGTTCTGTTTCCTCTGTGCTTCTCGACGGGTCTTGGCGGACGAGGACTTGAATTTGCCCGAAAAAAATAAAATATTTACTATTTTTTGTCTGTGGTGTGCCTCTAGCTTCAAAGTCGTGAGACAGGTACTCGTTGGTAGAGCCCTCGCTATGAAATGATAGTGGCTAAGCAGCTCTGGAGTGGCCGAGTCGTAGTAACAGATCGGGGAGGGACGCGCCAAAAATCGAAGTGGCATTCAGGAATGGAGCTATATTCCTGAGGAGTAGGCCCGCGTCTATGTTGACACCCACGCTGAGACACCGGCCAGAATGGGAACTGAGCTGTGTGATAATACGTAGTAGTATTGCGTAGCCCGACCTTACAACGTTACCAGCGAGCATACCTACCTCTCACTACATCGACGCGGCTCTATGGCGGTTATGACGCCGACTTACATGCCAAAAGTAGGGCCGCTCTGAATATATATATATTGCCACTTCCAGAACGCGACCGCGTTGACCTTAGACACTCGCGTGAGTATGAGATCTATGTTCATGATGCTGAGATTTTGCCATCGTTTCATCGGGCCGACCGAGCTATGGACAGACATATTCGAGTCGAGCAGCATACTCTCGTGGTAGTAACGGGTTCCAAACGATACTCAGACGAGACGCTACACGTTACGATCATGATCGAGCTATGCTTAGCTCTTTTTCCCCTGATGAAGCTCAATCTTGATCCATCGTGACTCTGTCATGAGTTGATGAGGACAGATCATAGATGTGACAGGCACATCCGTGAGGAATCCCCGGCTCTTTGCCCCGGCCGTTTGGCCTCCTGCACAGAGGACCAAGCTCCATTTCCAGAAAATTATCAATGCTACCCCGAGCTTTCTCCTTAGTAAGTCCGCCGTCACCCCCCAGCGGAAAGTATTGTATGTAACTCAAGGATATATCTCTCTTGGTTTCCTGTGTGAAGGGTGTTAACCCGTTTGAGAATGTGGCTGACCAGGTTGTCGCAGGTGAGGTGGGAGAAATGATGCTGATAGGATGCCACCACCAGCCAAGGAATTAATTACATTTCTGGGGACACGCCTCCGAAAGGCTGTATTATAGCAGCAGCCCCCCCAGCTTAGGTATAACCACCCCCTGGGCCCGGCTCTAGATAGATCGGAATATCAAAATGATTCTCTCGCCGGGCCGTTTACCTAAAACCGATTCTCCTGGGGCTTGGCTGTTCATACTAATCAGAAAAGGTACCGCCTTAGGTAGATAGACTACTGCAAGTCGACCGGAGACCGTATGGGGACTCTAGCCGGTGCTCAGAACAATAAGCATGGACTTTGCGTTCTGATCTTCTTCAATTATAATCATCAAGTATCGTGACTTTTTCCCTCTGGCGATAAGAGGTGATCGGTCACAAAGCTCATCGGCACGATGATACTGAGAGGCGTTCAGCCCCTGAAGAGCGTTCGTCCACACAGCAAAATAGTGTCCTTGCATCGTACCTGTTGTGGCGTTTCTTCTCCAACGTCCAGAATATCCAAGACAAATGTCTTCAATGGTGTCATTATCTCCTTCGCAGATCATTTTGAACATTCACCCATTTTTGTCCCCTGGGGTTAAAGGTTTCCCCTGGGTTTAAACGTCGGCGTGGACAGAGATTGTGTGTACGATATTTCTCTCCCTATCCGTGAAGAATTTTTCTTTTCCACCCTTTCGATCCAGTCATGAGAATCAGAATACCCACAATTCAAGGAACGTTTCCTTTCTTCCTTTCTCTAGAAAGGGGTGGTCATCTAAAACTGGACTCTTGTCGCGTTTTTTCTTGCGAGGTCTCAACGGAGGGCTCGTAGCAGGTACGTGACATCCACACATTCATGATCCAGCTATGTAAACCATGGAACCGTCACATCCGAGGGTCCCAGATGCACGGTTGAGGCTGTTCCGGCGGCATCTGAAGAACGTTTCCCCGGCCGACGACGGAATTCTTTCCTTCGTTGGCGGCAATATACCGCGCTCTGTGATCAGACCAGACACCGCCCTCGTGATTTAGATTTAACACGCTTGTGGACCACTTCGAGGGAGTGTCGTGGTTGTAGTTGTTGTTCTAGACGCTGCCGCACAGAACATTGTCCACACTTGCTGTCAGTCGACTAATATCTCATCGTCAGTTCCATGGGTTTGAGCTACGCCTCTACATGGCATGGAGATTGCTCGCACGATTCTCGGCACAATAAGGAAGTCAAATCTTTTACTTCTTACGTGGCATTTTCAACGGAGCTGTCATCTCTGATCTGACTGTCCCGGGACGCGTCTAGTGCTCCATCTCATCGACGATGATATGATAGATACTTGGCAGGTGGGCACTAACGGATTTTGTTCCGCGTTCTGATCACCAGTTCAAGGAGGAAATGAAATGCGAGCAGATGAGTATTTTCATCCGTGCTGTCAGTTCACTCAGTTTAGTCAGTCTGGAAACATCGGCGCCGGTGCCGTCGCCACCACGAAGTCCTCTTTTCGGCCGTCAGCCGCAGGTCAACGCCAACCATACGGAACGAGAAATGGGGCTCCACAGAGGGGTGGAGCGTATCAAGTCACGCTCGTTCCCATTCGAGGGTTTCCCGCAGGTGTGCGAAAGAAAGAAGGGCTGCTTGTGGGTTAACCAACCTGGCCTGGCCTCGAATACGGAAATCGGTGGAGAACAATACACACACCTTTTTTTCGTAACGCGCGTTCGCTCGGCATCCGCTCCGATATGCAGCCAGCAGCATTAGACTGGGCTATTTTTTCTTTTCTCTTCTGGAAAGGGGAGGGGGGACCCGGGAGGACCGGAATACGTACCTACACCAAGACCGGCGTTGTCTCTATTGGTTAAACAGTGAGAAGCATGGACTTTTTTCCTTAATCATACGACCCATATCTCTTTTTCGAAACTGCATGTCGTCTATTATAGAGAGGGCTGGTTGGGAAAGGCATCAGCGAGTCCGAGCGAGCAAGTGATGAAGATGGGAAGATGTGTGATTGAGCCGTTTGGGGATAGGTAGAGACTCAGATAGGCAATTCGGCGACATGTTGGACAGGAGGAATTGCTTCTTTTTTGATGCTTGGGATATCTGTGTGATCCGTATATTGATCGGTGGTTAGATCTTAGCTTCGTCAGGCAACGACGAGTTGCTTTTGCTCCTCCCACTGACTGGGACGCTCAGCTGGGGCGGAACCCATTTGAGATTCATCACGATATGATCAGATGGGTGAACAGCAAGGTGTCATTGCAATGCGCTGCTTTTCGGGGTTTGATAGCATCTTATCCATTCGCCGGAGATATTACCACGGAACAGCTTTTCTTTCTTCCTCTCCTCGGCCTCGTTTCATCTGTGAAGATGACGGAGGGTTAGATGTGACGGCAATTGAACACGGTATCCTAAGAAAAAGGAACGTGATGCCGTTTCGAGAAAATGGATGGATGGATACCGACCCGACCGAGAGGTCGTAGTATATGATGTATCGCCGGCCGAATAACTGTGACGAGTGGGTGATGGATGCAACACGCGCGCATTTCAATGCATCCTGTACGATTATTAAATTGCAACGTCCGTTATTTCTTCCGTAGAAGTCCTGGGTAGGTGTGTTTTTGGCACCACCCCGCCCCGAACAAACAAACAAACATACACAGAGAGAGAGAAAAGAGGAGACGAGTTCCCGAAAGAAAATATGACAGATACTGTAACGCGCCCAGAATGCTACCCTCCCCCCGTTTTAGGCCCATGCAGCCAGCCAGCACTTCCCAGGGAACGGGAGTGGAACCCGCGTTGTGAACCCTAGAAGAGAGGAAGCAGGGCGGGCGATCTCACTTGCTTACCCACTTATACAGGGGGAATGACACCCGCGATCGCTATGCGCGACACAGTACGCCGTCCAAGATGGCGAGAAGATCGGATTCGTGGGCAGTTTGGAACTTTTTGCACCCCCGTGTAGGATAATAGGAGGATGTATTATAATAGCATGGCGTTCTATTTGTTCGTAATTGAGTCCAGGCAACGAACGGGTGGGTTGAAAAGTGACATCTCTTCTAAGATGTGCTGTTCACGTCGACTCGTCCGCCACGTATGTTCCGTGAAGGAAAAAGCAATCATAACGCTCATGTTGGTGAGAATAATAGTCTGCTCCGCGTAAGCCCGTTGTGAGTTCTACATCGGCAGAGTCAGTCATCTGATTTCCTAGTCTGACGACTACAAACCGTCAAGATCAGCGCGAAGTTCTAGAATATGGGACCTGACAAATACATAACAGACTTAACATCCAAACGCGCGGAGCTACATAAGCATCTCTTCTCACATACATAGTAATCCGTATAGTCTCCTGCTCGTCTCTATAGCTTGTACGACGATGCAGGACGGTTGTCGTCGTCAATAAACTTGTGTAATCCCCCAGAGGCTCACGGACGGGAACCTGCTTGCTCACCAAGTGGCACGGCGTAAGAGCCAAGGCTTCCAGCTCAGCCCTACAGCGTGCTACGAACAACGCCTCAAGGCGCAACGAAGCCACAATTCAGCAAATCTATGCGAGAGTGAGTAGAACGACTACCCTTTTCAGGTAAATATCGAGGCTGGGATGTAGGCACGTCTCTGTATGTAGGCAGACAACTCCCCCGACCTGGTCCCGACGACGCGAAGGACTAATGCGAGCTGGCAACTTGTACATATTCTGATTTCTGAGTTCTGACGCCCCGCGCCTTGGTAGGTAACCTGGTCCGGAATGCAGATCAATACCCTTACCAGAACACCCCCCCTTGTGCGTTGCTTTAGCCCTAACATGACCCCGGGCGACCTCGAAAATCATCAAGAGTGAGATACCTACAGGTAGGCAGTTGATATGTAAACTAGACATCCCTTTTACTATTCATCCACGATGCATACGAGGTGAGGTGGTGTCGTGTAGGTAGCCTCACGGGTAGAGGCATGCATAGAGAGTCACGTACTCTGGGGTGACACGGCATCGACGTCTACAGCGACTACATGTTATCGACACCAAGATGAGTACGAGTAGCTGGTTTGTCACATCGTAATGGATGGCGATATAGACATATGCACATAAGTCGAATCACCATCGAGCGGCTGAGGCTGGTCTCCATATAGCCGGTTTGCTGGGACGAGAAACGCGTAACAACGATGGCGATCCGAGGATGTTTGGTGGCTTTAAGTAGGATTAGGTAGTGCCTGATGCCTAACATGCATGAATTTACAGGCAGATATCATTCCTCAACATGTCGAGTTGGGTCCAGGTGCAGGGCCAACTGTGACTTAGACTTAGTGTAAGCGGGGGACACAGGCCGTGCTGCCGGCTTTCAACGAAGGGGGTTGGAAACTGCTAGTATATTGGCGGGTACACATTCGAACTCAGCCTGGATCAGGGAGCCATGATAGGGCTCAGCCGTAATCCGGCACCGTTTGGCGGCGGTAGAACAGCTGCATACGATCGTCGATCGATTCGGGGCTGCGGCCAGTATGTGGCCAGCTACAAATGTAACGTGATTTACTATCGAAGCCAACAGGGGTTCAGGTCCTGTGACAGACTGCTTCGTACCTCGTATGCGATGGTATGCATTCTGTGCCGCCGCGGGAACAGCCTAGCGCTGTGAACGAGTGGTCGTGCAGAGCAAAGCGTGAGAATGGATGGATATAAGTGTTAGACTAGCTCTCAGAGCCATTCAACACACGGAATTGCACCAGTTTCTAGCCAACTCTCCGACCTCCCACCGGCCCCTCTCTAACGCTTCACTTGAATGTGCGAGATTGACAGGTCTATCTCAAATACGGACCGCTTCGCCAGTGACTTCACTCGGTAGCGTAGAAGGTCCAGACCACGCAAGTCTACCTAGCCTTCGGAAGGTGGCCAGTTTCATTGAAAGATGATCATAGATGTGATGAGTGGCCGCAAAGAGGCTATCCTCTAAATGAGCACGAGTGTTCAACCTTACTCCGGTCCGTCGCTAGCATCGTCAAAGTCCTGCATGGCGTCCTGCATTTCTTCTTCGCTAGCCTCAAGACCGGAAGAGCTCATCAACTTGTTATCCTTGTCCTCCGCTGTTTCGACTGTTAGCCAAGTGCCCATCGTCAAGAATATAAAAAGGGGAAAATCTTACTTCGTGGCTCAACCAACAGATTCTCCTGAACTTCGCAGTCAGTCAGTGTCGAACCTTCGCCAATGTTACTCCTCTTGCCCAGAATGCAGCGAGTCAGCTTGCAACCCTTGCCAACCACCACATCATCCATCAGTACGCATTGGAAGAGTTTAGCGCCCTCCTTGATTTGACAGTTCGCTCCAACGACACACTCTTTGATAGATGTCTTCTCATCGACCATGACATTGTTCGCAATCAGACAGTCTTGTCTTGTAATAGTGGTCCGGGGCTTAACACCGTCGGGGTAAGCGATCTTCTTAGGGTGAGCAAAAGGAGAAGCAGCATCTGGCCCTGCTTCCTCAATAGACGGCAATTTAGCCAACCGTAACGAGACAGCAAGCAGTAGCTTGGCGGTGTCAACGCGACGTAGTAGCGGCGCATCTGCTTTGTGTGGGTGGATGTATGCTAGGACTGGCGGGATAGAAACTTGAGCAGATTCCTTAACGAGTGCGCTGTGGCCATCCTCAGGGTCCGTAGATGCCGAGCTGTCGCTTTCCTGAGAAGCTAGGGCATCGCCCTGCGGCGCAGGGTTGTCCTTGCGTTCAATGTTGGCCGAGTCTGTGGTCGTGGCACGGCCTTGTAGCGCCTTCGTCAGGCCAAGTTTTTCGGGCAGACCCGCCTGCCACGTAGCCTTCGCCCACCAGCCGACGACATCCTCTCCGATTGTTTCGAGCTTCTCGTTTTCTTGCACAAGATCCATTATCCACTTCGGAAGGAAATAAATATGTGCGTCTCGGTGAGTTGTGAGCATCCGGAGCTTGGGGTGTTTGCGCATCAAGCCATGTCGCAAAGGGAAACTGTTCTTCGCATCAACAAGGTCTTTGAGCGAGTCGGTCGGCATACATAACGCCAAGTATGACAGATCCTGTATGATGGAGCTCTTGGGCGTGGTAATGTCTTTGGGCATGGGAGTGGTAGCAATGAAGTCGGTCTCTTCACCCTTGATGGGGGTTTCCGTCTTCGTCTCGTACCAAACGCCCAAACCACCGCTGCAATTAGGAGTCTCTTCGCCACCGAGCAGGTTGGATAAACTGGCAGCCTTGACCATCCAGGCTTGCAGCAACTTGTCACCTCCCATCTCACAGACAAGATCACAGGGCAAGACAAGTAGGTCATGTTTGACGAGGTCTCTTATTTCCGGAAGACGGAGTATCTCGGCTGTACCTGTGTTGTAATCCAGACCCTGTGGTGAGACCAAATCTGGGCGGGGATGAGGAAGACTGGTGAGGAAGGGGTTAGTGTTCATTGCGGCCGTCATGGCCTCTGCCGCTGACGGAGGGCAGATCAGAGTGATATCTGCGTTTTTTGTTAGCGCAATCGATCATACATGCAGCAAAGCAAGATCAACAAGGGTGACTTGGAAATAGCGAGAGATTCAGAAAGACTCATAACATGTATGAGGCTTAAGCCACCAGGGCAGGCATAACGTAGGGAGCTAGAAAGAAATGGTTGCCTTACTTGTGATGCCCGTTCGATAGCAGAAGTCGATAGGGTACCAGACCATCGGCCGGTTGGCAATAGGGAGCAGAGCCTTGGGGTTCTCATCCGGGTTTGTGGTGAAAGTGGGAAAAGAAGAACCAGGGCCACAGAGAATGAGGGCCTGGAGGCCCGTCGCGGGCATGGAAACAGCGTGAGGCATGATGTGAGGGAGTCGGCTCACAACTCAGTCTCAGTGTGTATGCCTCCGTCTGTGATAGTAGCTGTGGCGCGAAACTTATGTATGCTTTCGGGGTCCTTGGCGGTTCTTTCTTGAGCGGAGGCGAAGAGAATGGCCGGTTGAGTCACGAGTTCAAGTTCAACTGCGCACTTATACGCGAGTGTAATCCTCAATGCGAATAAGAGTCACAGACGGGAGCGGCGCATATGGGGTGGGGAGCAGCTCCGAGGGAAAAGGCTTATCGATAATATTCAGAAGGTGGGATGATTAGTAAGTCCGCAATATTTGGGTAGTTACATCTGTGGCTGATGCATGTGCGATAGTTGAATAGTGGCTTTGTCTGCCTCCGTCTCTGAAATCCGCACCTCCGATCACACCTCCTGAACGGAGCCAGAGGTACTTACTACGCTACTTCGATATGAGGCACTGTATACAGCGCTGAATACGGAGCAGAAGTTGAGAAATCTCTCCCCTGATAGTGAACCCTTAGGGCTTCCAGTGCCTACCGCGACCACATAAACACCGTGCTCATATACAGTGCTAATTTACCGTGTCGGTTCCTGACGAATGCCTGAACCTGTACCGATTCCGTTACGCACCAAGCAACAAATAATTGCCTCTGGTTCTTTACCCACGCCAGCCAACATTGACGGAACCATGAACCTCGGCCACTTTCGCGCGCAGGGATCTTTAATAGGTCATCCATGCCCAGGAATCAACAAGATGGCACCAGCCACCCCAACCACACCAGCTGCTCTTCCCTTACGATACCTATTTGTATTTGTATTGATGAGATGATACGGCAGCTTTTCTAGCCCGCAGTTCTCACGCATTACAGTCTCGAATTGCGGTCCTCGCTGCATTGCATTGTTGAAGCGCACCTGCTCTGCATCGCCGCTCCACGGTCGTGCACCTCTCCCATTGACGATCGTCGCATGCGAATAGGAGCCAGCCCAGGCGCGCATTGCCATGATCTCAACTGAATAAATGTCGTCGTCGTACGAATCCTCGAGATCCCGTCGCGGGGGAATCTGGAGTCACTGGGTTCCTCTCGCTGTTACGCTCACAATTGCTACCGTTGGAGTCGCCACTTGGGCCTGGAGCCAACGGTCGAAGGAAGAGGAGGAGCATGAGGAGCATGAGGTTGCGCGAGCCGAGATAGACTATGAAAATGCAGACTACAGCGATAACGCCCCCCACGGCGCACTCAGCCGGGATTCGCGACGCGCCTTGACAAAGGCCTCCGGTACGGGAAGCGGTGCGGAATTTGCTGTTGCCGACGTACATCCAGAGGCCAGTGGCGCTGCAGCAGGTTGGGGATCGCACATGTCAGGTCCCTTACGACGGACACCAAGCCCTCAGCAGTTTCTTTCCAGTGCCGGAAAACCAGCGACAGCAGCGGTTGGTGCCGCTGCTGCTGCCGGTCCTGCCATGTCTTCCCTTCGTGAAGAGGATAAAGTTGCATATGCAGACCATGAAACATGGTCGGAGGAGGCCGAAGCTCAGAAGGAGAAGCCCTTAGCCAAGTCGCCTCCCCGGCCTCTAGAACCAGGTCAACGTCGCAAGACCGTCGTTCTTGTCGTATCGGCGGGAACAGATATGGATGACTTTGACGGTGAACATGCGGTAGGCATAGTTGCTCATCTTGACTCGTCCCTACCGTGATTTAATACTGACCAAATCGTGCTAGTCCATCCTATCTCATATTCCCAAGAACACCGACCTTTCCAGAATTGAATTGTTTGTTCTGATCTACGCACCGGGCATCCAGGAATCGGATGTTGAAGCAGCAGCAGCAGCAGCAAAGTCGAGCAACTCAGCTTTCAATGCGGCGTACTCACAGGCGTTGGCCCTCGTGGAGAAAGAGTCCATGGTCATGCCGTTTACGACAGCCAGCGGTTACACGCATATGCTACGCCATTTGGAGCCGGAAATCGTCTATCTACAAGCGTCACTAGCTGGAGAAAACGGCCTCCTAGTCACACAGCTCCAGTCTTGGCTACGACACGATGTAATTCTCATCGTTGGTGCTGACGGTGGCCACGCTGGTCTCGTTGACAGCGAGTCTGAGACAGAACACCCCGAGAAGAAGGACTTGTGGTGGAAAAAGGAAGAAAGGGTCGGACGAGGCAGAGGCGTTGTGGTGGTCGATAGCCTGAGGACAGGAGATGATTGGGCTCGTCGGGTTCAGGGGCTCGAGTGAGGACCAATTGCGCCGTCACCGTCAATTCGACCATTTTAGAGTGCAGTCTACGGATTGCTTCCCCTGCTATTGAAATACTTCTATGCAACATAATATACCTACTACCTCCTATGACATTTGATACGAATCGAGCACTTTACGGAATAGACGCCCGGGCTGCCTATGAGATTTGCATCGTTCTCATACCTGTTTCTCGTGAAGCTGGATGCAACGAATATCTACATAGATATCTGGCATGGAGGGATGGAAAGATGGGTACGGAATAGTTCTTGAGAAGCATGCCCATATCGTACATACCTCCAACCCGACCTAAGGGGTAGCCTGTCGTGCTAGACCTGATTATCGACCGTATCACTCGTGTGGAATCCCTACCTAGGTCCGTTGTAAGTATTTCGTACCCGGCCATGCATGAAATACTCGTACACAATCCGATGTACCTTTAGGTAGGTACTACCGTACCTGATAACCGAGCGAGACAGGTGCGGAGTGTGCAAATTACTTGAAAGATACCTCCTATAGCCAATTGATAACACGTTGAAAAATCACGAAGCTCTCGGGATCTCGTAGAATCCAGGCAGGCATCATCGAGGTATCCAAAGGCACATGGTCATTTTACAACCATGTAAGGTTGAACGTTAGGTACCCCTAGCTTAGTAACGGAGGTAGGTGGTGGACCTGCTGCGAGGTACCCAGACACCCGACAAATACAATGCATGGACGATCACTCGAAGGTACTGGCTCGGTGCCCGGAGCATGTTTAAATGTTGTTGAGAGCTCCGACTACACCAAACGGCGCTCTTACGGTGGCCAGTGGCCCATACCTGGAGGTAAGTCTTAGCATAGAGATACTTTGAGGTCTCATGTGTCAGTCCGTACTGCACAAGTACCTGCTTCGCAAGGGGATACAAGCACGGCGACATGTGTCTACATAAGGTACCTGCCTCCTCTCTCCCTCGTGGTTCCATTAAAGTCGCCCGGCCTACTATGTAGGTATGTACCTAAGGCACCTAATCTTAGTAGGTAGGTACCTGTAATCCGTACCTACCTCCTAAGTCCAGCACGGGATGAGTCCCTACAGCATGAGGCTCAACAGGTCTCAACGCCCATCACTTCAGCAATCACCAGACGATGGACGACTCTTTTAAAGTTTCATCGTACACAAAGACCCGACGGCCGGGGATCTTCGGACTCCATCCCACCAGCAAGCAACTTACCTTCTTATAATTTATTTCTGCCCACAATATAAAAACGTGAAACCCCCCCTTCTATCAGATCTGATCAGATCCATCAATCCATAATACGTAAAACTAGTACTTCGTAAGCTGCCCCAGGCGCTCGTTTCACGACTGCTCGAGTCCACACGACGCACATTACGAAATACATTACCTAAATCAATGTGACGCCTCGACCGTTTCCCATTCTCCCATCACCAAGCGCGCCGACCATCGCGACCGCCCTGCTCTCCCTGTCCTCCACTCCAACCCACCTACAACCTTTCCCCGTCAATTAACCTCGACGCAGGAACCCTTTATCTTCGGTTCATAATCTAATTCCGCTTGTTCTTGCGATCCGCAGAGACAGGCGTACGTCATCCCGCCTCCGAACAACCAACTCTTACCTCTTCCGCCCTCCCACTTCTATCCTGCGAACGAACCGCCAAACAACGAACGACCGATGGTCCCATTGTCGCCGTCGACGCGATAGATAGCGTACCGTTCATCGCGGCCGCTCGCTAGTTCCCACCGTTCTTCGTGGTTTAATTCACCGAGCCGCAGCAATGGCGCCGGTCGTTGTGTCAGCGGTGCCTCCGCCGGTACCCAAGATCAAGCGCCCGCCTCTGCCGAATGTACAGACAAATGGCGCTGCTCCTTCGCAGTCATCGTCTTCGTCCTCCAATGCGGCCAACAAGCCTGGCCCCGTCGCTGCAGCCAAGCCGACTCAGTCTTCCAACTCGGCCAGCGCAAATGGGCAAGCTGCCAATGGTGGCCAAGCCCGCCCAGTCTCTCGCCCTGGCCAAGAAACCCCCAATGCGTTCGGCTCTAGAGGCCCAAAGAGTGACGCTGCGTCAGGTGCAGTGAGCTCAGGCCAAGACATGAGTCTGCCGCAGTCATTTGAACGCCGCCCCGAAGGTTTGCCTCCTGTGCTCCACCATCCCCGGGATCAAATGCTTACAGGTGCTGCTACAGTTCATGATGTGACCAAGTATATTCTGCGGAAGTTTGGTGGAAAGCCACCATCTCTGATTCTGCATCTGCACCCAAATCATTTTCGATTTGATCAGCAAGAAGGTGTATTTCCATATAAGTCACCTATGAGGACTTTCCTGGATCATCTCCGTACACGGACAGTGCCTCACGACCTACTTGAAGAGTTCGCCGAGGCTGGTGTGCCTTTTTATGAAGGCTGTCTGATTGTTCAGATTCATGACCACAAATCACCTGCTCAGGCCAAGGAAGTAGCTCGACCGGCATCCAAGTCGAGCTCAACCACACCGTTCTCGATAAACAACTATAACCCCTATCTCACCCCATCCTCCTACGCGCCGTATCCCAAGGAGAATATGAATGGTGCCAGCCAAGCGCCGGTTGATCCCAATAAGCTAGCCGTCACCGATGCGGATCCTCAGAGCAAAGAAGGCGATGCCGCTACTAATTCAACTTCTGAAGGGTCGAAGCCCCAAGAGCCGTCAACAGCCAAGGTCTACACCGTGGTACTTCAACCAACGGCAGAGAGTTTTTCACGTGATATGTTGATCAAGGCTGTTACTCCGAGAGGTTCTGCTGATTCTAAGGCCGGCACGGACACGGCTATCCCGCCACCCACGCCATTGTCCGCTGTGCCCCCTACACCAGCTCCAGGCAGCATGCCGCCACCGGCGAAAAGACAGAAACGTGACAAGATGGAACTTAGTGCCAACGACTTACACGAATTCGAGTCGCAAGTCCTAATTGCGACGGCTCCTCCCCTCCATCTCGATGTTCCTAAGACCAAAGACGACGGGATTGTCTATATCAGCCAACTGGCCGATTCGAAGCACTCCGAGCCTCCACCCAAGCCAAAGACACGGAAGCGCACAGTAGCCGAGAGGGCTGCAGACAGAGCACTGGCCGAGGAACAGGAGAAATATATGCTGACATACGACGAGCGTCTTGCGTCTACGATCAGTACCAGCCAGGGAGGTACCGACGGCGGCGATGGGAATGTCACTTCGGGTGCTTCTTCTTTTGAACCTCGTTTCGAGAGATTCAATCTCCTTACAGTCATTAAGAAAGACTATAACGAGAAGAAGGAGGCAGAAAAGGCGAAGCAAGCCGAGATGGAGCGCAAGGCCGCCTTGGTTAAGCAACAAGCAGAGCAACAGGCGATACGCGAGGCCGAGGCTAGACGACGCGAGGAGGCTAATCGTAATGCGACAGCTATGCGTATGACGCAAGATAACCAGCGTCAAATGCTAGCGGCTCAGCATCGTGCCCAGGCTCAGGCACAAAACCAGGCGCAGGTGCAAGCAGGTCACGTTCAAGCCCAGTCGCAGGCCGCTCAGGCTCAGGCTCAGGCGCAGGCGGTGCAGGCAGGTCAGGCACAGGCCATTCAAGTTGCACAAGCGCCAGCGCAAACGCAGGTAGCCCAAGCAGTTCAAGCGGCCCAAGCTCAGCACGCACAGGCGCAGGCGGGCCAACCCCAGCAAACCCAAGCCCAACCAGTCGTGGCTGCTCATTCTCCCCCGAACCCGCAAATGAACCATATGCCGCAGCCTTCGCATGGACACCCAGCACAAACCGGTTCTGCAACGAACAGTGTACTCTCCAACGGAATGCCAGCTGCGCAGGCTCATCGGTTTCCTCTTGGTGTATCGGCACCTCCAGTCTCCTCACCTATTCCACGACAAAATACACCGCAGAATATGTCTAGTCCAATGGTTGGCAACGTGCCTATGTCCCACTCTAACTCAGGTATGGGAGCAAGCCCCCCGAGGCCATCATCTGTCGTCCAGAACCCGGTACCAATCTCTGCGCCCATGGCTGTTCCCATGTCGGCACGAGGTAGTCAACAAAGTCACCCGTCCGGCACCCCTCGCTTGCCGAGTGCTACTCCCCAGATGGCGCATGGAACGCCGCAGATGCCGCACGGAACCCCTGTCAATCGGCCGATGCCTACTCCGCGTATGACCCAGGCCACTCCTCCGTCTGCTATGGTGACACACGGGTCACCAATAGGCCAAAATATGCCTCATATCGGTCCTCAGGGCGTGGGTATGTCGTCACACCAATTAATCGGGGCCCAAGTCGCAACTCAGCAGCAACAGCAGTTGAGACAGCGAGCCGCCCAGCAACAGCAACATCTCCAGAGTCAGCAACAACTACAAGCTTTGCAACACAACATGATCATGAACGGACAAAATGCGCAGTTGCAGCAACATCCGCTGTTCCAGCAGCAGCAACAACAACAGCAGCAGCAGCAGCAACAACAACAACAGCAGCAGCAGCAGCTACAGCAGCAGCAACACCAACACCACCAGCAACTCCTCCGCCAACAGCTCATGCAGCAGTACGGTCCCGGGGCAAATCCAGGCATGCTGAACTCGCCACAAATTCAACAACATTTACGTTACCAAGCCGCCGCTCAACAACACCAGCATCCTCATATGCAAGGGCAAATGCAAGGACAGATGCAAGGACAGATGCCAGTACCTATGCAAGGTCAACTGCCCGGCCAAATGCAAGGACAGATGCCCGGCCAAATTCAAGGACAGATGCCGGGACAGATGCCCGGACAAATGCCAGGACAGATGCCAGGACAGATGCCAGGACAGATGCAAGGACAGATGCCAGGACAGATGCCAGGACAGCTTCCAGGGCAACATATGGGAAATCAGAATTTTATTAACGCAAACGGCGCTAATGCCGCCCAAATGGCGACGTTTCTTCAACAGCAGCAGGCTCAGCAACGCGGACAACCTAGGCCTCAGCCTGGCGTGAGTCCACATTTGGCGTTGGTCCGTTCGCGATCACAGCTTTTATACCAGCAAAGTGTTCTCCCTTCTCTCATCAACCAGTATGGCGGAGAGGCCAATATTCCCCGCGAGGTGATGGAAAAATATAAGGCTGTTTGCATCAACAGAGCGCAGCAGGATATACTCGCCGTTCGTCGATATCAGCAACAACAACAACAGCAGCAGCAGCAGCAGCAGCAGCAACAACAACAACAACAACAGCAGCAGCAGCAACAGCAACAACAACAGCAGCAGCAACATATGGCACAGCAACCTGATATGACAAACATGGGGATGATGCAGCAAGGAATGTAAGCGAAGGTGTTGTTCTTCTATTCAGGTGCATACAGCGGAAATACAGCGGGAAAAATGAACAGAAGCGGCGTTTCAGGTATCAGAATAGGCAGCTCGGACGCGGGAAGCCAGGGCAGTTTCACGGCGTACGGTCATTGTTTCTCTCATCGGCTCTTTATCGGGACCCACGGGTTTTTTTTCTCTTCACTTATGCATCACGGACTAGAAGAGGGTTATAGTCTTTTGAGTGGTTTCGAGCGTTTGGGGACCATGGTGTAGCGGTTCATCTACCTTAGGACGGGAGATATGAACGGATGTTACATGGTTGCGAGGGTTGTTTGCGAGGCGCAAAGTGTCGGGCTATCTATGTTTTCTACTAGCCTGAGCGGTCTGTTATGGATACACGACATGAACTATCGGTACTAGTCATTCAGAGGGGTGTCTCGGTTGGAGGCAACGAGATACAGAAAATACCAGTAGTTCAATGGAAACTTGTGTTTCACCAAGATGAAGTGACAGTGGCATTGTCTCTCCATATAATATTCCCTTGCAGTGCGAAATATGCGTGTTCACGATGTAATCAACTCATGGTTCATATGTAAGAATTCGCGGTGTGCTCGTATATATATGATCTCTGCCCCTGAGCCCCTCAGCTTGCCTGTGTGACGGTAATGACACGTATCGGTCTATCCAGTATATTACCATATAGCCTATAGTGCAGGTATAGGGATAATCGTGTCTAAGAGAAAGGTTACGTAATGGAATCCAGCCCGCTGGAGCACCATGAATCCGTAAGGTACCGGTACTTGTGTGCATTACGGTGCAGGATCCCTACGTACAGTACGGTACGGATTACCACTGCAGTTGCCTGGAATATGTTGGAGTGAATAAAAGTGGGTCTGATTCGTGGTGGCGAGCACTGGGTGCCAAGCCAAAGGCTCGCCAAATTATG
>JAJFDJ010000061.1:0-178633 GCA_028637755.1 Xylariaceae sp. X170 | reverse complement strand
ATACTGACCCCCCGTGAACTACCTGCTACGACGACCCTTGTGCGGACTTCATCACTCTGTGCCAGTCAGCCCTCACAAACCACTCCGTGTCGCTAGAAAAAAAAAACACAGCGTCAACTTCGCGGTTTATGACCAACATCGGAAATAAACCGATCCCGTCACGCTGCTCACCTGGAAAATCCTACGACGGACGGCCTTGACCCACTGAGGAGTTAACACAAATACACCCTGCAAAAAGGGGGGAGGGGTAAGAATCTTAAGTTCTTTTGCGAGGGATTGCGTAAGGCTGATTGATGCTGCGAAGGGGGGCGCCGGCATTTACCTTACCATGTCATTCCATTCTCACGTCAGCTTAACACAAAGCAACCCCCATCCTCCATTCATAACGGATTTCGCTCCCATAGCTTCCTGCTCGACATGGTAATCCGTAACGGAGTCGATGCCCAGAATTACTCTACACGATGTCAGCCAGACATCCACTACATACCTCTGTCTGCGGTGCTACACTCGACTAGGTATGTAGATGCGTCCGTCAGCTGGATACTAGCCGGAGAATGAAAACCGCTAGAATGAAAGTCCGACCGTACTTTTGGCACTCGTAGAACCGGCCGCGTGGATGATGGATGTTGCGAAAACGCACCTGCAGGAGGCGTTGCATGAGATTTATAACGGACACTGTTATACCAGTCGGGTACTTACAAGTACTTCATTGCGAAATCGCACATTCAGACCGCTGTATACCTAATAAACAGTCTCGACCCTTAACTCCGGAAGGAATGCCAAGGCGCAAGTACGGAAACCGTCAGTGGTCTAAACGGCGAAGATAAAAAATAACGGATGAGATCCAAGTTGAATTTACCGTACAGATACCAACGCAATATGACAACCCCCGTCGCATAAGTGGAACAATCGCCAAACAACCTTCACGTCACTGAAACCCCGAGAACAAATAACCTGATGTCACAGGATTTTAAGTTATCTATGCATACCCATACGTCTAATTACCGTTAAAAGAGCAGAGCACGCGCCAAGTCTCCTTGCCCAGCCCACCAGCCGGACTAACGGGCACGAGTTGCCGACCGACCTCACATACCTACCTCCCCATATTCCTCCAAGTACCTCTACCTCAATCACCATAGCCCGAAGGAAGCATCCGAAGATCAACACAGAAGCCGACCTCGTTTCCCGAGCGTCCTTTTCGCAAAAAACCAGCGCCGTCGCCAAATGACGGACTGTCCGCCCCGCCGGCGCAGCGTCCGGTTTGTCTTGGACCTTTTCTCGTTGGGGTTTAGCGCCAGGAGTTTTCCCAAACTTCGGGCTTAATTCCGCACCTTTAACTCAGATCCGCGAGACGACGTGTGAGGGAATGCGTCATGGCTGAGATATCTCCGGGCCCTTCATTATCGGGGAAGAGAGTCAGGTAATGTATTCTTCCGTAGGTATGTAGGTATGTATGTAGATTGAATTTGCGATTTGTAGGTGCGAGCTACAGCCAAAAGTTCCCTCCATCACGCGAGAAGAGAGAATCTTCATGACTGACTGACTGACTTGCTTCATGATGAGTATTCACAAATGCGTATCGGACTCGGGAATACCGGTGCCAACAGAAATATTTCATAGTCCGGCCGTCGTCTTTGAACCACTTACATTTCCCTACCTACTCATACCTACCTACATTTCCTCGTACATCATATTCCGTAGTGCAGGTACGGTATCAAAGTACCTATTCCGCACCAGCGGTCCAATTCCATCCATCCTTCATCACATGTCTCGACCAGAAAACGGCGTTAATTACCTGAACCCCGGAAACTCTAAAATTTACAATCTATATCCCAATGACGTAGCCAGCCAGTCCGCCCGCCGAAATCTCGGATCCCACGCGCGCACGCGCACCGTACGTTAGGTCCCAGAATCTCGGGGAAAGGGCAACGCGTGGTAATTTCTCTTTCTTTTCCTTGTTAGGACTGCGGCCGCTTCGAACTTGACTTAGATGGATTTGAACGGACCTGTCTTGACATACGTAGACAGGGACAGAGTAGGTAGGCTAAACCCCCTTCACATGTCAACGAGTCAATCCACGCCCAAAAACGTGGGTAGCGATTAATGCGCCCTGTCCCCTACCTATCTCCTACCTCCTAGTATTTCAACCCTACCTTACCTCGTGAATCAAACACCTACACATACTACTACTAATACTAGTAAATCAAACAAGACCACCGTTTCAGAAAAACAAAGTTTCATGCGATCTCCTCTCATTCACCGATGACCTTGAATGAATCTTTAAACTCAACCGTATGAATAAGGACAGACAGACATGATCACATGCGCGGACCTATCCTTAACTTAACCTAACCTTACCTTACACGTGTTTGAATTACCACGTTCGCATAAACTTAAAAATCCAGATTCCGGAATGAAGGCCTACGACACGAATCAAACACTGTTTAATAGTAATAGTATTTCTCTATAACCTGAACGCTCCTCAAGCAACAAGAAAAACGAATGGGTATATTCCGTAACAAAAGTAAAGTAAAAAAAAAAAAAGTAATCCTAGTAACAGCCACTTTCCCCCATCGCCCGAACCAGCAGGGAATTAAGCATGCAAAGTTACATAGAGCCAAGCCGGCGCAGCAACAGACTGACTGAACCGCGTATTTTCCATCCGCCTTTGGTATAATCCCCCTTCCCCCCGTTACGCCTGCCTAATTCAAACATAAAAGCAAATGGAAAGAGAATAATGCTGCCTCTGTTACCAGATATGGCGATCAAGTGATCGCAGTGCCTTTGCAGACATCACCTGCGCCGCCACGGTAGCCTCCTGCGATGGGATACCCGCACTATTGACCGGCACCATACCGTTACTGGACGTGTCGTGTGCGGGATGAAGCAAGAGACTGATGTTGCTCGTTTTCCGGATCGGCGTCGTTTGGTATGGTTCTGGGGCTGCCGGGGATATAGGGGCTGCTGGCGTTGCTGGGGGCAACGGCGGTGCCTGCGTCATTTGTGGTAATGGTAGTGATCGAACTTGTAAAGGTGGATGATGCATCCGCGGGGACTGAGTGACGGCACCGTTGGTGTAAGGATCGGGGTGTTGTGGATGTTGTAGATGCTGCGGGTGTTGCGGGTGTTGTGATGGCGGTGGTTGGGACGGCCAGGGTACCGTCCAGTAGGGAGGGTGTCCCATATGTGCGTTCGCCGGCGGCGGGGGGTATGCGAGCATCGGTCCTCTCGTCATCGCCGGTGTGCTCAAGTCTGCAAAGCTGGATTCAGGATACAGCTCCTTACGCACATTGATGCCGCGTAGACTGGGGTCTGTCGTGGGCTGAGGATGCGCACTTTCGCCATCCTCGCTCGGCGGCCGACCGCTGCTGTAGTATGAGATTAGATGCAGGTGCTGCCCGTCTCTTGTTACGATGCTAAACGACTGCTTCGTCAAGCCATCTGTTTTGTAGCGGTAGCACTCCTGCTCACAGTCGCGATCCGAATCGCTAGCTCGGCTTCCCTCCGGTGATCGTCCTGCATTGCGCCGAGACGGTGCTGATCCACCCCCTCGTTTGCCTTCCATTTCTCGGTATGTGAGAAAGCTGCCCGATACGCGGCTCGCACTCCACGACTTCCCGTCGGTCCATCGACGCATGCCAGCTTCTCTTTCGTCCCAGACATAGACGGAACCGGGTCTGATCTGTTGCCTCTCCTTTTCTGACAGTCTTCTTTGCACCCTAGGTAGAGCGCCAACCCTACACGCCTCGAATAACTTGATGGCGTCGGCGGTAGTCCGCACGCAACCGTGGTAGGTCTCCATATCGAAGAACGACCAAATGGGCGACTGGGCCAGTGAGTTTCGTGGACAGAGACACAACCGACTAGAATAGCACGTGGCGATGGCGTGATATGGTATGGCCTTGCTGATAGTGAATCGTTTTGGAAGGGTAATATGAATGACTCTCTAAGTCGGAGACGTCGAGTTGTTATATCATACCCAGTGGAGGCGGAAGGAAGACTAGGTACTCGTATTAGTAGCCACACTTAAATGGTAACTTAGGTATCTTGTTGTCTAGGGGCTGCAGAACGTGTACGGCCTGGTGAACCCTCCACATTCATGGGCGACTACTTGGACATATCTGAGGCGTATGTGCGACATCCACGGTGGTGATAATAAGACCATGTGAAAAGACATGCCCAGCCGTATATGTCCACATACGTGTGTATACTCATCGCACTCCACCATAAATGAACGGTTTAGATGGCACGACGATGTTGAAGACGACGACCATGCGCCCGAGTAGAGCAGAAACTAGGAAAGGAACAACTGCATATACATACCCAGTAATGATGTAGTGTAAGTAGTGTAGGCAGGTAGTGTAGGAAGTGATTTCGAAAAGGAGAAAATAGAGAAAAAGTAATCAGGTAGGAGACGGTACGGGGGAGTACAGTGATATATTTATATGTCCGGGTCGCGAGTCGAGTAGTAGGATGCTGTCAGGCGCGGATGGCGGGTTGCTGTAGCGGCGACTTTAGAGTCTAGCGGACCGAGATGACAGGCGACGGATCACCGAGCGATCGGATTGCTGAGAAGTGCAAGGAGGTAGTCCGGATGTACTATTTATTACGTGGGTTTCTCCCTGCATATGGCCCATGTCCAGTGCGCGGTTCCTCCCAGGCTGGGTGTTCCGTAGCGTGAATCGTGAATCGTGAAGCCGGTGTCCCTTGTGTACCCAGTAGTTGTTGTAGAGTTATGGCTTTGGTGACGGGCGTTGGTGTTGGTGTTGTGTTGGTTGAGTGAGAGTGCAGATCTGCAGTTCGAGTCGAGGTTGATGTGATGTGAGGTTAGGTGGGTGAGTGAGTGAGTTCCCAGGACGCAGGCAGTCCGTGGCAGAAGGGGTGGGTTCTACTTCTACTTGTACATAGGCCAGGCGAATTATAGTCAGGGTAGGGGCCAAAGCTTATCTGAAGCTTAAATGCAGTTAAGGTGTGGGAGGTTATCCGCGAGGCAAGTACGGTCGTCGATATATAGAGCTAGGATCGGACATACATGCTGCTACTTGCCCGGCCTGTACTGCGTTAAGTACTGCTTTGTTGCCCCCGAGTCAGAACAACTTCTAGCGCTGCGTACGAGTAGGTAGCTTCCGTTGGCTTGACTGGTCTTGGCCCGCTCGGCCCAAGCAATTGCACATGCACTTGCACTGTACGTACTCCAGCAGTGTTTCCGTAGCGTGCGTAGCGTAGAATGTCAGCTCGGCACACTGCCTTACGAGTACTTCCCTTACAGCACCTTTTATATCACGCGCTAAGCCTATCCGGGTTATATCAGCTAAGCTCAGCCTAGCCGACTAGGTACACAACTTGTAAGGGATCCATGCCCGGTTCTACTATATTATTATGTACAATGGATCTGGTAAGTCGTACATGTCCGTAGGCAGTTGGCTCATCCTACATTACCTTACCTTACCTGACCTTATTATGGATGCACGTATCTATTATTTCCTTTTTGTAGTCCGTACCTACATGATCGACTGCCAGTGTACGGGCGTAGGTGGCATGTAGGTAAGTCGATGCGATGTGGCTTGGATTGGGCTGACTCCCGGAGATTCATGGTTCTAGCACACGTCTCCAGCACGTGTTGCGACTTGCCACGCTGCCATCTAGTCTTGTAAGTCTGGGTCCTTTTTATAGCGGGCGTGACTCGACATGGCCAGCCTGTCCGCCAGGTGTCGACCAAGTCGTCGAGATGGCATTGCTGTTACTTGTCTGTGTTTTGATCGGGTTCTAATTCAACTTGATCCGTACCTAAAATATTCTTTAGGTATTTATAATCGAATTATATTAAGTAAAGAATAATGGCCCCGTCTAGCCCACCTGGGCACTATCCCCGTCGGCGTTGTCGCCATCTGTGCCTATATCGCGCTACGTATTCCGTACCTTATTTCTAAATGTAACCTTAAAAAGCCCCCGTCCGACTTTTGCGCTTCGACAGGGGTCGGCGATGACGATTTTTCATCGTGCAGGTTCGCTGGTACGTACCGTCGAGACATGTATTGTAGAGTCGTAGCCCAAGCCTGGGAAAAGCAATCAAAAGAAATTGCTGGATGTATCAAGTTGTAGGGCTCGATGGCAAGCAAGGGACCATGCTTTGTCTGTGCTACGAAACGACTACGACTACATTTACGCATAATACTTTAGTGAGAAGACCAACTGTTTTGCTGAACAGACAACTTCTTAACTGCCTGGATGTATATTAACCGCGCAACTCAGTGCACGAGTACTTTTAAGGTTGCCGCCAAGCGACAGTAGTGCCGGGATTCTGGAAACCAACTCCTGCTGTTCCGTGCCTCGACGTTAGATTCCTGAGCTAACAATTAACTATGAACCTGGTAATTACTCTCTCAAGTCATTCCGGGTTGACTATTCCGTACTTACTTCCGTGTACTTGTATTCTACCTTCGAGTATACGAGTATACCTCGAGTCAACACTGGTAAGACCGTATACCACTTACACAACGAGTCAACTCTTCACGAGTGATAAAAGCACGGTGGCGTCAGTGAAACCGTCGGTTAAAAAATTAAGGTACGCCCATCCACATCTACCCGTGACAGCTCCGTTCAAGATCCTGCGATGTCTCCCTCGGAATCTCGGAAATTTTCCTTGAATCGCTCTTCCTCCCCTTTCCTTTCCTTTTCCACGCTTGTCTCTTTACTGCACTAGTGCGCCGTGCACAGTCTGCGTTTCCAACTTATGGGTCGTATGATGATGATGCGTAAGCACAACATCTTCTTCCTGAAATCTGGACTGTGTGTGATGGATGGGACGAGACGAGAGCCAGATCGTGTTTCTGCAAATCTCGGGGCTACAGACGATACAAGTACGGTCGGTACCAGAGACTAACTCGATATGAAATCGAGGGTACCACATGGTAACGCAGCTCGCATCCATCACCAGGGTGACCATGCCCGCCGCCACCACCTAACCGTCAAAGCGCCTCGAAGTGCAGTGCATTGTCCTAGCAATGCCACAACATACCTACCTAGATGACTACGGAGTAATGCTTCTCCTAGACTGCCAACACCAGCTCTACGCATTACCAATACATACTCCCCCGTTGATGATGATGACCGTGTCACTGAGGTGGCCTGCAAGGGAGCCATCGCGTCGACGGAGAAAACACGTCAAATCTCTGACGGGTATCCACACCCTGAAGTGAAGTCACAAGTGAAGTCACGGACCCGACAAGTCGGTTTGCGCTGCGCTGACTGAACTCCGGGCGTCTCATCATACATAACTGGTGGCTTGCATCGATTATCTGGTCACGATGAACTGTGCGAATACACACATCGATCCATATACATATCTTACCTTTACCAAGCCCACCCCCGGCAAGTATCATCCTTGCTCTGGGGGTGTAAAACAAAACAGTCGCCTTGTGGCATAGACACGCTCGTTTGTGTGAAACAATGCCGCACAAACAGGGCCGCCATCAAATCGACGGTTCTCCTGGTTCCGGCAATTTCGAGACCATCACAACGCACAGCACCTTGGTTTGTCCCACCGTCCGTTAGTCCGCGCCGTCGTGTATCGTATCTCGGAGCTGTCAGTTCTGGGACACGTCTTAGCCGAATCCGACTGCCCAGCCTGTCTCCTTTTGTCCACTTGACATCTTCCCCCATCTCTCTCCTCCTCGGGTATCACTGCCTCGAACTCTTCTTTCCCCCGTTACACTGCACCATCCCCCTTCCATTGGTGAGGCTCTCCTGGCTGTCAAAGCGGTGCCTGTTTCCGTACAGCGAGTACTACGTGGGGTACAGCTGTTTCGATCTTTGCAGAAAACGCACGGCCATCCTCGGGATGATGCGCCAAGACAGACAGATATCGATGCGATCCCCGAGCGCGATTTATCATCTTACATTCCCATTCCTCCGTCCAGGTCGCCACAGGCCCAGTAGTAGCCGTCTAGTGACGAAACTATCTACTCTTTAGGAACGCGTGCTTATGTCGCCATACCTCTCATCGCGTCTGGGCGGAGGATCAGTAAGCATAACAAGTTGACCCCAACCCGAAGTCTTGGGTAAGTATTTGAAATTTGACCCTGGGCACACAACCCAACGCCTTGGGACGAGACGCGCTCTCGATTCACCGCCTCGAAATCCTTCTCAACGTAATTGAAGCTTAAAAGCAAACCCTGCGACACATCCCTGCCCATGCGATTGTGAGGGCGTCTGCGGGGGTGGACTCCGATTCCAGTCAGGGGCGAGAGGGAACCAAACCATCAGATAGATCCCAAGGTGAGAAATAAAGTAAAACAAGACTAAAGCTTTCAGCCGCTTCTAGGTAGAGAGGCGCATCGTGCGAATAGCTAGCTATTGAAACGCATCGCCAGATATATGCCCCCCCTTCCCGATCGTCAGCTGTATGATTATCGTAGATATGGTACGGATTAAGGTAAAGAAAGTATTCGCTGTAGCCCTAGCGTTGTCATCATCGGGCGCCCCTCGCAGTAGTGCTATGTATCCATGTCTGTCTGTCTGCCTGTCTGCTGCACGATGCAAGAATGCAGCAGCAGCGAGTGCCACGAGCCATGAGCCCAGGCCAATGGCTAAGCATTTTTTTTTTCTCTCTCGGCAAGGGAATGCGTCTACCGGCCGACCTCAGATCGGGTTTTCAGCTTCTCTCCCCAACCAAACTCTGATCCCACCTACGAGTAGTTTCGAGGAAGCCAACGGGAGTAGTACATACGTGTTATACCCGGCGGTGAAAAGACACACACAAAAAGAGAAAAAAAGAACAGAAAGGTCTTACTTGTGCAATGCGTTTGCTTTCGACGATTGGTTTCTTCTTGACGAGAAAGGCAACTATTCCGCAAACACCAACGTGCCTCTCTCCCCTTTCGGATAATCCTAATCGTTACAAGTTTTTCGCTCCCGGACACGGCGATGATTAGAGACGCCACACAAGTGTTCGTGTAATCCATACAGTCAGTCATGGCAAGACGGCTTTTTGCTCTCTGCCTATGGACGCTGTACAGATGACTTGGACATCGTCGTGTTCGATCTGAGGAAGCGAGCAAGCCATGAACAGCTCTTACTGAAGACTTCTCGAAATGAGGTCTGCCTTATACGACTGCGTAGTCCGTATGCTCCTTTAATAATTCGTATGTTCATGTAATCCGTATCGTATGAGGTGTTCCTACGGACTCAATCTACGGATTACACACACACGACACAAATTCCGTTCCTACGCTAGAAGAAGACCGTATGCACAAGCACTTAGACAAAACAGGCAACATCGAACGACCTTCAGTAACATACGGATTAGAGTTCCCACCGGCTGGGTAGGATTCAAGCTTCTTTCCGGAGGTGTCGTCGAAAAAGAGGGAGGGGTGAAGATCCTACACTACGATGTCCGAACAGCGGGTCCGGGCTAGTAACAAAATCCACTTTGTTAAGAACGAGAGAGAGAGGAATGCATGTTGTTGAGTAATGGATAATGGGAATAAGGAAAGAAAAGACAGGTCATAAGAAACCAACAACGACGAACCTATATCAGAGACGTTAAGCATCGAAAACCAAACTAATGAATATAGCGTTCCGGTAGTGTAACATTTCCAGGTTGGAAAGAAGACGAGACAGTGGGATGCGAAAAACGGTTTCCTTTCTTGGCTACCTATTAGTCAGCTTAAGAAGTTGAAGTTATAGCATGGAAGATGCCGAGCAACAGCGACGGGATGCCGACGAATAGGATGGTGATGTTGCGTACCGTTCGCGTACGAGTACCGGAAGTGTACATCAGATTAACACAAACTGCGAGACAGATAACCGATGTATTTACACTTGTATCTGCCCTCCAATTCTGAATTGTCAATGTGTTGGCGAGACGACAAGCCGGCTACGTATCGCGGCTTCAACGGTGTTCAGTCAGCTAGAATGTTGACATGACAGCAGAGACGACGCCAACCCGAGGAGGCTCGGCATTGGTACACTACAACGCTCACAACGCAGACTTCACAACGCAACACTTACAGCACAACGACTTACACTTCAGCACCACGACAATGAATTGTAAACATACGTAGTAAGCTGGCAACAAGCGAGCATCCAAGAATCTAGTGTAAGTGATTTGAGATACACTACCAATCTCAACGCATCTCCGGTCGACCTGCCGTCCGCAAGTACCGGTACGAACGCCGCCAAGGGTACCGGAGCAGTATGTATTGGTAAGCCGGCCAGCCATTCATTCATGCTGGACCAACGCCCCCTCTCCATCCATCCATCTTGGCGCTGACATTCTTGGCGACCACGAGCCTCGAATTGCTTTTCCGCTCTATTTCTTCATGCCCCCCTCCCAAAATTTAAGCATGAATTTAAGCAACGGATTCGGTTTTTGCTTTTCCCACTTCGTAAGTGTGTGTGTGTTGGTATTAAGAAACAACGGATTAAGCTAAACAGACGGATTAAAAACTACGGAATAAACTACGGCCTAACTAAAAAAACTGAAACTAAAACTAGCCCGACCTCCCCAACTCTAAACCTTAGAAGTATTTTTAGACCTTTCGAGTCGTTCCCTATCGTTTTTTTTTTTTTTCAGATCACACGTACAATAAGAGTCACGGATCGTGGTCTCGGTAAATATTCTGACTGACGATATAGTACGCAGATCTACCGAACAAAGCCTACGAGTAAGTAAATACACATGGCAGATACGGTCGCCAGGCTGGATGAAACCTACGGTAGCCGCGTGATGACAAGAAACGAAAAAGATAAAAGTCCTACGACTGCTACGATACCTACTACCGGTAGTAGCTTGCGATGAACCGATGGGTAAAAAAGCCATGTAACGTAGATGCGCACTAACAGCCGGTACTCGTTCGTTTGTTAAACGATACCCAGGGCGCAACAAAAAGATCCATCTGAAGTTTTTTCTCTCTGTCTCGTCCTTGGCAAACAACGTCCCAAAACGAGTCAATGCAAACAACGTCCTCGCTTGTTTCCTCGAGGGATCTCGTTCAGGGTGGCACAGTGCATATAGTTAGTTTGTACTCGGCACGGGATACACGGGTGTTACACTTGCACAGGCTGGTTTGAGCAGGTAGACTGGTACAGTGGTGAACACGGTCCTGAGTCGTTGGGTGAGATGGATCTCGCAACGACTAAACGAGCACGTTTTTTTGCTGCCTATCTGAAACCGAGGCTTATAAGTAATCCGAAATATCTTATTAGGGATGTAGGAGCAGACATGATTCGTTTGACTGATGTCATGGCCGTGCTGCACATACAAGTCAAGTTGTCAGAAAAGGAGAGAGAGATGGTAATATGATTAGTTGTCACAACGTGGTTTGAGACAGACATCTCCGAATGTATGAGTGAACACGATGGAAAATATGTCCCGCAGAGACTGAACTCGTGCTCGCTACCGCTCACTAGTCATCTCGTAATACGGGAAGCACGGCAAGATCGGGTTAACGCCGGAGTATTTCTTTTCTTTTTCTTGGTGAAGTGAGGCTATTTTCGCATCGTATGTGATCAGCACGTCCACTGCCTACCCGTTCACACGCCGGAATACCACCTCTGTCGATCGTCGTCACACTCGAGATTGCAAGAGCCGTTGCTACCCCGTCGGATTTTCTGACTCACCGCCCCCCGTTTTCCCTTCAGCATCAGGAATTCCGTGCCGCAATGGCAATGCGGTGCTTATTCCGTATGTCTAGGAAGTAATCCGTAGTTCTCAGTTACGTACGATCACACGTTAGTCGCCGACCGGATGCTCTCCACGACGTCCAAGTCCACATGTCTAAACGTCTAGTGCCAGTCTTCTCGTAACCTCCTCGAATTACGAACCCGCCGATCACCAGCAAACAAGTCCTTGATTCGACAACCGGTACCTTCTTCCGGCCATAAGTTATGCCTTAGTCAATTCTTAACTGCTACGAAATAGAACGAGTGGGTAACGGCGCACGGAATTCTGACAGCACCAAGCCCAATCGAGTCTGAACACCCCATGTCCACAGCACTGCGTTATGCGGCAGCAAGGGCGGCGTTGCCCCCTACAAACCACGCAATTGGGACCGCGCAGCCGTGATCCGTTATGCTCTAGGTAAGTGCCCGAACAGGTCTCCCTTCCCGTTCGTGCGATGCTGCTGCGATCCCCCCATCTACCGAGGCACACATCCCCGTACAGTCCCCCTTACTGTGCCGATGTCCTCCGCCATTTACTACCGCATCGGGACTGGTCGAATACTACTTAACAGTTGGCTGGCCTAGAATTGAATCTCGCCTGCGCAGAAAGTAAGGTTATACTGCTAGTGCTGACGGATTTCCCTTCCCCTTCCCTTTCTCTGCCCCCCCTTCTTGCACGGATTATCGCCTACGCTACACTAGTATTGAGCTTATTACCACTACCAACCTGCCAAGTTCCTGCCGTTTTTTCATTCCTTTTTGTGTGGTCTTCGGGTGTTGTTGGCCGTGGGTTCCTGTTTGTTGTTGTTGGACGGCAGATGGACTTGCGCACGCTTATTTCGAGGAGCCACATTGATCCATTCTCTTCTTCGACTTATGCCCGCGGAACGGATGGATATCCGCACGTGTAAGTATTCCGCGATGAAAGACTCGAAATACATACGAACACGCATAATCCGCTTGTCTAGTCCCTCACAAACCCATCCGTAGTGTGCATTAAGACCATCATGCGTCGCTGCTCGACGTCCACCAGATCGACCACTCTGAAACACCCACGGAACACCGGCGTGTGTACACACGAGAGCAACAAAACGGTAGCGACGGAATGGATGTGAAAAAACCGACCAAAGGCCCGAAGCATTGGGGGCTTGTTACGGTTGCATTGTGTGCGGATGGATGGATGGACGGCACATGCAGTTGCCATGGGAAGGAAGGAAAGGGGAGTTGAGGCTTTAATCCGAACGTGACGCCATCCATTTCTGACGGAATTCCGGCGAGACGATGCGACTGAACACGAACGGACTGACTTAGACAGCTGAACCCGAGTTCCGAACTGACCCTTTGAAAGAGTTCGGAATCAAAACCACACGTAAAGCATTCATCTAATGTCTACATACATACTTAAGATCAACTGGTCGACTCGATATCGTCTCGGTAGTTGGTTCCTACGCATGTTACGCAGAACCATGACACAACATGCCATGTAAACAACCAAGGAGCTAAGCTAACAGCACGCCAAGAACACACGCCGTATACCGTAATCGCCGTTGACATCGGTGATAAGACCCGCCAAGTCTTCCCTGCTACGATAGTTTCGACCGGAGGAAAACGAAACGAGCGTGGCACGATTCAAAAAAAAGTGATCTGTTACAATGTTACGATGACCTTCTTTCCTAGCGTGAACTCCCCCCCGGTCAAAAAGTTCCATTACTTGCCCTGTCATGGGTTGCACTCACAGACACGCCCTAGCCATGCCGGGCATAATCCTGCTCGAAGCGTATCGTAGTGTCACTCTTGCGAATTTCTTCTTCTTTCTTCTTTCGAAACTAACGGCTCACAGACCCTGTAGTATCCTACGATGTACCCAAGGAGTAGGTACGAGAGAGGACCAGGGCAGGTGCGCCCAGCATGCTGTAGAGGTTATATCCCGCACCTATTAGCCTGGCCCGTAGATCTTAGACTTAGACATACACACAGTTGGCACCCATATTGGCTTGACCTTGCACTTCGTGATTCTAGGTATTGAGCCCTGCACCCCTGCGTGGTGCACGATATGGTAGCTAGCGATACTGTCCTTGAGTTTTCTCCAAGGAGATCGAACCCCTCCGGGTATTCCCGCTCATCTTCCGCTCCCAAATTTCCTGATCAAAACTATCGAAGCTACGCGAACCGACCCTCTTGGAGGAGCGCGTACATCCCATCGCGGCACGTATTCGACCGTCGGCAATGAAAAGAAAAAAGGCCGCCAGAGCGAGACCCCGTGGACCCGACGGCCGTTTTCTGCCGAAAAATATGACAGCGCCGACACCGACAACCAGTGGGGAGGCCACTGGAGCAGATGGTGACCTCGCCCCAACTCCCACGCGCCCATCAATGGCTGAGGAAGACCGCGAATCACCCGGGCAACCACCTCAGTCACCGTCAGCCCCGTCGCAACTACACTCCCAATCGGCGGGCACCACAATTGGGGAAACCGCATCACGAGACCCACAGGTGACTCAGACCACTGCAGATGACCGTTCGGATAAAGGGAAGGGGAGAGCCGATATGCCTTCCGTGGCCCCCGGATCGTACCCCCCAGATAACGTAACGGCAGCAGTTACCCCGGTGATGGGGGAGGTTCCCCCGGCAACCAGAGAAAGAGCGACGAACAGACTGAGTCTCCCGCGTTACTTCCAAACCTTGTGGGCTGGTAATGACGTAGACGAACCTTCGCCCAGTCAGCAACTACATCGGGAGGCGGCTACCCCGACAAGTCTATCCCCCCATCTAATCCAGAATCGTTTCGCCCAGCTATTCGCCTCTCCAGGTTGGAAGACTTTCTCACCACCCTCAAGACACCTTTCGAATCCCGTCTCACCTTCGACACCCAATCGGCAGCAAGAACTCACCAGTAACCTACATTCACCCACTACAGTCATCCGCACACGCCAATCCTCTGAACGAGAGCCCTCACTACCCGGAGAGTTCCCCAGCTCTGGTAGGATTTCTTCGACTCATCATTTCCTCGAGTCTATGCCATCAACGACTACATCACCTATCAGCTCCCACTCAGGCCTGACTGACCCGATTCAACGACTCACCATGGCCGACGACAATCAAGGGGAGCCGACTCAGACGGCTCGCCAAAACCCACCGGGAGACTGGGGAGGTGACGCTCGCAATGCCCCCAACCACGGGAATCAGCCGCCTCATACGGCCCATCATACACCAGGGCGAGAGACTGCGGGGGCGCGTCGTACATCCCAATTTGCGATACCTTATTCACAGTCAGATTACATCAAGGATGCCGCAATTCTCCTGGAGGTAGCCAACGCCATGTCATTGGGAGACCATCTGGAGCTGCAACCAATGATGTCGGAAAACCTGATGATGAGAGCCAAAACCACCTTATCCAACCTGGACGTAGCCGATGCGGAGCGCCGACGTTTCGCTGCACTTGCTTGGGTACCGGTGGTGACCCAATCAGACCGTCATTTTGACGCTCTGATCCGCCGTTTCCAAGGTGGCCCAACTCTGGCATCGCCCACACGATCTTCGACTACAACCTCAATCAATGTCAGCGGTAGGATTCACACGCCTCCCCAAACGTCCGACCACGGTCGTGACCACCGTTATCAGGATTTTCAAGACAACCACCGCCCGGGACCCGACGACTTCCGCAATCCTCGGCAAGACTACGGCGGCCATTGGCGTGATGACCACCGAGATCAGTCCCATCGACGAAGCCACCACGGGGAGCACAACCGTGATGTGAAGATCGAGCACAAGCTCTTTGTCTATTGGGATACCGAACCCATCTCTTCCTATATCTCCAAGCTGGATCATTTGGTTTGCCGCTATGGAGAACGACAGGTACTCAACCACCTGGGAATCGGTATCTTGTTGGACGCGAAATCCCCAGGAGCCAAATGGTTTACCGCCCTACCTGCGGAGGAGAAGACCAAGTTGTCCTCAGACTATACCCAATTCAAAGCGGCTATGTGTACCAGATTCGCCAAGGACCGTAACACCATGATGAGACGAGGAGACAAAGTAATCCACTCATTTGCCAACGAAGAGACCTTTTCCGCCAACGACTACATCGACGAGAAGGTTAAGTGGTATAATGAGGCGGGATCCCTGAGCGAGGACTGGCAAGCCCTACGGATCTATAATGGGCTTGACGATCATCTGAAGGCGAGAGTGACAATGCGTCAAGCCCAGGACAATACCATAGCCGACCTGAGGAACCAGGTTGCCGAGCATCGCGAGGCAGCTTACGAAGAATGGACCAAGAACAAACAATGGCGAACTAATCAGGAGCAGGTGGCTAAGGATAATTCACGACAAATCGAAGAGCTTCGATCTATGTTGGAAACTCAACGTGCCAATCGCCGTCCAGACTACCGTCGACGAGACGAGGACGACAACTACAAAGGTGAACGTACGGCCCAGGTGCCGCAAGCAATCTTGGGCAAACTGAAGGAAGTCTCCTCAGGAGACGCCCGTCCAGTCGACGAGCGCCAAGGCGAAGAATGGAACGGTGGTAACCGTAGTTCATGGAGAGACAATTACAGAGGACGCCGATGGAACCGTAATCGGTACTATGACAACTATGGCAGCAACTATCGCGAGGAGAGACATCTGAAAGACGAATCTTCGGAAAAACTCAAATCCACTAAAGTCCTTGTTGTGGATGGCAAGACCTGTCTTCAGGAAGAAGACACAGGTAGAATGTATGAAGTGGATGACGAGTATCTCCCAACGATACTGGAGCAGATGGATTCATTCCAGCCTGCTACACACTTTTCGTCTCCCGACCGCGAGGATGACACGATGAAGTCTACAAAAAACTAACAAGGGAGACGTCAGGGGGACACGTCTCACCTAAGCTGAGTACTCAGAAATCCTCCCCCGATGCAGATTTTTCTGCAAAGTCAGTTACCCCTGTTGATAGCTCAATGAATACACTCATACCCTCCACCAACCAGCAGGACGTACAACAACCTTTAAGCTCTGACACTGAATCTGTATCCAATTTAACCTTGGACCCACCGGCAATTAAGCAGTTAGACATAGAGGACGCTTTAGACAGCCTTGAAATCCGCGGCGCGAATTCCTCACGCTTCCGGAAGAAAGTCTTCTCCTGTTGCATCCAAGATCAGACCCACACATGGGACAGCTTCCAGCATTTAAAGATTCCAGCCCTTATACCCAACGGGCAGATTCACATTTATTTAGATACAGCATCCACTATGAACCTTATTGACCGCAAATACTTCAATCACTTTTTCTCCGGGTTCTCAATCCGCGAAGTCCAACCGCATATACCTATCACAGGCGTCGGCGGCCTCGGTCCCACCATTACTCAATCCACAACAATTCCCCTTAAATTCACAGACCAAGACGGCGAACACCATGCTTTCGCCGCTACTATGTATCTGGTGGACAATTTCGAGCCCCGCATGCTGCTCGGGACCCAATTTTTGAAACCAAACAAATTCAATATCGTCTGGGGTCACGAAGACGACCACGACAAGATCCTACTTGGTGGTACTGATAGACAGTTCCACGCCTCGGCTTTGAATTATCAACGCCCTCGCAAATTCAAGCATCGCATTTTCACCATTAGATCATTACGTCAGATCACCGTAAATCCTGGCCAGGTCAAGCAAGTCGATATCTCCTACCCCACATTTGATTCCCCTGCTGAGGAGTTTCTTCTACTTAACCGAGATACAGGCCGCATTGGTCAATATTTCCCATCGGCTATCCAAGATGCCCTCGTGAGCGGCAAACCGCGGGTTTTACCATTCACCAACCACACAAGTACTCCCATCCATATCCAACCCCATGAACCAATTGCCACCATTCAGTCAGCTACACTGTTTACCACCCCCGACATATGGTGGACCACCGAATCCGCACCCAAGGCGATCAGCACCCCACCAAAAGGTCCCATCCCCCTGACAGACGTCATCGGTACGGCGGAACCGGAATCAGAATCAGAAGACGAGGACAGATATGGAGGAGGCTATCCCTACGCCGTACCTAACCCACCCACCTCGCCGCATGCCGACTCCACCCATATTTCAGTCGAAGACCTGGACGTTCCCAAGGACTGGAGCCCATCCGTTAAATCGCGCATCGAACAAATTATAAACCGCCATTCCCGACTATTCAAGAGTACCTTGGGTCAGTTTAACGATGGCATCGCGATGCCGGTCATATTCCGCGAAGACGCCTCCCTCGAAGGCCTGAACCAGCGACCTTATCGTCAATCTAAATCCGATAGGCTAACCATGGATTCCATCCTCGATCCCTTGGTGGAATGCGGAGTCGTGGAGAAGGTACCGTTGGGAGACCCAGTCCCCGTAGCCTCACCGGCTTTCGTGGTGTGGCACAAGGGCAAGCCTCGTGTTGTTGTCGACATGCGCAAGGTCAATACTCAGATGATGGACGATGCCTACCCGCTACCAAGACAAGACGATATATTGGCAGCACTCCAAGGAGCCACCGTTTTTACATTGGTCGACGTTATGAAAGGCTACTTCCAGCAACCTATCCCAGCATCCGACAAGTGGAAGGCAGCCTTCGTGACGCCGCACAGAGGACACGAGCAGTTTACCGTCGCCACGATGGGCCTGAAGGTGTCGCCAGGTTTCTTCCAGCATCGCATGGAGAGACTCTTCGCCCGACAATTGTGGAAATACGTTCTGGTGTATATCGATGACATAATCATATACTCCAAAGACATCGACGACCACCTGAAACACATGGACGATGCTTTCGGTGTATTGGCGGACTCCGGCTGCACGATGGCTTTGAAAAAATGCCATTTTGCCCAGCACGACCTCGAGGCGCTAGGGATACATGTGTCCAGATTCGGATTATCTACTACAGCAGAAAAAGTGGCAGCAATTCGAGAATTGAAAATGCCCTCAAATCTGAACGACCTGGAACACGTACTTGGACTCATGGGATTCCAACGCAACTGGATACACCACTACGCCAGCTTGGCGGCACCATTGACAGAACTGAAGACCATTGCGTTCCGCAACTGTGAAGCAAAAGCGAATCCGGCAAGGAGACAATTTGCAAAGCGTTGCCAACTTCCGTTCGTGCCGCCTCGACCCACACCGGGACCCGATGGAACCGTGTGTCCCAAAGCCCAGCAAAAATATGAGGAATTGGTTGCCTATCTGCCACGCCTTTGGGACAAAGCAGTCAAGTCTTTCCAAATCCTCAAGGATCGTTTGTGTTCAGCAGTGGAACTGGCTCACCCAGATTATACTAAACCATACATACTGAGAGTAGATACGAGTCGCCTTAATGGTATCGGAGCCGCATTGTACCAAATCCAAGATACCGGCAAATTACAACCTGTGCTATTCCTCTCACGACTCCTAACCTCCACAGAGTCCCGATACGGAATATGCGAAGCCGAAACCTGCGGCCTCGTTTGGGCACTCAAAAAGCTCATGCATTTCCTTGACCACAACGAGATCTATGTCTACACCGACCACAACGCTATTAAACAGTCATTTATGGACGCGGACGGTAGAGCAAAAGTTTCCGACCGTCTACGCTGCTGGCGTCTCTTTTTGGAACGATTCGCAAGCAAATTGAAAATTATCCATGTCCCTGGTTCGACCTTGACAGACGCTGATGCCCTTTCAAGACTGCCTCGAATGCAAACCACAAACACCCCTATCGGTCAATACATTACTACAAGAGCGCAGACCAGAAGACAGCTATCCTCGAAAGATCAACTCCCAACCCAAGACCAGCCAGCTCAATCCCATCCTAACCCATCGGGAAAGAAGAATCGTTTACATCATAAAACTGATGCCACAGTGACTACACGAGTCCAAGACGACATGAACGCAACCACACTTGTAATGTCATCAGAATTGATGACTGATTTCGTTGCAGACTACCCCAAGGATAAGTCACTTTGCCACATATACAGGAAGCTGACCAAACAATGCCTCGACCATACAAACAACCCTCAGATACCCCTCACCCATACACTCTTCCGTATCGACCCCGAAACCAAACTATTATACTTTATGGACCCCGACGGAGACAGACTTGTGATACCAGCTACCCAAAGACGAACAATATTGCGCATGGCGCACGATGATCGTACCCACGATGGCATATGGAAGACGTTCCAGTTCCTTAAAAACCGAGTTTTCTTCCGAGATATGAAGAAGACCATAACTGAATACATCAACGAGGGATGTCCCCAATGTACCGGCGCAAAACACAAACCCGGCCTACCTTATGGAGACCTCCAACCAATTTTATCTCCTAAGATTCCTCTCTCAACTCTATGCCTGGACTTCATAGTAGGCTTGCCGGACTCCGCCCACGGTAACAATGTTATATTTCTCATAGTCGATAAGACATCCAAAGCACTGAAAGGCCTGGTGGGTTCGAAGACTTTTACTACCCACGATTGGGCAACTGCCTATATCAACCACGTTTATCCAGATTGGGGCCTTCCTGATACATTCATATCCGATATGGACAGCAAATTTACTTCCGATCTCTGGACCTCCCTGTGTAAGGCCGCGAACATAACGGTCAAATTCACAGCTGCCCACCACCAATCGGCGAATGGCCAAGCCGAACGTATGGTCCAGACCTTCGTGACAGCAATGGTCACGATACTGGGTGCAAGACTGGACCCCAGCGGTTGGGAAGAGGTTGTCCCCCATGTACTACACTGTTTGAACTCATCTACATCTACAACCACAAAATATTCACCATATGAACTACTGTACGGGCGAAAACCCAAGACCTTCCTACCAATTGACCATTCCGTTGCAGATACCGACGATTACGCGGTCACCCAACAAATGCTACGCCAAGAAGCAGCCGACTCGTCTGCCATGGCACAGGCTAAAATGAAAATATATTACGATAAAAAGCATGAGTCACCCCCATGCATGGAAGCCGGCGACTGGGTCTACGTGAAACTCGCAAAAATCGCCAAAGACGGATATCACCTAGGCAACCAAACCAAGTTATCATACCGCAAAGCAGGACCCTATCAAATCAAGGAGGTCATTAATCCCCTCAAATACCGTATCGACTTACCCACCTGGCTGCGATGGAACCCTGATATATCAATCGAACACCTCATACCAGCTCGACCAGACCGCTTTGACAGACCACTGCCCGAGATGGGCCCTCTGCAGATCGACGGTCAAGACAAATTTATTATCGACCATATCATCACCCACGCAATGATGAAGAAACCAGGTGATACTCATAACAAACTATACTATAAAGTCAAGTGGATGTCCTACCAAGATCCTACATGGGAACCTTTCGAGGCGCTGCGAACGGACGTTCCCAAACTTTTGCAGGATTACCACAATCGCACCCATACCAGACCCCCTCAAGACAATGTGGACGTCGCCTGGCTGCAAGCTCTGTGATGTTCTGCCACGTGAGGACACGGGCATTTTTCAATGTACGGGGGGGGCATGTAGTATCCTACGATGTACCCAAGGAGTAGGTACGAGAGAGGACCAGGGCAGGTGCGCCCAGCATGCTGTAGAGGTTATATCCCGCACCTATTAGCCTGGCCCGTAGATCTTAGACTTAGACATACACACAGTTGGCACCCATATTGGCTTGACCTTGCACTTCGTGATTCTAGGTATTGAGCCCTGCACCCCTGCGTGGTGCACGATAGACCCCTAGCGGGAACGAACGAACGAACCTGACCCTGAAATCCTGAACCACCCTTACTAGTGTAGGATCGACGGCCGGTGACCGTTGGCCGAGATCTACACAACCTTACTTCGTACCTCTCCCTTACCCACATGTAATGCCTGCGTACCGTACGTCGTTGACTTGATTAATTACGTACGTATAAGAGACTGACAGGAGGTACTCGTGCCACACCCCGTGGCATCGGTCATGCTGCTGCTGCTGACTCGGGGCGCATGCCGTCTTCGTATAGAGTTCTGATTTGCGATACAGCCCTATTGTCTGTCTTATTGTATGCAATCCATGAATTGGTTCCCAGTTCTCGGAATATCTGGGTCGACGAGTCTGCGAACGTGTAAAAGGCCATCGCATGGACTCGACATTGCACTTATACCTACATACGTCTTACACGAGACCTACCGAATTCCGCCGTACTCCGTACAGACAGACACGCCCGACTAACACCTCGAATGCCGTAGCTCAAGCGCCGTCACAGCCCAAAACGAAGCTGCTCCTTTTTCCACGCTTCTAGGTATCTATCAAACGGATTTACGGATTTCTAATCATCCCGACGCAGACGCCGTAGCGTAGACAATTATTTCCCTAGCTTTCAGAAGGAGAAAAAAAGTCTTACTCGAAATAGTAACAAAACAGCGAGAAAAGAGCGTGTTATGTACCTACACTACCTACATACCCTATTGACGACTTTAACTACGGATACCATGGAACGGAGTTTCGCAGACCCAAGTCCTAATTTTCCCTTCTTCCTCCCTCTCTTTTCACCTACGAATACGCAACTAATTATGTCGCCCTCACAAAACGTAAGCACCATTCCCGTTTCACACGTCCTTCCGGAAGCGCGTTCCCAAACGCCTGGGTCCCTCTCGTGCGTGCGTGGGTTCTGTCGCGCTATTCCCTTCGTCGTTAGAGGGAGAAGAATTGCAGAACCAACAGGTTGTTCGCGGCTTGTTGTTTGTACTGTGTTTGTCCGCTAGGAGGCACGCAGTGAGAAGTAATTCCATGTGCTGGTGGAAGAAGGAATGTGACGGTTCCTATGTACTCGTATTGTAGCGACCACGTCATCGAGAAGGAGGAATGTCTAGAAGCACGATGCAGAGATAAAACGCCTCGACAGGCGCAGCAAAGTCCTGTACTTGCATCGTACATCTGTAGGTGCCTGCCGTGGAAATATTCCGATGAGCGTTGTTGGTGTTTCAGATTGATCACTTGTACATACCTACTTCATACAATCGGTTATAATACCAACAGGTTATCGTCCCAACTTCTCTAATAAAGTTGGATCTACCGAGTAGTTAATCAGAGAGAATAACTTGTTATGTTCTACGCATGGGGGCAGGCATTTGGCTGCGACGCCACGTGCGCGTAGGGCATGGATGGATGGTTCGAGCACGCACATGGCGTTCATATACTCTATCTAGGATACATTCTCATTACAGATGTTGGCATTATAGGCCGATCTAGAGTTCTATCGTTCTGTTGACAACCCGGTTAACAAGCAATTTTAACACCGGCATGGATACGATGAGTGTTGGACACAGCCTTATAAAATGGACATAATTATGCTCCTTTGACTGAGGGAGAGGAGTTGACGTTTAATTTCGCCCGTCTTACATGTCGTGTCGGGTTAATCGTAGGTAGGTAGATGATATGTACTCGTAGATACGATCGGGGATCAGAGTCCAGACAGACTATTTCCTCCCGTCTGTGCGGCCGAGTTATTCCCTCTATCGTAGCTGACGATGTCCTGAATATCCTGATCATCATCTCCGTGATACCACAGTTGACATACATCCAGTCCCTCTCAACGAAAAGAAACATATCGCCAAGCTCCATTCATCTCGCCCTACCGATACAACCAATCCTCGTCTCGTCATGTGGTGCGACGTAATTAGCGACGAGGACGAGTGACGCAATTCCTTTCCTACCGTAGAATCCGTTTCAAGCACAAAGCCAGCCAGAGATCTAGGCTTAACTACCACGCCTTCTCCGGAATAACCAAGGGCGTAAGAACCAAGTTTTCCTTACCTTACTATAGAAGTGAAGAAAATAATCAGCCCTAATTAACACCTCCGCCGTCCCCGATACAACAGCTAATGCCACGCCGAGCCCGAGCTGAAAACACATCTAGATCTCAACTCCTCTCCTAATTTTTCATTTTTTGGTCAATGGTTGAGCTACCTATCGATTGTTGGGTACAAAGTAAGAAGGGACACTCCCCTTAACTCGTAGACAGACAGTTAGCAAGGCAATACTTTGCGGTCGGTTGAGAACAGCTATGGGACGTACGGAGTAATCCGTCTCGTTGGAGATACAACTGAGAAAAGAATGGCATTCGCTACGTCCGCTGCCAAGCACTTACCGCCTGCCTGTCGACCTGACTCGTTCGTTGCGTTCGTTCACGACTTAACATCCTCTCTTCCTCTTACAGAAAATTCCTTCAGCTGCTATTTGTCCTACCAAATCAGCACTCACTTCTGTGCCGACCTAACACCTCGCTGAAACCTCTAACATGATGCCGTCGTAGGTACGCTCCTAACCGGGCCATGAAAACCAAACACCGTCCTTCTTGGACCCGGCGATAAGGACCTCATCAGTCCTTAACGCCGAAATGATGGATCTCTCTCTACTCCTTGGCTTTGTTCGGTGTTCTATCGTAGTTTAAGCTTCTGTATTCTATCTGTGTTCTTCGTTTTGCTCTTCGGTATCCTACTCGTAGATGAGATGTATTCTATACGGACTCTAAGCCAGAAGTAAACCAACGACAAACGAATTCCCAGGGCTGTCGTTGTTATTATCGTTGTCCTTGGCTCGTGTTTCATCCCCTTCACTGGCGGGATCCGAGTTCACGACGGATTCCCGTGCCGAATATTTTCCCGTACCTCAACGCCAAGCGATGACGAAGGAAGGAGCCCTGACAGACGGGTGAATCCCACGGCAGTTCGAGTAGGTACGTGATCGAGATTACGTATTGCAGCGCAGACAGGTACGGAGGTATGTATGTATTCCGTAGGTATGTACAACCCAACGAGATATCGAGGTGTATGCACGCTCGCCAATACCATCTTAGTTCCCTAGCTTCAATGCTTGTCGTGCGTATGTAAATGTGTACGAAGCAGCTAAGCTATTCGTGCGCGAGTACGGGATGCGTCACCCAGTCGCTTGCTTCGTAGCTCTACCTACCGAGGTGCGTATAGTAATTAGATGAGCCGCATGTACGCGCGCCGAACTCCGAGCTGTCGTCCATGTTCTTACATCGCGTGACAACCGAGACAACTGGACATAGCTGCGCGCATTCACTCACGAGATTGGTATGAGCGGTGTTGTGAATGGGCACCGGGTATACCATCTCCTTGTTTCCGTTCGTTACCACAGTCCATGACTGTTTCCAGAAGAAAAGGAGTAGGTTAGGTCGCTCTCTCAGACGGTAACGGTAACGGGTAGATATTCCCAGCTTCCCTTACCTCCTTATTCCCGGCGTCACTGCGAAGCTGAGCAGATTCGTAACCTCCGTCCCATGCCATATCCCCAAGTCCTGCGTACAGCGTCTCAAGCTGAAGACGATCCCACGACGGTCCATCTCCATCCCTGACATCCAGCCAGCACCATCCCCAAGCGAGGCTTATCCTCCCCCATCCCAGTCCTCGCATCATCAAACCCATCTCATCAAAACAAGCTCATTAATCAAACGAGCTTACATCCTTTCCCTCCAAGCAACAAAGCAAGTAGATAATCGAACCAACACGCAAGCATCCGATCCTCACCACCATGTAATCCATACATAAGCGGTGCGGCCCGCATACATACGTACATCTCTATCTATCCAAAACCACCCACCGAATCGGAACACCCGGCATCGCAAACAAGGCGAAACGAAGAGGTCACATTACCTCATGTAGTGTAGGTCCGTGACGCCCGCTTTGTGAAACGTCCTGACCTTTGTGGCTGGCTGATCTTCTCTCCTCCTCCCCTCCTTCTCCTCCTTTCCTATCCATCAGATAGGGAGAAGTCAGTGACAGCGATCGTGGCGCGGATAAAACGGGTTCAGTGTCCCCGTGAACCGCACATGAAACCGCGGATATAGACACCCGAGACGTCCGGGGAATGGGGAATGCAACGGTGAAAAATTGGGGGATGAGAAAGGGTACAGCATATGTCTGTGTCCCGGTATGAAGAGAGTACAGAGTATAATCGCACAAGGCCCCCGTCGCGGAAGAGGGGGGCCATTGCTATAGCCTCATTATTTCCCTACGGCCCAATGCCGGTCGACCCGTGATTCCAAATGATCCTCCCAGGCACAAGGAAAATGGGGGCCAGAAAAATTCGGGATTTGGGGGGAACCCCCCTCGACTTTGCCTTGCTCCGGGTAGGTATAAGCCAGGCTAAGCGCCGATGGTGAGGTCGCAAGGTACCTACCTTCAGAGAAAAGTGCCGATCGCATATTTCCAAAACACACCCTACCGCGAGCTATCCCCGCTCTGCTTCTCGGGCCGCTTGACGTAGGACTGGCGTAAGGCATCATCTTTCAGGCAGTCGGGGGGTGCGCCTCGCAGCCCTGCAGGCTAGCTTGCGCACTAGAATATGTGATGGCACGTCACCTGGGATGCGAGGAACCAGGTTGTAGTGGGCTGGAGATGGATCTGACGGCATCTTTTTATCTGCATAATTACGAAGTAGGGAAACCGAAAGAAGCTTGCATCCGCGCAGATGTTTTTCGATCCGAACAGTCGCGGTATTCGGGGCGCAGCTCCGAGTATGGACTTGTATCGGTAACAGGTAATACATGTATAATACAGTAAGTACGGATAGATTAAGTAGCTGTAGCAGTCAGTCTATCCAGCAGTGATATATGGGATATAGGGGGTACATCGTCAGTCGTTTTATCCCGAGAAGAAGCTTTCCACCCCGTGATACAAAATCAACAATGTGCCGCGAAAGCCAAGCAATAATGTCTTCCTCTCCTCCCTGTGCTTCCGAAACCCGGTCGATGGTTCGGCCACGTATGGGCAAATTTCAGCGATTCACTTACCGTGCCATGCACTGCATGAGATAGATCGCCCCCAATGCCCGCACCATGTGTCGCGCTCGTCGATCCGGATGTGGCGCCATGAGAGACATGACTAATCGCCCTTGGCGGCGGGCGTGTCGCCAACACTTGCAGCAATATTGCAGTCGTGCGTGTTGACTTTATTTCCGTTGCTAAGCCGTAAAGTACGTATGTACGTACGTACGCAGTAGGCAGGCTAAAGCCTCGTTGCATCCAACGGCGGAGGGAAAGCTGACATGATTGGATGCACCGCGGAAGGGCGGTCGCTTTGGATGGGTGCTGTGTTGTTTTGGTTCGTTGTGTTGTTGTAGCTCGTAGGGTGCCAGTAAGCCCGTGGGAAGCGATGTTACATCAATACGCAGACCAAAGATGACAAAATGGCCGACGATCCATGGGTGCTGTGGAAATAGTCTGAAGCATGGCAAACGTACTCGCTCTTATTCCGTATTGCGTACGAAGTCATGTACACATTCGATAGCAACATGCGTTCGACTCAAGGAGGAATAGCGAGATGTACGAAGTAATCCGTGTACTTCTTGTGTACACCGGAAATACTTCGTCCAGAGGTCAGGGATGAAAACATCCCCGTCGTACCAGAATGGGTATTTTGGGAAATAAAAGAAAAAACGGATAGGCGGCAGTTGGAGAAATGCGTTGGAAATCGTACTCCCCCCCTTCCCCTCCCCCCACCAAGTTCCGATTCCCGAACACCATGCATCCCATCACTGAACAAGCTTATAAGCTTAATTCGAGGGACATGCAGCCGCGAGCGAATCAGACCCCCGCGACCAACGACGCCACACGACACCCGCATGCGAGGCTTGTAGGGCCGTGAGATGATGCGCCCAGCACCGGCCTCCACCAAGCCAGCCGCTGACCAGCTTCCATTGGGACGATGCGACGCTGCCTCGTTTGAGCAACTGTGTGTGTGCATACGAGTACGTGTGTGTATTATTGTGTGTGTGTCGTGTTGTGTACCAGTTGCATGTATTCCGTAGCAGTACTGCGACTGCAACCCCATTGCTGAGAAGGCAGATAGCCGGTTTGGATCCCACACTCGGATGACGGCCATGGAATCCTCTGGATTGCGATTGGAGGATCGGGAAAAGGACCATCGCATCGCCTTTCACTTAATCCTCAACGCCTCCAATGTCACCCACGAGAATGACCGCCGAGGGAATGCTGATATGTAATAAAAAATGTAAGACCTACCTAATCTGCGCCAGCGAAGAGATCGATGACACCGTCCCAGTCCCAACACTACAGATTGCGACGTGACGAAATCTTACCAAAGCGGTATAAGGCAGACATCCTTTGCACGCTCAAACGTGTGCCGAGACCGCCAAATCCGACCTCAAGTGGTAAACAATGGGCAATGCCAATCAACCATGCAGTTACATGAACCAGAGATTAGACCGAACAACTTCGCTCACGTGCGTCAGGATGTGCGCCGCTCCTCGGCAACGTCAGCCCGGCGTTGTTGAGGATTGATGAGTATGCCTTGCTAGGTACCATTCAAAAGTTGGTACGCTGATTGATGTATGCAGTCGTCTTACCGGAATCCATCATGAGCGGATCCCTTCATCGTCAGCAACAGATTAGGCAAGCTAGTCGTCGCCATCAACCCCTCTCCCTCACTTCTTGCAGGGCCCCTGACCGGAAGAAAAAAAAATGAAAAGAATTGGGGGCAGCAACCCATGTCACTACGCAGTCATAGAGTAGTATTACTTCTCAACAGTAAAAGGTAGGTAAGTCTCTGGTGTCACAGCAGATGTGACCTACCAAAGAACGGTGCAATGTAGCACGACCAACAGTATCGAGTAGTCGTAGTCGTTGTCAACAGCCGCATAACCACTGAAATGTGTTTCTTGGTCCTCATCGAAATCGGGCTGACCAGTTTTCAAGATAACCGTAATGATCTGTGAAAGGACGAAGCAGCTTCATGAAAGTAGGACCGACTGAGCGTAGACCTGGGGAATGGTTTCGGAAGGCGAGCCATTGCTATACGTTGTTTTGCGGTCGTGACCCAAGATAAGATTGACTGCTTAAGCGATGCCAAGGTGATATTTCGATTCATTTCGACCCGATATCACTCTCTGAGACTGAGACTGCCGGTGACACGACGATAGTAGTGAACCCGTGACCTCGAGTTCCAGTGATTGGTGCTACTGGATGTACGAGTACATGTATGAAAGAGGACAGAGAAAAAAATATGCCTGCAGGTAACATTGGAAACCAGTTTATGGGTCCAGTGTCGGCTACCCGGAGACGGATAAAGGTCTGTGCATAAGGATGGGAATAAGTCTGGAATCCGTGATTATGAGTTGTGAGGCAAGGAGGAGACGCCATCGCTGGGCACTTCATTAGGCTCAACCTGTCTTGTTCGTTGTATGGGACAATGATGGGAACACCTACACGATGTCACCGTGATTCCCTAGTCTTGGTGGTGCAGAGTCCGCGAAAAGGAGCAGGCAATTAAGGTTACCTGCTTTGCGTGTGCATTTGCATGCTTCGAGTGGTCGTGCAGGACCCCCAATCGCTGTTGGATATGAGATCTGATCAAGTTGCAGAGACAGAAGCCGTACCCGGCGTGGCATCGGCTCCTCGAGCCAATGCTATTCCGTATTCGCTGGGGAGTTGGTAAGAAACAGAACCGTACAGAGTACTTCCGTAGCTTGTATCGCCATCTTCGCTCCGACATGCCGCTTGATGCCGAGACGTGACATACATAGCTGAGCACTGGCCACCGAGTCGGGAACACGAAGACTGTTGGTTGCTAGGTCATACAGGCCAGGCCTTGCACAATTGTGTATCTCCCTGATGCGGTGCCGTACGAAGGGGCGTGAAAGCCAGAAGTTCGCCTCGCAGTCACATGCGCATCTTGGTGTAATCTGTACGTCGCTCTGGATACCAGTAAAGAGGCGAAGCGTTGGAATAAGGCAATTTCGCCTCAGATGCCAGATATCTAGCGCACGAGTCACACAGCCAGATAAGTGAGAATTGTCCGCTGCAGCCAGCGGTACGGCGCTGCCGTACTACCGTGCGTGGCCTCGGCTGCATGCGATAGCTACCTTACGCGGGATCTACGGCACGACTAAGCATACCACGCTCGTGATCGTCGGAGGATGGATAGATCATCATTATCGTGCCCCGGTATGTAGATCGGGTTGTCTCTGTAGGCCTGAACCACTTTAGTACGTATGCTGATGCATCCATAGGTTAGGTGAAGCTTCCATGTCAACTTGCTCTGCTGTTGTTTGATATTCCCAATAGTAGCCGCCGAGATGTGGCCGTAAAATGGGGCGCGTCGGGTACGCGAGCATTGAGAACAATTCGAATGTTTGACTACCTTGTTTCGGCTACTGACTGGAACATATCACTCTGAGTGGCCCGTTTCCATGAGCCGAACGAAAATAACTGGCTTGGGGAAGAACTTAGCAGCTTCACCGGTTACTGACTGAAATCGACGGCTCCAGCACACAATGACAAACTGGGTGCACGAGACGTACGGGCCGGTAATTGTTATTACATAAGGAGAGACCGAATCGGTCTCCGGAGCAGACCTCAGATGGTCTCGGGTTAGGGTCCGGAGCCAGCGCGATGTAGTACTTTTCACGAAGGAGGTAGGGTGAAGACGTTAGAGGATCACGGTGACCGAGGGAGAGTACAGACAGTGTGTTTGGCGTGTTGAGATGAGTTGGCGACCATTCAATTAAATCTTTGGTGGATAAAGCCTCATTATAGCTCGCCCAGAGTCATGTAAGGAACGGCTGTCTCGTATGAGTGTCGCACGAGCGGTAGACTAAATCCCAGAGGAGTAACGGTTAACGAGCAGCGCTTTGCATCGCAAAGCTAGCCGTTTAGCAATCGCAGCGACCATACCAACGAGGGAAGGCCGTTGTATCATGAATCGTCTGAACGCCCGTAAGATAGCATATGAGGCGGTCAAAACCTAAGCCGAATCCGCCATGAGGTGGGCAGCCCCATCGTCGCAGATCAACGTACCAATCCAGGTTGTTGCCAGCTTCTTGAGGAGTCTCGGAAGAACCGTCAGGAGACAATGTAGGATTGAGGCCACGGGCGCGCATGGATTCTATCAGATCAGATAGTCGATGCTCACGCATCGAGCCGCCCGCAATCTCACAGAATTCCGGCACTAACAGATCGAAGCACTCAACTGTGGCTCTCGAAGATGCTACACCGGAATCCGCATCGGTTGGCATCATATAGAATGGCTTGATGTCACGGGGGTAGTTTGTGACGAATACCGGACTAGAGCCTTTGCCAACCTTGGTGGCAATGTACTTCTCGTGTTCAGTATGAAGGCCTTTGCCCCAGGACGGCTTGTGACTGAATTGCACATCTGCAGCTTCCAACAACTCCACAGCCTCTGTGTAGGTTATCCGAGGCCAATCATCTTGAGTAAGACCATGCCAACGTTGGCTGACTTCTTCAAGAGGAGCTAGATCTGGGGAGCGATCGCCGTCCGAATGAAGCAGCTCCCCAACCACCTTCGTTCCTGAAAGACGAGTAGCGACATACCTCAACATATCTTCAACTAAATCCATTACGGCTTTTTGACTCTCCGCAAAGCTGAGTTCAGCCTCCAGCATGTAGAACTCACTCAGGTGCCGGGGCGTGTCACTCTGCTCAGCGCGAAAAGTTGGTGAAAGTGTCCATACGTTGCCAAGAGACTGTGCTAGGGCCTCCAGATGCAACTGAGACGAAACAGTGGTATAAACCTGCTGTCGAAAGAAGGGTTTGGCTGGATCAGCGGCTGAAGCATGACGCTCACTGCCTGTGACGACATGGAAGACCTCTCCCGCACCCTCGCAGTCCGAAGAACTGAGTATCGGGGGGTGTGTCTGAACAAAGCTTCGTTCGTTGAAGAAGTTCGTGAGGCACTGGATTAGACTTGAGCGAAAGCGCAAGACAGACGAGTTGAAAGGGATTCGCGGGCGAAGATGGGGTAGGGTTCTCAGAAACTCAGGTGTCTGATATTTCTTTTGTATTGGGAATGTCTAGTAACGTACGTAAGCATCAGACCACAGAGATTCAGCCGCTCGATGAATATATAGCACACCTTTGCGTCACAGGGGCCCAACACGGTGGCTTGTGATACTTGCATCTCATGACTCTGAAGGCGGCCTTGAGATGGGACCCAGGAGCCGTCAAATTGAACAGCCGCGCCCACGGTCAAGCTACAGACTCTGGCGTTAGCCTGAAGACGCCTTGTGCATATATGTCTACGACTGACACCCTACCCTTCTGCCTGGTCAGCAGGCACAACCGCTTGCAGCGATTCTAGAGACGAGCCATCTCCTAGAGCAACAAAATGGAAGCGTTTCTGAGACCGTACGGATCGAACATGTCCCTTTATCTTCACGCTCTCGATCGGAGTCTCGGGTTTTAAGTCGAGCAACTCAGAAATAGTCGCTGGCTTCGTTGATATGTATGCTCGTGGAGCCGCAGGAGTGAAGATGAGGCGTCTTGGACATGTCCGTACGATTCCTCGTACGCGCGGCAGAATTGCGGACATCTCAATGAATCACTATTCTCATGCCTTACTCAGAAATATGAGTAATCGATGAATGTAATACTGAGAAGAACGCTTCAATTCGAGCTGTGTCTTGAACCAGAGTCTCAAACTGCTGGCTGAAAATGGGTGAAGGAGGATCAGTTGAAGTTGGATGAAGCCTTCCAAGAATTGAGGTTCGTGAGAGCTACAAAGTACCTGACACGGCTTACATAAGGAATTTGCCAAGTTTGACACCTGGAAACAGCTGTTATCGGTTTTTGGAAGCGAAACCTTATCCCTTAACAGCTGCAAAAGCCGGCAGTAGAGAGTGTGTGAATTGCTGGCGCACCTGGCATCCGATCATACTTCCCACGGACATTCTTTCTGCCCACGGCTGCGACTTCTTCTCACCCAGTCGTTCTTGACTCGTGATCATCATAGCAACTCCCACACAAAATTTACGGTTTATTTCCTTCGTCATGAAGAAATTCTCATTAAGAAACTTAGTAGTGACAATCTCTGCCATCACATTCAGCTGATCACCATAAATAAATCAAAGATTCCCAGTTACCGAGAGACGACCCGATGGAAGTGAATGGTGAGAAATGCATATCGGTGTTGTTTGATCCGTCTTCAAGACACCGGAGTACGATTCTGACATAAGCGGTGACCTTCATGGTCTTCGAGGGCTGGAAGTTGACATCTCACACATCGAAGACAGTCTCCCGTTGCATATGGTGACAAACAAAGCGTTTGCCATATATGGACGCTTGTGATCTCACTCGACTCCATGAAACTATCATCTAATATTCTCGATTCTCTTCATAGCCCGATATGACAGATTTCAGGAGATAACCTCAACAGGAGCTGTCGGTCATAATACCGAACATGGGCGTCCCGACGACTAGGAATCTCACCTGAGAAGGTCTGGCATTTGCTGTGCTTCCAGATGGTCAGATTATCCCTGAGTTGCACCATGCCGTGACGTACTTTTTTGCGCCGCATGTGCGAGCTTCCGCGACCTGCCATGGCATGATTTCCACATCAACGACTCTCGGTTCGTTCAGATATTGGTATAACTTTTGGCGCTTGATTGCCGTTTTGCGTCGTTTCTCTGAGTCGTCACATCACTCGGTAATGGGAGAAGATATATACAGAGGATGTCTCGTCTCCTTGAAGCCGAGCTTGTATCGGAAGATTTAATTGAACGACCTCATCTCTGTCCCATCCGTCCCAATGGAACCCAGCTCGGTCTCATCGTCTTCGTCTCTGGATTGGACGATTCCGGCCTCGACCGAGTACATGCTAGGGTCTTCGACTCCAGCATATCCAATCGTCTCACGACTGCTCCCAGACTGTCTCAAGATGCTGCGCGGTGAAGAGTACAATTCAGATCTGTGTGACTTCGGCTATCTGCAGTGTGTTTCCTGATCTCACTTGGGACTTCGGTTCCCGTTTATTTGGAAGATCTACAGCGTCACATGGCTTCTCAGTCAAGTTTCTTCGCTGTTTCTCGAAGACGTCGAAGAAGAACAGGCGAAATACCCTCGTCTTCTCGACATATCATCGCCTACCTTTCATTCGCTCATTTCAATGTCTAGGACATTTGTGCCTGATCATGCAATCATTTTGATTTCCGTCACACAGAGTATATCGGTTGTTCGCCGCGGCGTGGACTTTCGGCTGACCTGGCTCGAAACATTTACTTGAGCGCTACCGAGATGTTCTTCCTGAGCTATATGACGCACGTGGGTGATGTTGACAGTTGTATAAGAGGATGGATGTCTGTCTACCCACTTCATCTCTCTCGAATATCATGAAGCATCAAAAGAGAATTGCAACTAGCACGGACTAGAACTAGGTGGGGTTTTATTCGCGACCATCTGTCGAAATGCCTTCGTCTAAGCCCAAGGCTGCTGATGTGGTGGCTGAAACAAAGGACTATTACATTCCCATCATCCGCAGAGACTTTTCTCAGCAATGGCCAACCCATTCCTATCTTTTCCAGAAGCCACTAGAACAGATTCCTTTACAGCCTCTGGGCCCTTCATTGCCCCCAAATCCCGAGTTCTGTAAGCTGCCCCTTTTCCTACTGCTAATTCAAAGGCCGTGCTCTAATCGACTGGCGCAACAGATATCTGTGCCGGTGATCCTGTCAAGTTTGCCATCGACTGGAAAGAGCGGGTTCAGACTCGAATACCATTCATCTGCGCCGCCCATGACAAACGGGCTGGCGGTGATTGGGAGTCGGGACTTGTCGGTTACGAAGAACGACTATGTAAACGCAGTACTCTTTCAGCTGCCTTGAGTATTCCGGGACCGGGATCTCAGGTTGACTGCAACTATCCCATTCCATCCGAGGGCGGTATCTACTCCGAGTTCGTCGTCGTATTCCGAGGACCTCATGACCGATACGAGAAACTAAGTCGATGGAACGATCTGCCCGTCGTCTCCATGCCTCCCGTGCGATGGCCGAGACTCAATCAGATGGGCTCGAAGTTTGTCTTCCCAATGGAACGGGATCTCGTCAAGAATAAGATCCGATCAGCTCTCCGTATCTGCGCATATTACGGTCATCGTTCTGTGGTCATAGGAGACTTCGGCCTGGGAAATAGCTGTCGCAATCCGCCTCAAGAGCTTGCCGAGATCTGGAGGGAAGTGTTCTTGTACGACCCGGAAATCCGCGGGCGGTTCGATCACGTAGCGTTCGTATTCGAGGACATTCATGCTAGCACGACAAAGTTCATTCTTCAGGACCTTCATCGGAAGCACAGGCACGACCACACGAGTCGTCACAAGTCGAGATCAGGGTCTTCTGCTAATGCAGGCTCGCACTCTTATGAAGAATCAGCGGGTCTGACGGACTTTCAACATTTCCAAAACGTCTTTAACGCGGGCGAAATACACAACCTCATGAACCGCATAGATCCTCGGTATGACATCTCCATGCTCACAAGCTAACAACCGTCAATCTTCGAAACTGCCGTACGCCATTGCACGACATTGGAGGACCAGCGGACGATGCAACCTAAGCCGGATCTATCCGAACACCAGCTATCTATCCAAGTCGAGCAACCTGAGAAGATGTTTGTGCCACCTATGTCTTTGCTTGAGAGGGTCTTGGCATCTATGTTCTTATTGGAGTGATGATTGCTTGTAAGAGTTCTGGTCGTCGGACAACGTTGTTTTATCTCGAGTTCCTACTTCCTGTCATTCGCAACACCCAGCAAATTCCTGACTTCTCATGGACAAGGACAAAAGCGAAAGAGACGTCATGATCCAAGTATGCAGGTCATCGTCATCCACAATCACACAAGGTGTAGAACGGTTAGACAGAACGGGGACGAATCATTTTTTGGGCATGGAGGGACCTTGGGCATTCACGGGAGTTCTTTAATGTTGCGCATAGCTGGATGGAGAAACAGAGACATGGCGCTCTGAAGTCTCTCAGCCCCTGGATTCTAAATGCTTCAATTACATGTACTACTATATGGCGGCTCCTGTGCACCAAAACAATTCATGACAGCTATAATAACTGACTTAAGTGCGGCCGCGCGGCCATCCTACAGAAGCGAAGATAAAAGCCCGGAGCAGTTCGTCCTATATTCCAATGTCTTGGTGACAGATGTATCACCTCTACCTCCATCGGTAAAGTGTATCAGAAGTGTATGCGAAGAGACGAGACATGAGACAGCCGATGCGGTCCAGACTTACCTGTACGCGCGAGCTCTCACCTCACGTCAGTTCTCCCCAATACCCGAGAAAACAAGACAAATAAATTGAGACCCCCCTTCACTTTCATTTTCTTCTGGCTGCGGATTCCCGAGGGGCCGTCTCTTCAGCTAACGGGCGTAAGAGGTTTTCTTCGGTCAGTTTCCTTTACTACCGTGATCGGAGCCATTCCGGATCCCTAACGGGAAAGAAGGAAAAGAGATATGGACCTTTTGCAAGACATTCATAGAATCACATGATTCACATCGACCCTGCAGGAAACAGTACACAAAGATCCCTCCCATTGATTTAGGGAGATGGAGATGTATTTTTCGTGGCACGGTGAAAAGGTCCCAGCTGGGTAACGGGATGCTTGCGTTACGCAAAAAGGAACAGGGCTTAATAGGTATAGCAAGGATTTAAGTGAGGTAGGGAACTGATTGCAAGGGGTAAAGTGCAAGGAGATGGATCGAGATACGGGAACGGACGTCGGCCGCGGGGGACGACATTGTTTGCCTTCGCCATCTCGTTTCCCTAGGTGAATGTTCCTCACCTCCTCTTCTGACTACTAACGTATCCCTCACCTCGCTACGTAGATGCGCATCCGAATCCCAACCGCCATTCGGCTCGGTTCGGTTCGGCTCGGTTCGGTTTGTTAGGTAGGTATGTATGTATGTCCCGCGCGGTACGTACGATACGAAGGTCGCGGCCGAGAGCGGGACGAATCCGTTTTCGTTTTCCTTATTTACTCGGGTAGTTTCTTCGTTACTTGGGTAGTTTCTTACCCACCTACCTAGGTACATACATCAGGTAGACAGGTAGGTAGGTGGTAGATGGAAGGGATGTATATGGTGGTAGGTGAAGTTGCTGACGGTACGCTCGATCATGATCATGATATATGCATGATCGATGAATGACAGGTCTTACTTGTCTCCGTCTATATACCTACCTACCTCCTGGGAAATATGTAGGTAGGGAAGTAGGTAAATTCAGCCACGGCGAGTGGCAGCGGGGAGCTGCAGGAGATTTCTTTTTCCGTTTTGATGAACGAGGATAGGTACCTAGTGAACGACGGGCGAAGGACGGGATGGCAGTGAGTATGGCTGAGGCTAGGGAGATGCTGGTGAAGGTTTGATATGAGAAGCCTGGGGGTTTTTTGTTTGCAAAAACGCAACACTGATGTATTTTGACTAAAGAAGGCGGTAAGATAGGTAGCTGTGGTATTCAGCATGAGTTCAAGCGTTGATATCAACAAGCGCATCATGAGAACGTAACAACCAAGGCGGACCCAACATCACTTCGATTTCTCAATCAAGTCCCACTGCTAACTGACAGTAAACCCGCCGGCATTATAGTCATGTCCTTGCGTCTTAGAAAGGGGTAGGCATTCCTAAAGTGGCGTTTGCTAAACTTCAGACACTCCCGTCGCAAAAAGATTGGGAGTTGTATCATTTCGGTATTAAAATCAACATGTAAAGGCCCTCTGTAGCGACAGTACACCGAAACTGAAACGTAATATCGTACTTAGTGGTATTCAGGGGAGTAAAAAAAATACAACATGACCGGGGTTTTTTCCTTCGCGGTTTCTTTACCTTATAGTAGAGACAAACCGACTCGCTTTTTGTGGAAGACAGCTCCCTTTCATGGTATTCTAGTGCGCGCAATTGCCTACAGACTGTTCTTTTGATTTCATGGTTTAATCTGCTCACCAGTAACTAGGACGTAAGCCGGAGAAAGTCGATGCTATGCTTCCCTCGTCGCCTTCTCTTCGTCTTTGCCCAGCCAGCTGGAAAAATCAAGAATTAATATGGATTTCCTCTGCTAGTTAGTGAAGGACACGTACCTCGAGTTGGATTCCCTTGTGGAGGTGAACCAGCCAGTCCACATAACTCTGCGCTTCGTTGTTCCGGTCTTCGATCAGCATTCTGGCGAACTCGTACTCCGCGCCGTCGATGTTTTGGCGGGCGAGCTGGATCGTCAACGCCTTTGAGCCGCGGAGTGTCTTGAAGAACTCGATGATGTTCCGGACTTGAGCATTGAGGTGCGTTTGTAAAACCGGTAGGGTTGAGCTGTAAGGGTCCAGCGCGTTGAGACTGTCCTTGCCCTCGCCGAATAGATCAACGAGGAGGTTGGGTGAAGTCTGTGAATGGAACCAGAGTAGGCACTGCTGTCCATTGTCGATCAGGTAAACACCGCCGGGCTCGATGCGGCTAAATGAGGTACGAATAGCGGGAGGCAACTTGAGGTAGCCTGTCTTTTCATCGGGGAAACCGTCTTCGGGGTTGAGGTTATGTATCGGGATCATCCGGGGATAGAGATACAAGCTAAGCTCCGTCGCACCCATCGACCGAATCATGCGCAATTCATGTACTCTTCGGTCCGAAGTCTCGCTACCTCCTTTGAGTGCTCGGCTTTTGATCAGACCCAGCATGTACATGGAAAACTCCTTGAGCTTTTCTGGCATAACGAGCTGTCCTGGTGGATGAGGTTGCGAAGAAAAGTTCTTCCGGTAGGCTGCCAATATGTCAATGGTTTTCTCCGTTACACTCTGTCTTACGTCCTTCAGACTGCTTGAGCTGGAAACAAGCTTAGATGCGGCCTCCTTGGCCACGATGCTGTACACAGCGTCTTGGTCGATGAACTTCATGCACTCCCGAACCTGGTCGTTGACGCTGGCGATTATGTTGCAGCAACGAACGCGGCGCTGACCGGAGGCAGTTGTGTAGAGAAGAGCTGCTTGGAAGTGCGCATCGAGTTTGGAGTCAAGCTTGCCATCGTACCCGAACATAACACCAATGGCCTTGTCTGCATCGATGACACCAATCTCCAAGTCGGCTCCAAAAGTATGTTGAATGAAGTTTCCGTGATAAGAGGATATTTGAAGACCGTTCGAGCACCGGACCTTCATCAAGGCCTGGTAACCTGTCTCCCTGGTCACAGTATGCTTGATCTCCTGAGAGAGCTTAGCATTATCCCGACCAGCAACGAAGTTGGGATAATAGAATGCCTCTCCACCTGTCGTAGAAGAGACATGACCTATTTGACCACGTCAATATTCACGAACAATGTCCTCAGTCACGGATTCTGAACTCACCAATAGTTGCGACATCCAAGTACCCACCAGAGGGAGCCGCAAGGAAAAAGTCTATACCGACACCAGCGGCAACCATCTTCTCCGCAATCTTGCGCCAGGCGGGATGCTCGGTGGTATACAACTTTTTGTCGATTTCTCCTCCTGGATATTTGCCGTCGTCTCTCAAAAACAGGCGGCCTGGGCCCCAAGTCGGAAGAGCAGATAGGGAGGCGACCATCTTTCCACCCGTCTTCTCCAAAGCAGCCAAAGAAGCGCTCAGTGCCGGCAACAAAGCGGGCTCGGGGTTCTTGATGTTGGCAAAAAGTGTCGGTAACCTAGTAAGGAGAGAAGTAATAATAGCTTTAGATTCATACGGGTCAACGAACAGGCCATCACTCAGAGGAACGAAGGGGTCCTCGATATCAGGCATGATCATCATCTGCGCTTGCTCGAGGGCGGGCTGGTATGTGTTAGTAGACGGACAACAGCGCGACTGAATCGAGAGCACTCAGAGCTTACATTGCAGTTGTAAAAGTGAACATGTTTATCGTAAGTTACGAAGCCGACCTTGGCTCCAGGTGGTATATGCCGCTTGGGCTCGCCATCGTTCTCGGCGTCGTCGCCTCCGTCAGGCGCATACAGAGCAGCGAGGATGCCTTCGCAGAACGCCTCCAAAAAGCCCTTGTTAAAAGCTTCTTGAGTGACGTCGATGACGAAAAGCCAGTTCAGACCGGTCGGATCCCTCGTCCAGTACTCCTTAGGTACTGTGAACTCGACCGTGCCCCTCGACAACTCCGGTCTCTGATCGCGATCGGCTCTGATGCCCTGCGGTGTTGTGGCGCAGAAGTACTCCGGCGGGGTATCGTTTGGATATGTGCAGAGGTTGCAAACGAACTTGCTGCCTCCAGAGCGGAACATCATGAAAGGGTTAATGTAGGCTCGGCAGCGTCGGCATCTCGGGGGTCCTGCCTCTCCGAAGTCAAGGACGGGAACCTCTAACTCTCCAGGTTGGAGAGCAGCCAGTGGCTGGAGAATGAGACCCAGCGGTAGACCGGTGCTCTGGAGTCCTTCGGCAGTAGCAGGTATGCTGTTCATGGACAACCGAGCGAACTTGGGTGAAGAATTGCCCTGATCAAATGCAACGAAGGAAATCGTCGCAGGAGGGGGAACGTGGCGCTCGAAGGTCGGGTAGACGTTGCTCAGGTAATATTGTTGCGGCATGTCTCTTGATACGGGGACACTCGGAATGTCGTCCGGGGAGACAGCACCACCACCCCCTGACGATCCGGGAGCCGGCGCCTGTGGCTGTTGGGCGGATCTAGCAGCAAACTCGGCGGGCGTCGCCGGAGAGGCAGGATTGTACGGCGCGTTAACGGGAGCAGGGAACTGGTTCGGGCCATACATTCCACCGCCAGGAACCGGTAATTGGTTCGGAGAGGTAGGTGTGTTCATGAACTGGCCACCGGGCCTTACTGAAGTCTCGGCGTTTAGAAATGCGGTCGGGGCAGTTCCGGGTGGTGGAATGCCGTTGTACGGTTGCGAGGAGCCGGCAGGGGCCTCGACGGTGTGGAACGCATGGCGGTCCTTCTTCTTCTTTCTTGCAGCATGCTGTCCATCTAGCGACATGCCAGCCATTTGAGAGGCCAGGCCGGCGCTGGCATCATCTCCTACAACCCCCGACGCGGGCGGTGGCGCGCCATAGTACTGCTGGCCAGGGCCTTGCTGGTATGGTTGCGCAGCGACAGGTGGTTGGAACTGAGGCGGCGCAGGCTGTGAGGTTCGATTGGGGTCGTTCGGATCGAATTGTTCGCCCTGCCCGAGGGCGTGATACATGGAGTACTCGCTCATCGTCGAGGAATACGCAATAGACAGTCAATGGAGGTTTTGTGCGGATTATCAAAGGTGACGGCTCTCTATGTGAGCGCGATAGGCATTCCCCAGCGGTGGCAAGCAATTAAGTCTCGTAGCGAGAGCGCGTGCGCGCGACAGTGGTAGCGATAGAGGGAGAAGGAGGAGGAGAAGGAGAAGATAGCCGGTGTACGAGACAAACGACGCTTTTTATTAGGCCTTGAACGAGGGCGTCATGGCGTCTCTTTTCTGGCTACGATGCTATTAGTATGGACAGTCTTTCTACGCAGTCAAAGCAGTGGAAGTTGAGCACCTAATGCGACTATTATTCCACATAAGGCGATGTAGAACGATTAACGCTAAAGGGACGACTGGTTGTTGAACTGAAGTGCTCCGTAGGTACGGACGGGTTGTACTGGTAGAGGCCACAGTTACGAATTGGTAGTCCGAGCGATGCTATTCCCAAACTGGTGGTTTCGGTCGCAAGGGCGGGCATCTGCTGGTGGGGCCAAGCGCTAGTCGAGATTCCAGAACGATTTTGACCACTCCGATACTTGCATACACTTTGTTTTGAGGATGTATCCCGATCATTCGAGAATACAGGAATTATTATGTCTTTACAAAGTAATATGCTCATAACCGATTTCCTTTGTCGGTCGCGCGACATCATCGCGAACTTGGAAGCCCTCCATTCTTCCTTCGAATCCTATCCTCCAATTCCGTCACCCATTCCATCCCTCAACTTCAACACCACAAAGAATTCAACAACATACCATACATACCAGCTTCATCTCTGAACAGCGCGTTTATTTCTTCCAAAATTCTCCTTGAACACACACACACACACACACCTATTCTCCTATCAGTTACAGCCTCTAGCTTTAGCCAGGCTTCAGGATTTCCCCATCGTCTTTGATGGGTGTATGTGTAGCAAACTAGGCGCAAGACAGAGTAATATCATGCAGCCATGTTCACCTTCAGCCCGTTGTTAGGGGCCCTCTCTGAATCGCCAGCGTCGCAATCTATTCTAGAGCTCGATGGAGGTATCAAGATCCTTGTCGGTGTCGGCTGGGATGAATCCTTTGACATCGCCAAGCTTAAGGAGCTTGAGAAGTGTGTCCATCTTTCGCCTTTGTGTGTCTTCGTGCTGCTAACCGTTATATCTCTCGCGTAGGCAAGTCCCCACGTTGTCATTGATCCTGCTCACCCATGCGACAACCGAGCACATTGCTGCCTTCGCTCATTGCTGTAAACATTTCCCACTGTTCACCCGTGTACCCGTCTATGCGACAAGCCCTATAATCGGACTCGGCAGGACTCTGCTGCAAGACTTGTACGCCTCAACGCCGGCGGCTACTACGACCATCCCTTCTAGCGCTCTCGACGGTGTATCTTATTCGGATGCTCCAGCTTCATCCGAGTTCCTCTTACAAGCGCCCACTGCCGACGAGATCGCGACGTACTTTTCGCTGATCCATCCTTTGAAATACTCACAACCACATCAGCCGCTCGGCTCGCCATTTTCACCACCCCTTAATGGCTTGACCATCACTGCCTATAACTCAGGTCATACCCTAGGTGGTACTATCTGGCACATCCAGCACGGTCTCGAATCCATCGTATATGCGGTTGATTGGAATCAAGGTCGCGAGAATGTCTATGCTGGTGCCGCTTGGTTGGGTGGCGCTGCTGGTGGTGGTGCCGAGGTTATCGAGCAGTTGAGAAAACCCACAGCACTTATTTGCAGCAGCCGTGGCGGTGAAAAGCCATCTCTTTCAGGTGGCCGAACGAAACGAGATGAACAGCTTCTTGAGAAAGTGCGGACCTGTGTTGCCAAGGGAGGCACGGTCCTCATACCTACTGATTCTAGCGCCCGAGTGCTAGAGCTGGCCTATTTACTGGAACACGCATGGAGAGCCGATTCGTCGTCAGATGATAGCAAGCTCAAGTCGGCGAAGTTATACTTAGCGGGACGTAATGTCCACAGTGTCATGAGATATGCTCGAAGCATGCTCGAATGGATGGACGATAGTATTGTGCGCGAGTTTGAAGCTGTTGCCGACGGTTCAAGGCGCACCAATGGCGCAAACGATGGTGCTAAGCAAGGAAAGGAGATTGGCCCATTCGACTTCAGATTTCTCCGGTTACTGGACAGAAGAGGCCAAATTGACAAGGTCCTGGCACGTGAAAGTGATAATCACGCGCCTGTTGGTAAGGTCATCATTGCCAGTGACGCCAGCCTCGAATGGGGATTCTCCAAGCTGGTTCTGAAGCAACTCGCTCAAGATCCTACCAACCTGGTCATTTTGACCGAGTATCCATCGCTTGCTTCGTCTTCCAATCCGTCAATAGCGAGAACACTCTGGACTTGGTGGAAAGAAGGCCAAGAAAATGACGCTGAGGTTCAGTCGGGACATGGTATCTCACGAGAGCTGGATTTCACGGATGCGCAGAAGCAGGCATTGGAAGGAAGTGACCTGGCTAGATACCAGCAGTGGCTTGCCCAACAGCGCCAGCTTCAGGCTGCCGTTCTAGGCGGAGGCATAACGACATTGGAGACATCTGGAGATGTAGGAGATGATGTTTCCGAATCTTCATCCGAATCTGAAGATTCCGAGGACGAGCAGCAGGGTCGGGCCCTCAATGCCGCGACTACTCTAGGTCAGGTTGGCAGGAAAAAGGCCGCCCTTACCGATGAAGACCTAGGCGTCAATATTTTGTTGAAAAAGAAAGCTGTTCATGATTTTGACGTCAGAGAAAAGAAGGGAAGAGATAGGTGGTATCCACACCCTATGCGACGAAAGCGTGACGACGAATACGGCGATATTATTCGACCTGAGGATTTCCTCAGAGCAGAGGAGAGAGAGGATGGCGATGCAGTCGATCTCGATCAGCCTGGCAAGGGTGACAGCCACGACAATCTAGGAAAGAAGCGCAAATGGGATGATGCGACCCTGAATAAGAGCCACGGGTCCCATCCCCATAAGCGACCGGCACTCACACGAAGTATCACTGATGATCTGCAGTTAACTGCCCAAGAGAGTGGCGTTGATGACGAGTTGGACGGGATCCCTGACGATCCGGATGATGCGGTTAATGGTCCATCAAAGTTGGTTGTTACAATGGAAAAGATTACCGTCAAACTTCAGATCGATTTCGTCGATTTCGCAGGTATCCACGATAAGCGTAGTCTTCACATGCTGATCCCTTTGATTCAACCACGGAAGCTCATCCTCGTGGGAGGAAGCAACGACGATACCATGACCTTGGCTTCTGACTGTAAGAAGCTCACAGCAGAAGGATCGTTCGACATCTATACGCCTAGCACGGGAACCGTCATCGATGCCAGTGTCGACACGAACGCTTGGGTTGTGAAACTCACCCCTGCCTTGGTGAAGCAGCTGAAATGGCAGAGTGTTCGTGGCTTAAGCATAGCCACTATAACTGGTCGGCTCGTTGCTGTCCAGAAGCAAACTCGGAATGGCGACGATCAGGCAGCCAATAAACGAATTAAGATGGCCGGAGACGAATCACAACCGAGCGAGGTAGCGAATGTGCCAGTGGAGCCCACGCTGGATGTCTTGCCCACAAACATGGCTTCCGCAACCCGCTCCGCTGCGCAGCCCCTTCACGTCGGAGATCTGCGTCTGGCTGATTTGCGGAAAGCGATGCAGCAATCTGGCCATACAGCTGAGTTCAGAGGAGAAGGTATTCTGTTGATTGACGGCTCGGTAGTAGTACGGAAGACGGCAACAGGCCGGATCGATGTCGAGAGCATCGGCCTGCCTGCTAGCGGGGGACCAGCGGGCCAGCTTGGCGGTACTTTCTATGCTGTAAAGCGAACTATCTATGAGAATTTAGCTGTCGTTGCTGGAGCATAAGTCGAAGTACTGCTCTGATACCCTCCTGATTCCTCGGGGTTAGATAGTAATAGAATCCTGAGCTATCAAAATTTGCTGATCACTTTAACCTTTCCATGTTGCCTTCCCTTTATTATGAGATTACTGGTTGCTTTAACAGTTAGTGTTCACGTAATTACTTTAACTATTTGTGTCGTTTATTGCAGTTCGTAGCGGGTTCTCGTCTCTCGGGCAGTGTCTTCAGGATCACGTTCCAATGTTGAGAGCATCCCTTGAAGAACCGCGGCGTGTCCTTTCACTATCTAAAGCATTGCTTCCGGAAGTCACAACACCCCGTAACATGCGAGGGGTTCACTGATACAATTTTACCTCTCTGAATGATTGTTCTCGAGATCGGTCACGCTCCTGGGCATTTTCTACGGGCCGGTGTTAATCACTTGTGCGGACTTCTTCACAGCATAATCCGTAGCTGGCATTAGACTACATGCACATCAGATAGAGTATCTACGTCAAGCTTTTCAAGTCACGTAAGTCGTGAGGAGTGAATTCTCTTCAAAGTGGTAGTCTATGCTGATGGGTTCGTGCCGTTCCTGATAGATGTCTCAGGGAATCAAATGGCAGCGCGCAATGTAAGTACTGTGAGCATCGTCTGCCAGCAAGGATCCCACGCACTGAATACCGAATATGTTGTTTGCGCCAATCCTTTGTCATGTCGAGAGGTTCCTATCAACTCATCGCCGCTGTTCGCGATCGACTACCTATGTAGGTATATCCCCCAACACAACCGCGAACCCAACGCGTTCATCGTGCAGAAAGTCGAGACAGCAATGTCGCATTCCCATCAAGTTTCTCAGTCTGGTGTTCTTTGATGGTCAACCACTAGGCCTCACCATCCTTCCACACAGCAAGACCAAACAGGCCTATTGCGGGCGACATCAAGTATGCGCATGAGCCGACAACGCTGTGAGAGCGGTTTCGCAAGACTCCGTCGGACTACCCACGGTGAAACGTGGGATTTGGTCGGGAGAAAAAAGCCGGCCGATGAGATGTGGGCTTGGCCATATGGCATATAAGGTGAATCGCGTGCCTCGTCATCTGGTGAACTGGTTAGCAGTGGGTTATGGTCTTGAAGTGAGTAGTGATTCATACAGGCTGGAGGTGACATTAACCTAGACGATGCCAGAGTTACTCACAGCGCGCTTTTGCGGGGTTCGGATCACTCGATGTAGTTGAACCACCCCAACTGCTTTGTACTCAACCCCGGTGGAGACAATATATAATCTGAAAACTCCAGATGCCCGCGGCTATCACGCTGTGATATCTCCTGGCCGAGCTATGCGGGGATATCAGGACCGTCTTGGTCCATTTTTCGCGCGATTTCCCAAATCCCTCTTTCGGTCCTCGTTAGTTGTTGTTGACGTTATATATATAGCCTTCTCCCTTGACGGCCACGAAGTCCTGCACCGGTTCCAGGGTTGGTAAGGCGACTTCATGCACAGAAACAGGAACAGAACAAACTTGGTAATGTCCGTTACCTATCCAGTTTCATGGCAGATGTGTATGTGTGCAGATGCGCGTGCTGGTGATTCGTACAGCTGTTCTCGCGTGACCTTGGCCACACAGCACATGTACACCTCCGGCACCAAGCTGGAAACCGGGTTCCGGGAATACTCCATGGCATAAACAACAAGCAAACGCATCTTTAGTGGGCGAGAATTCGAAGACCACGTTCAGTACTGCGAGTCGAAGGGCCGTGGTTGCATGTATATCTGTTATATAAGTTGGAAGCAGAGCGGTTACTCGTCGCTATGCCGGGATGACGAAAAGACAATGCATCAACTATCTTCGTGACATCGTGCCGTCGAAAGATCCGCTGCCAGCCCTCCCCTCGATAGACTCAAGGCGCCGAACCCGGTCGATTGGACCTGCCCTCGAGGGCGATCAGCTCTTGCTTTGGTGCGCTTTTCTTTGCCGTCCAGTGCGTCGACGCGCGGATCTCACAGGCGGTGCATTGGTCTATAAATGCCAGGCATATAGGGTATTTACTCCAACGGTAGTCTGGTCGGTCGGTCACTAACTCTGCAGGCATCGTATTTTGTCGCAAAGGACAGGGCCGTCACCTCTTCATCGCTGGCTTCATGCAAGCCCAGCTGGGCGATCCGGGATTGGATCCCGTTTGGAGCCTTATTTGTAGTCATATATAGAAAAGAAGACACGACGCAATGTCAGGTGCATGTTACCTGTGGATTGTGTGAGGGACGATTGTAGCTGATCTTGGTCGTCTCCTGGTTCAAGTCCCGGCGTAGAGCATCATGGCCACCATGACCATGGGCTCGAAATATAAAATTGCAGGGTCCTTTGACCTCGAATATAATACGAGAGGATCGACGGGCTCGTAGGAGGCGAATCAGTGCAGTCAGCGCTTGTACGGGCCTTCACCGACGTAGACGGAGGCGACGTCGAGACCCGGAGTGGAGAAGCGGCGCCTCGGTGTACAGGATCTCAGTGATCCAATTATCAACTCCCTGTACTCTGTTAGCTCAGCCTATTATACAACACAAGCGAAATCGTTTGCTTCTTACCGAAAGGTGACTTGTCGCCCTTCGTCAAGAATGGGAAAGTCAGTCGACAAGCCTCCCACAATGCCATGCCAGACTTGAACCTTGAGGGATCTCGATGGGATCTCGAGCGTCAAAGCGTAGCCAGGCCCTTCTTCAGGGCAGACTGTTCACGTCTTCACTCCCCCAGCCCCAATCTCCAGGATAATCGGACCCTTCTCATTCTGGTCTCATTGGCATGTGCGCGCGCATCGAAAACATCGAGACCTGCAGACCGAGGCAAAGCTTCGAAAAAAGTTTCTTCCCAGGAGGCTGGCAGCCAGAATACTATGGACTTAAAACAGCCATTTAGCCCGATCCCTCTTCTCCCTGGCGGATAAGCGGGATGTGACTTAGGCGGGCGCCATTGCTTCTCTTCGACCGACTGCATACCGGCCCAACTGCCCTCCCGACTGGAAAGCCCCAACGATGGTGGAGTTGGGACGTTCAGACTGCACATCGATCCCCTTTTCCGGCATGGAGCGACCTATCAACGGCGAAAGGGTTGGAGTAAAGACCTTAGGCGTAAGGATTGTTAGGGCACTGACTAGTATATATTATAAGAAGTTGGAACGAAGTGAGGGATTAGGAGTGGGTGGAGGGATGATGAGAGAGGGCTCGACTTTATGGAAGGGGGCTGCGTTCGTGTGTAGCCATCGTGATGAGGCACAATGGCAACTTGTGCTGCCATGCGGGAGTTCTCGCGTGCTGATACGGTGAAGCGCAAGCACTCCTGAGTTTGCCGTTCGCGAGACGCAAGCTCGGGTCGAACACTCCTGATTTCTGCCCCTTGCCTGCACTGCTGTGACATCCATCACGTTTCGCATTATCTTCACACACTCATCTTCACACACATCCCATGCAAACCAGTACGAATGAAAGCACACAACGCCATGCATCAAGTCTATACATCGTAAATGGAAACTAAAGGAGCGTCCAAACCGACTAACAAAACAGCACACCAACTCCACAAGATGACATATTAAATATTAACAAAGAAATTACATCAAACGAGAGTGTGTTCCACCCCTTTCCAAACCAACCCATCCCATTATCTTTTTCTGTTTTCGTCGCACGTAAACGTTTATGCCTCCCCGAATTCCCGATCATCAGGTTTCATATACCAGCGTCCACTCCGCTCAACTTTGACCGGCGGTTTCGGTTTGCTGGCAATACTCCGACTCATACTAGGTCCGCCGCGCGCCAGCTCGGCAGAAAGATACGAGCCCGGTCTCGGCTCAGGGGTCCCAGGCGCAGACCTCCTCTTCCTGGCCGCTCTCTCGGCTCTTTCCGTCTCAATCTCATTCCTCAGCTTCTCGACCTCCTCCCTGGCGGCTTTACTCTCCCCCTCGGCAAGCTCGACGCGCTTAGCGACCGTCTGGTTCTCCATCTTCAGCTTCAGAATCGTCTCCTGCGCACCACGCAGACTCTCAGTTACCGTGTCGATCTCCTTCCGTAGCTCCGCGACCCGCGCATCGCGCAACGCGAGAGCTGCGCCGGTCGTCTGATTCCGCGCTTTCGCCTCGGCATCCCGTCGCTTCTGCAACTCCTTGACTTTGGCTCCCAACTCGTCCGCTTGCGCCCGGGCTCCGGATAGCTTGCCTTCGAGATCCGTAACGACAGCATCGCGTTGAATCAGCGAGTCACGCGCAGCAGTAAGATCCGTCTCAAGCTTCGCGTTATTCGCAGCACCCTCATCAACACGGGTCTGGAGCGCGGCAACATCACGCTTGTAACCATCGACATCGCGTTTGTAACCGTCGGCAGCATGCTTATACCCCTCCGCCGTAGTCTTATACCCATCCGCCGCACTCTTCAGCGCCTCAATCTCCGTCTTCAAACCCGCTGCGTCGCGCTTATATCCGTCGGCAACACCCTTGAGTTCCTTGAGTTCGGAGTGGAGTTCCGTAATGCGTTCGTCGCGCTCGCGGATCGTCGATTCGTTGTCGGCTAGTTCGACCTGCGCTGTGAGTTGCTGGTGCAGCGAGAGTTCGATCTTCCGGTATTCCTCGATGGCGTCTTCGTCTTCGCGGGCTTTGCGTGCGAGATCGCGTAGTTGGGTTAGAACGAGGTCGAGGACCTCGGCGCCGTGGGATGAGAGCGGTAGTGGGATCTCGCCGGGCGTGAGATACTCGAGTTCCAGGCGTGCGGCGCGGAAATTGGCCGTCATGGTAGCGACGATCTCGGTTGCGTTTTCGCCGGCGAAACCCAGGGTGCTAAGGGATGTGTTAAGTTCCTTCAGGGTGGTCGTCCGGTCTGAGAGAGTCTGGAGTATCTTGTCGAGGTTGGCTTCGAGATCCTCTTCCTTTTCCTTGGCAGTGTCTTCCCCGTCAGGCGTTGATTGAGAAAGAGCACTAGCAAGCTTCTCCGAGAGTCGGGCCTGTTGTGCCGCATGGGTTTCGACCGTTGCCGTGAGTTTGCTCAGCTCGCTGCGGAGCGATCCTAACTCGGCTTCTAGAGCCTCCTTCTCGGGATCCGGGAGTGAGGCTTGGACACCGGTGTGAGACTGCGGCGTGGCGGGGATGACGGCTCGGCGCCTCGATGGTGGCGTTACCGGTTGAATCGGTTGAATCGGGCTCGTCGACGGCGGTGTGGGAAAGGATGTGAATGCGGATACGGATGCCGACTTGACAGACTTGGCAGGCGTCGAATCGGCACGCCTCCTCCTGCGTGATGGTGTGCTGCATGCAGCATCCGCCATGGTTACATCCCGATCTGCATCCATGTAACTGTCCGAAAAGGGATCTCGGGGCGACATGGACCAGTTGTAAAAGCTCTTATTCGCTAGCTCATCCTCGAGACTGCCGTCGCTTGCGTCGTCATCGATGAACTTCTTCTTTGAGAGAGAGACAGGCGTCTGTTTGCGACTCAGTTCAGCGCGCAACGTCTCGATTTGCTTCTCGAGTTGCAGGATCCGCTCCGTGTCCTGGATAATGGTTTCATTGTTGAGACGGGCAATCTCTGCATCACGGTCGGCGAGCCTGACACGTAGACGTTGGATCTCGGCCTCGACTTCAGCTGCGACGACCTCATTCTCCTTTCGGGTCCGTGACCTAGAAGTCCTCCTTCTGCCCGAGGCGACCTCTTCGTTTAACCTGCTCCTCTCACGCCTTACACGACGCTTCCCTCGATCATCGTTGGATGAGGGTAATGAGAGGATATCGATGTCATCCATGGAGTCATCATTTCGGGAATCTGCATTTTGTTGTTGTTGTTGCTGTGGTGGCCGTCTTCGGGTCGCAGCCATAGCCGAAGCTGGTGCCCGACGGCGCTTCTGGGACGGCTCGCCCAATGAGGAGCGCTTCACCATAGGGGTAAGTCCAGTAGAGCACAATGAGCCATCATCATGAGAGACATCACCCGCAGGTCCAGGATCCGAGAAGCGGACTCTCTTCTTGGACCGGGCCTTGCGTGGTGTTTCTGGAAATGCTGACACAGGCGTAGGGGCCCGAATGCGGTGTGGTGGCGGTTGATGAGACATATGTCCTGCGGAGGCGGGTGCTTCCGCTTCTGCTGCCGCTGTTGCATTGACGCAGCGACGCGGCGGACGCCTTAAGGCAACAGGCACATCTACGTCCCGCTGGTTTGCCATCTGATCCGGGGCAATGGGTTTTTTGACGATGAGGATCAGCCGATTGAGAAGCCCGCGCGCGTGGGATTCGTGCCCCCTGCGTTGATACTTACTGGACATCAGGGACGACGGAGGGCAACGCTCGCATAGCAATAGCAATAGCACTGGTACTGACACTTGCACTTACAAGCAGCAGCAGCACTCCGTACTATCGAGAGCGAGAGCGAGATCGAGATCGAGATCGAGATGAATGAGGACAAGTCCCGAGCACGGCGGCATGCACCATTATATTCAGCTGGCGATCGGCGCTCTCCACTTCGGTGCGACCGCTTCTGGCTGGCAGGTCTAGATCTGATTCATCGACACGATTTTTCTCCTGCATGTAGCCATGGCGAAGCGCGTGTCGAAAGTAAACAAGCTCTCGCGTCATGTTGGGCGCTTGTGGTCTCGCTTTGTTTGTTAATTGCCTAAAAAGGGCAACGGTTGGCGGAGACGCTTACGTTAATGCACCCCGCTGGCTCCCGCCATCTGCCGCCACGTCACAACCAATCAAGGCGGCGTGGCATGGATGCTTTTGGCAACTGACGCCCTTGCCCCTTCGGGCCTAGTCAGGGAGCGAATTGATCTCCACCGGGGTATCCACCGGATCTCCACCGGATCTCCATAGTATTACGTAACGGCATTAGACGAGCATCATGCATTTCTGGCTAATTTTGGCCTTTTCCGACCTCCAAAATCAAACCATCGACATACGGTTAACATACGGTCTGCGAGAGTGATTTTAAGCATCAAACAACACCGGCGACAGTACTTAGCACTCTACATCTCATTGCAGTTCATTCTGTGACATCTACGAACCAATTATCATACAAAAGACCACCGAATTGGTGAGAAACCGCCTCAATGGGCCTCAACGCCGGAGCGCGCCTCATGCGCCTCCAACCTCCTGTTCACCAGAAGATCTCAGCCATTGTCCCTCGGCTCACATCTGGACCTAATCGGGCATATACGCCCTTATATAGTCCGTCTGGATCTCCCTTACAGTCGCGGCCGGCATCGACATTCTCCGCGTCGCAAACCACCCCTAAGACCACAACCACACTCCAGAAACCCCCTTCTCAAGAACCCTCGCCCGCCGACGCATTGAACCCGCCCGCCTCGACTCGGCCCCCTATACTCGACCTCCCCCTGCGCGCCTCCTCCTCAACATTCATAACCCACCTAATCAAGCTCGGAAAAGCATATACAACCTTCTACAAGACCGGTCTAACAGCCGTCTTCAAGAACCGCCGTCTCCTGCGCGACCAGGAACACACCACCCCTTCCCCTAAACCTTCCTCCCCAACCCGCGCCACTCTCCACCTGCGCGCGCGCGTCCGCCACGACACAATCCGCCTCCCCCTCTTCGGCCTCATCGCCCTGATCTGCGGCGAGCTAACGCCGCTGATCGTGCTGATCTTCCCGCGGCTGACGCCATTCACATGCCGGATCCCGTCGCAAGCGGCCGTGATCAAGCGCGCCGCCGAGGCGCGGCGGCGCGCGAGTTTCCGGGCGCTAGCGCACCAGACGGACAAAGGGGGCGCGGCTGCTAGCAGCGGCCACATCTGTCGCAGTCTGGGACTGGGCAGTTCGGTGTGGGATAAGGCCGGGTTCGACGTCCCGTTTGCGCAGTCGCGCGCTGAAGAGGCTGTGCGGTATATTGTGCGGGATGATGCGCTGTTGCGGAGTGGGGGCGGTGTTGCGCTGTTGGTGGATGATGAGGTTGTTATTGCGTGTGAGGAGCGCGGGATTGATACGTTGGAGAAGGGGACGCAGGGTTTGCGCGCGTTGTTGAAGGAGTGGCTTGTGCAGACGAGGCCGTCGCAGGTGAAGGATGTGGAGGCGGCTGAGCGGGAGGCGATGGAGAAGACGAGGGCGTTGTTGCTTGTGCAGCAGGGTTTGTGATGTGGATTTTGTTTTTTTTTCTTTTATGACTTGATGCCGTCGTGTCTTGGATGGTTTGCATGGGATATCTCTGCATGCGTAGAATAGATTAGAGAGAGGAGAGGAGCGTACGATGGATAGCCAGTACGGCATATGAATATAGATGATCACGCAAGGAGTCATCACTTTCACAAGTTACCAAATAAACGCCGTGTAAATTCATCATCCGTTCTTGGGTATCTTCTGGAAACAGTCATAAGCTTGAACTTAAACGCCGTTAAGTCTTTAGTGACTCAGTTTCCCCAACTCCTTTTTCCCTTTTCTTGGTCTCCTTTGCGCATGAACAATGCAATGCCCAAACAACAAGATCAACGCCTCCTATAAGGGTATAAATTATCATTGTTACTAGAGTTCCTGAACATTTTGTCCCCTATCTGATCGAGGCGTCCAACGCCTCGATGGGTATACAGAGCATAATCGATCAGACTTTTCATCCCACGTTTGGTCTAGACGACCAAAATCTCCTATACGGGTGTCATTATCAATTGTTATGCTTCTCGAACTTTTGGTCCCATGACTAATAGAGACGGCTAACTAGATGACCAAGAGGTGCTGTATAGCATACAGGTCCGGGCGTTCATCTCCCATCTAGTAACATGACCAATGCCTAGGTACTTGGCATAGTAGGAACGCGAGGGTTATACAAGTTCAAGTGTTGCTTCAGGTGTTCTTAACATTGCCACAACCAAACATAACCCCCAAATTTTAGGGCTTATATCATTCCCATTCAGCCCTTCGAAGCCGACAGTTACTTCCGGATTCCGAAGTTTGCAGCCGGGTCATATGCGTCCTCCGAGTCCGCGGGCTGGATCACCTGAGGCAACTCCTCATACTCATTGGGTGGCTGGATAGGCGAGGCCGGCGCGGGAGTGAGGAATTCGTAGGTATCCTGTTTAATGAGTTGCGCGGCCCAACCAGGATATAGATCACCGTAGTCGCTGAATCGAGCTAGATTCTGCGACTCGGTGATCTTTTGATAAACAGTCATTCTGATCAAGCCGCGCTTCTCGGCCAGCTGATCCAGACCCACCACTGCGCGCGCACCATCAAAGACGGCGCGCTCTGTCACGGCACCGGGATCAGAGATGATACCAACAACCTCCGTGTTAAGACCTCGGGCGTCGAATGAGCTCTTGACCCAAGTTACAAACTCAGGTGTCACCTTCTCCAACATAAGCAGGAGAACATCCGGATGTTGTTCAGAACTCTTCGGGCGCGGTAGGGAACGCGGCTTGGCTGTGGGCAGCGGGTGCGAGCGTCCCTTCTTCCGCTGTGGCTTTGAGATCTCCAGCGCTGTTCAATGTTAGTACTTCAAGAATCGACGATGATGGCAGGACCACTTACAGAGGGTCTCGCCCAGAAGCTTTGTGCCCTGCAGGGCGACGAGAGCGTCTTGGGCCTCACCAGGAGTCTGGAATTGCACAAAGCCGTAGGTTATGCGCAACGCGATCTGGGCCAGTTGCCCGAACTTGGAGAACTTCTTGTAGATCTCCCATTTGGTAGCCTGGCTATATGGCACCTTGACTATTGACTGGTTAGACGGCATGCACCGCGACAAGAGGAGACTGATACAAACCTATATGGATTCGGGAGCCTTGTGGGAACTTGTCCCAATCTCCCGTGGCCATGTATTCCTTCTCTTCGCGGAGAAAGTTCGCATAGGCTTTCTTGATTGATAGCTCAACTTGTTTAGACTCCGGGTTGGTGCTGCTGGAGCCCGTCTTGTCGAGGGAGGGCGCAACGGTCTCCTGCGCATTGCCAAGGTCCAGTAGTGGCGACATGGTTTGTCGGAAGTTCGAAGACTGTCCAGTAGTCACAGACTCGGCTGGGGAGGTTGTGCTCGAGGGAGCTGGGGAGTGCTCCATCGCGAAGGATGGGGGGAAAGACCGTCGTGATTGATGAATCTGGGAAGTCGGAGTCAGAATAGGTAATAGATTAGCAAGGAGTTAATCGGCGCAAGATGAATACCTTGATATAAAGTATAAGTGTTACCGGATCGAACAAATTGTCGCGAGCAAATGCAGTAGCAATGCTTTGGTGACGGTAAGGTTGGCTAAGTTCGTAGCGGTATGTGAACGGGAGGAGAAGAGGGTGGGTTTTGAGCGGAGGGAAATCAGTTAAGGTAGGTTAACCGTTACGAAGCAGGCAGGAACGAAAGAGCCATAGGCGGATGCACCTGCCTCTCGGCCATAACACCAAGTGCTGGACGAGCAACATAATGCATTGGTTGACCACACCGGGTCAACCAAGGCGCAATATACCGAGGAAGGAGATACCCACCTACCTTCCTACCTACCTAAGACATCTACGAAGGAGGCCGTAGTGTGTTTACTTTATAGTCGGCCACGCGACTAGGTACCTAAGTAACTACCAGTATTAATGAGTCAACAAGACAACAATACGTACCGTGTTTGCTACGCGGAGTCATAGACGATGGACTTTTGAGAGATTGTTAACCGGCTCGTCTTTCTGCCGTACCTGCCTTAACAGCCATGCCCACTCACGCACAGTCAAGAAACTTGGTCGGACGCATGGAAAGTCAACGAAGGCAAGTATTATTCCTATATCTAGAGACAAACAACAATGCTAATGGCGATCGAGAAGGAAACAATGGTCCGAGGACGGCGAACATGAGCGCTATCTGAACATAAGGGATATCTTAACATGTCGTCAATTCGACAACGACAGCTATAATACAGAGTATCGCACTATGTGCAGTTTTGGCCGAACAAAGCAATTGTCGGTACAAAGACATTCAGAGATCTGTCGTCGTTGAAGACGGGTTGTCGTTGAAGAATGCCCCTGTTTGGCTGGTCACATGGAAAGTGGAGCCAGCACCTGGACCCTGATTTTGGCGCCAAAGCAGTGGTCCGTGCGTCGCACCTGCTGCACATGGCTCTTTAGCGGGCTGCGCCTCAAGAGGAAGTACCGAGTACCTCGGCCACCGTACCTGCAGACACTTCGTATCAGCGACGTGACTCCTGTACGCGCAGGTACTCAGTACCGATGGCAACGTGTTCACACCTCGTGGCGTACCTGCAGGAATACCAGGCAGGTACGCAGTACTTTAGTGTACACAATCTCCAATTAACATGCTATGGAAGTTCAGCGAGCTCATCGGACTTACATCGTATCCACAAGGTACTGCTACTTGCACCAGCATCTTGCAGTGTCCACATGCATGCAAAGAGGTACGAGGACGGTACCCGGCGGATTACGGAATGCCCTCATCAGTCCTAGCAGTTGCTGCAAGCAAGCCACCTCCTATCTGGCATCGCAAAAATCATATCTTGCCGGTCATGACCTTATATGCGCTCACTAGAGCCGCTCGATTGTCGTTATTGTCGTCCCAGATTCGTTCAAGGGCGATAAGATATCAAGCATATGATGCATCTCTTGACCAGGATAGCCTAGAAGAGGCGCGAAAATGGCACGCTTCATTCAACGAAGACTCCCTGCCCAAGGGCCAGACCAGTTATTCGCGATCAAGCGGGCCCGGTGGCCAGCATGTAAATAAGTAAGTATACAGAACACCCGATTACTGGTCCATTAACGAGGCAGAGGATATATATGGCTAACAGTCCTGCAGAACTGACAGCAAGGCGACGACGGTCTGGCCCGTTGGCGAGCTGTCCAAGGGGCTGCCCAGTCTGATGTGCCGTGCGCTGAGGTCGTCACGCTATTATACAATACGCACAGACTCCATCACAATCCAGGCCCAGACACAACGCAGCAGGACGGCTAACACAGATGAGAATCGGCAGAAACTCATTGAGGAGCTGCATCGCATATATCAGGAACAAGTGCCTGCTGCCACGAGTGAGGGCAAGATAAAGAAACACGAAGCCATGTGAGTAATGGTAACAACATTAATATACAATCATGCCCCTGACAGTATGTAGAGCAAAAGCGTTCAACCAGAGCAGACTGAATACGAAGAAAAAACAGAGCTCGAAGAAGGCATTTCGTAGGGGATCGGGAGACGACTGAGACTTGAAATAGAACATACCTACATCATTGCTCAATCGTTTAGAGGGTCTGTGGGTGAAAATATTTATATCTATGGGGCCGTGACTCTCGTCTTCGAATCAGGCATCAATGCCCATCGCTCAGATCAAAGCCGTCGTGTCTTGGTTTCGGAAGCAGGACCACTGCTGCCGAAGTTGGGCGGAATAAACCGTCAAATGCGAGAATTAAAGCACGAAATCCGGAATTCGCAAGCCTATTTTGCTAGTGGCACACGCGAAGGAGGTAGTTCACATAGTACCCCCCGGCATCCAATGGTAGAACGGCACGAACCCTTCCCGCATGCAATCCTAAGCACACTGAATGCTTCCGAGAGCAGCGACACGTGCCGCCATGGCAATTAACCGTAGCCCGTATTCCGTACCTGCGTGTGATAGGTGCCCATTCCGTAAGGGTGCCAGTTCCGTAGTCATGGACCTGTCTCATTTCTCTGCTGTGGCTAGGGCGGCCGCTAGGCCGGCTCGTTAAGGCCGATGATCAGGGCGCAGCGCCGGTTTAGAGGGGCATCTTCCCCGATGGCCCGGGTTTACCCTCTTACGTGGAATCACCGACCGACAAATCACTCCACGAGCGTGATGGCCAGGGACTTTGTCGTCCGTACAGTGTGCAACTTACGTGTGCACGACGGATTAGGCCCCTACTTCCACTTCTTACATGCATAAGCCTGCCCCACTTATCGGTATTGCCCTCTGCTCGGCCACTCGACGCAGGCGATTGGGGTCTTCAGGAGTCTCTGCCCCTATCTCCGTGTGAGCGCAGGTGGCATGGCCGAGCAGCAGGGGACCACGTCTGCCCGCGCTATGTAACTAGAGTGCACTAGACGCCTCGTAGTGTACATATCCAGGCCCCGCAGTAGTATGTACTTAGGTAGTGTAGCGTATAAGTAAGCCGCTAACCCCACCAGGCAGTCCCAGTGTCAGTCCCAGTGTCATACCCACCCGCGTCAGCACTGGCCTGCTGCTAAGCTGCTAGTCGGCTAGTCTGGCCTGCCTGCCTGCGAGACGTGCCAGGACAGAAACTGATACTTCTTCCATTCCATCGTCCAACTCAATCCGACTCACCATCCTCGACCGAGTGGGCAATTCCGTGATCACATCCTGTCCGCCTCTCCGGCCTTTATATTCTTCGGTTTTGTTGCCGGAAATAACGCAGACAAACTACTTCCTCAACAACTCCGTTCTAACAAGAGTCGCGAGCTACGGATCACCCGCTTGTCCCCGTCCTTCGTCCGCACCTCACCTCACCTCCCTTCGCATCATCATCTGGGCTCTCCGGCCCTCATCTCACATCCCACCATGAACAAATCCGCCGAAGCAGCCGGGAGTGCCTCGCCCGGCAAACAAGCTCCTCAAATACAACCATGCCGTTACAAGGTTGGCAAGACACTGGGAGCTGGCTCCTACTCGGTTGTGAAGGAGTGCGTCCACATCGATACCGGCCGTTACTACGCTGCCAAGGTCATCAGCAAGAAACTGATGGCCGGTCGTGAGCACATGGTATGATCTTCAGATTCTCTTATCTGTATGATAAGTATCCTCAAACTGCTCTACTAATCACCGTCTGCGTTGTCTCCCAGGTACGAAACGAAATCGCCGTCCTCAAGAAGGTCTCCATGGGTCACCTCAACATCCTGACTCTAGTCGATTACTTCGAAACCATGAACCACCTGTATCTTGTAACTGATCTCGCTCTTGGCGGTGAACTCTTCGATCGGATCTGCCGCAAGGGGTCGTACTACGAGTCCGACGCAGCTGATCTGATCCGCTCGACCCTGTCCGCCGTCGCCTACCTCCACGACCACGGCATCGTACATCGCGATCTCAAGCCTGAGAACCTGTTGTTTCGCACACCCGAAGACAATGCCGACCTCCTGATCGCTGACTTCGGTCTATCCCGCATAATGGACGAGGAACAGTTCCACGTACTCACCACGACCTGTGGTACTCCGGGATACATGGCGCCCGAGATCTTCAAGAAGACAGGCCACGGAAAGCCCGTCGACATATGGGCCATGGGAGTCATCACATACTTCCTATTGTGTGGCTATACCCCTTTCGACCGAGACAGCGATTTCGAAGAGATGCAGGCCATTCTCAACGCGGATTACAGCTTCGAACCTGCTGACTACTGGCGCGGTGTTAGCGAATCTGCCAAGGACTTTGTCCGCCGCTGTCTGACTGTGGACCCTAACAAGCGCATGACAGCGCACGAGGCACTATCCCACCCGTTCATTGCTGGCTACACCGATAACCCTGACGGTGACAAGGGCCAGAACTTGTTGCCGACGGTTAAGAAGAACTTCAATGCGCGCAAAACATTACACGCTGCCATCGACACAGTTCGCGCTATTAACAAACTAAGAGAAGGCCAAGCTCACCACGCTCGGCAACAAGCTGAAGATGCGAAATCTGGCTTCAAGAAGGACGGCGATGCAAGCTCGAGCACGCGGGATTCCGGTTACTCGAGCACGCGTGACGGAGACGCAGAGAACAGCGGTACTCCGCCCGCGTCTGACGTTCCTCTGAGTTTGCGTCCCGGCTCTTCCGTTAACAAAGTAGTTGAGACGTCGAAGGCTCTCTGGAGGGCTAGTCAGCCCCAGAGATAACCCCCTTTGCTCTAAATTTGCTTATCATACGGGCTTGAATAACAACGGCAACAATTCAGACCTCCTTTACCTGGGCATTTTGAATTTCAGCACGCAGCGAGGTTTTATTTGCACGATAATTGGATTGCTGAGAAAAGAGGGGAAATTCTTCCATGCATTATCCACGCAACGTCGCGATCATCGAGTCCTGCACAAAGCGATGTTCGTCAAAGAAACGCATCACGAAACCGGTGGGCCATGACGAAGCACGACAGCATGTCTTCCAATCATATATATCTTTATGATATTAGACAAAGCAGAAGCAGTACGATAGCGAGAAACAGCGGATGTGTCATGGACTGGGGGGAATTCATTCCAATTACGATTACCCAAGAGACCCCCTTTAACCCCCCTTTTTCTGTTCTTTTTTTTTTCTGTTGAAAAAAACCCCCCAACGTCAGCGGTGTACATAAAGTATAGGGCTAATTAATTCAGGGCTGCGACAATTTTTCTTCTATTCTCCTAAGGTTCTTCTTTTGCCTTCCCTTTTTTTACTTCTGATAACTAGCTGGTCTAGATAGCGGGTGGGAATGGCAATGAAATGAAATTAAAACGCCTTTGACTCTTGAATCGTGTATGTGTTTGTAGCTGTCGGGTAGGAAAATGCCCAACGTAACGGAGGGGAAATAAACTGCTTATCCTATCCTCAGCCGTTTCACATCAGATTTTTCTGTTTGTTGACGTAGTAGGTATGCCCCCTCGTATGTAGACGATGGAAAAGGTAGATTTTTCTTGTCTGACATCAGCGTCTTACACGCGTAAGGCGTACTCGCCCGCGCTCAAAAAAACACTGCCTTGCCGCCTTATGCCTATCCAACGTAAGCAGGCATGTCGCAGAGCTAGGACTAGTTTCATGTCGCTTATTCTACCGTTTGTTAGTCCATTGACAAGTTGTGTAGTCGGATTCTGGTTCGCATCATACTGCCTCAAAAGGATGAAGAAAAAGTGAGGATGGGATTTTGAGACAAAGTAGGACCCCTGACCCTGTGAGACACTTTGGGAAGAAATGATGAAATTAAGCTTAAATGTAAGGTTCTGGACCCGGCCCGGGGGGTTGGGATTGTGTATCCCTGTCTGTCTGTTGGGATGGGATGATACTTGGATGAAATAAAGTGAATCGGACTGAGACACGGACTGAAACAGAATGAGACAATGGGTTTGTATGATTTTCGCGAAATGTGATAGATTGTGAAATAAGTTGAAACATCCCATACGCTTGCTGGTCCATGAGTCCATCGTAATCCCTACCTACCTACCTACTTACCTCTCCTCAAAAAACCTCCGCCCCTCAATACCACTCAAACCTCCCGACTCAGACGCTCAACCTCAATCTCCTCCTCCCGTACCGCAAACCCAAGCATACCATTACTCTCCACAGCGCCGGCATCCTCCAGTTTCTCCGCAGTCTCAACCCCACCAACCGGGACACGGAACTCGAATTTCTTCCCGGGCTCCGCACCGGGGACATCGTAGGGAAAGGGTAAGTACTCCGGGAGTAAACCGGCTTGGCGCAGCGCGGTGCCTTGGTCCCAGTGGATGTGCTCGTGGTAGAGCCTGTCGCCGCGGATGTTGACGACGGCCGTGAAGGGGATGCGGAGGTGTTTGTGGGTTGGGGGGATGCCGGGGAGGCTGGGGGTGTTAGTGTTTTCTCATTTTCATAATGAGGTGATTTGTGAAGATGCATTGGGGTAATATGAGATAGAAAGGGGGATAAAGGGAATAGGAACTCACAGCCAATCCACAACCCGATCATGCGTAAGCTCGAAAACAAACTCATCCACAACGCGATCTACACCAATCGTCCGACTGACGAGCTCCATGCTCGTATCCTCGGGATTACTGAAAATGAAGTGATCGCGGTAAAACGCCGTAAGTGCCGTGCGTCCAGTACCACCTGTCAACACAGGGACGTGGTTGACGTACGGCTCGTCAACCATAGTGCCCATCGTGCGCTCCACGGAGCGCGTCGCGAACTCTAGGGCCGTGTGTTCGTCCCAGATGGTCTCGAGGTCGAAGACGGGGCCGCCGAGGTGGGATTTGAGGAATGTGAGAGATCGGGTGTGGGAGAGGGTTGCGGCGGAGTGGTTGTAGAGGGGTGAGTTGGGGTGGATGAAGTTGGCGGATAGGCTGGTTGGGTAGTAGTGTTCTTTTGTGTTTGGGCGGGAGGAAGAGGGGGAGAGGGTGCGGGATTGGAAGCCGAAGAGGTGGAGGAGTTCGGGTTTTGGGGTGAGGTCCCAGGCTGGACTGAAGGAGATGGAGGCCTTGAGGTCGTCTGTGGTTGTGTGGATTGTTTTGAGATGGGAGACGAAGTCTGTTGGGTACTCTATTGGGGTCCCGTATACTGTGTGTGACGATTAGTACTAGGTATGGTAGTTGTTGTGTCTCTTACTCATGTTATTTTTGTTTGAAGCGAACTGTAAAGGTGTAAATCAGGCAGGTATAAGAAATTCCTCACCAATCAACCCAAACTTATCCTTGACGTCGCACGTCTCCAACTCTTTTAGAGCCTCAATCGCGCGGTCTCATATCCACCCAGTGTGCGTGGCCTCAAGAGTACTCGGTACAACAAGGCACAAGGCACAATATCTGGTGGCAAAACGTGTCTTGTCTTAAGTCTAGCTAAAGGGCACGTGTGCCTACACAAATGATATCCTCTCAGATAGCTGTGCCTACTCGCACCTGCCCGCACTGCGTACCTTCCTTGTACCAGTACCTCTTGCCCTCTTCAGATGCAACAACCCCCCGTCGGGTTTTTGAAAATTTCGCGTCCTCGCGAAACGTGACTGCGAAACATGACTTCAAGGCCCAGTAGGAGGAGAAGTGCCAGTACTTTGATGATATTTCTTAATTAGTTTGGGAACATCAGCTGCCAACGTCGTGGCTGGCTCCCAAGTGCGCTCTTCATATGACATCCATTTAATCTTGTAGTATAATTGTTGTTCAGCATCGCCAGGCTTCTTCATTAAGGCGTGATCTTCGATTGCTTCGATAATGTATTTCTGTTGTCCATCTCTTGTAATCGGTCCCAAAGATGGTTTTGGACGGTCGAATTCGTCGTGTAAGGCTGGGATCAGGTTATTCAGTGATATTTCAGGGTTCCATTTGAGCCAATGCGGAAGTTCCAGTCTGAAGCGTAGAGGGCTGACGACTTGGAGTATCTTGAAGGGTCCGGCCTTCCGATACGTGAGTTTCGTTTGGTGGTCCAGATGGTATCCATCGTGGCCAGGTTTAGCAAGTCGAACATAAACGAAGTCTCCTACCGACAGGGAGGGTGGTCGTTTGTGCTTCGCGTCGTAGTATATCTTCATTTTGGCTTGAGCTAGAGCTATATGGTCTGCAGCTTCGTCACGCAGGGTCTGTTGTGCTGTGCCGAAGTCTTCCCCGAACGAGGGATCCACTGGTAGGAATGTTTTGGAACGTCGTCCGTACAGTAGCTCGTATGGTGCACGTCCGGTTGTAGTATTGACTGAGGAATTCAAACAGTGAACAACGTGAGGCAGCACATCTTCCCAGCCGCTGGTATCCAGCCTGGCGCCAAGCAACGACATCAGGGCGACGACGAAGGTCTGGACCATCCTTTCCACTTGTCCGTTGGCGGAGTGGTGGTAAGCTGCTGTGACCCTCAAGTCGATATTGGCTGCGCGACACAATTTTGTCCAAAGTGAACCGACGAACTTGCGATCCATGTCGGAGATGAACACGTCGGGGAGGCCCCAATCTGAATATACGTTACGCATATAGCCGTCTGCCCACTGTTCGGCAGTGAAGGAGACATCTCCCAAGACTGTTTTGATGGCCTTGGAGGTTTTGTCAACGACTAAAAGAAGCATATCGTGACCGTTGCGGGAAACGGGGAGTCCCAGCACGAAGTCTAAACAAATAGTGGTAAGGGGGACGATTGGTGTGTCGATGATTTGAAGATCGCCGAATGGACGGCCGGTAGGTCTTTTTGCGCCGGCGCACTCAGGGCAAGCATGGGTGATGTAGTCGTGAACGAATTGCTTCATCTTGTGGAAGTATGCCACACCACGGAGAAATTCGTAAGTGCGTTGAATTCCAGCATGTATGCGGTCGTCGTGAGCCATGCGAAGAACGGTTGTGCGTTGTGAGGAGGGAATAACCAATCGTTCTCCCATGGCATCCATAAAGTACATCAACTTGGAGACGGGATCAAGACGAAATAGGCTACAGGTAAGCTCAGGAGGATTCCTCGCCGCTTTTTCCAGTAGTTTCTGGTATATCATCTTGAGAGCTTTGTCTGATTTATAGGCCAAGAGGAAGTCATGTCGGAGGGTGTCTGACATTTCAAGGGAAGATGTCGTTGCTCCGTCGTGGCCACCAAATGTGACCTGTGCCACAGCGGATTCATCAGCCGGTGCGCAGCCTGATGTGGCCGTCGCATGAGAGTCGTCGATTTGTTCAGCGGCAGATACAGGTGATTCGGATGTCAATTGACCGCCATCGTCTTCTTCCCGAACCAGTGTTTCGTCTGCTGCCCATCGTCTTCTTTTGCCTGTAGTTTGCGCTCTCGTAACCACGAATTGGTGCACCACGTGTTTGGCTTCACCGGGAGGAACTACGCGACGTCGTGGAAGACGCGATAAAGCATCGGCATCGACCAAGGATGCGCCGGGAACATGCACGATCTTGAGCCTGTCCGCAAAACGATCCAGGAACATCCGCCAACATCGGAGTCGGTCCGAGACCCTCGGCTGTCTGTTTTGGTCGTTGAAGCTCTGGGCTATAGCGTTGTGGTCTGTATAAACGTAAACGTCGTTGTGATCAAGATAGTGCATCAGCTTCTTCAGGGTCCAAACCAATCCGCAAGTCTCGATCTCACAAATTCCGTATCTTGCTTCCGCGGGGGACAGCATGCGGGATAGGAAGAGAACGGGCCGGAGCTTGTTGTCGTCCTGCATTTGGTACAGAGCTGCACCCACGCCATTCAGCTTACTGGTATCCACGCGCAGTATATAGGGCTTCTTGTAATCGGGATGAGCCAATTCCACTGCGTTGCACAGTCGGTCTTTCAGGAGTTCGAAGCATTTGATGGCCTTGTTCCAAAGAGTGGGGATGTATGCGAGAAGTTCATCGTATCGTTGACGGTCTTTGTCGGAGGCGTTCGAAGGGGGCTTCGTTGGGGTCGGTGGTAGTTGGCAGTGCCGAGCGAATTGACGTCGCGCGGGGTTAGCTTTGGCAGTGCAATCCTTGAAGGCGATCGTCTTGATCTCGTTGAGAGGTGCTGCCAGCGATGCAAAGTGATGCACCCAATTGCGTTGGAAGCCCATCAAACCAAGAACGTGTTCCAGGTCCTCCAGAGTCCGAGGCATCTCGAGACCCTCAATTGCGGCCACCTTCTCCTTCGTGGTTGAAAGTCCCAGTCGGGAAACGTGGACTCCCAATGCATCCAGATCATGTTGAGCGAAGTGCGACTTCTTCAAGGACATGGTGCAACCAGACTCCGCCAACGCGCCCAGGGCCTCGTCCAGATGCACCAAGTGAGTGCTGATGTCGCGAGAATAGATCACCACATCGTCGATGTACACCAGTACGTATTGCCACAGAGCCTTGCCGAAGAGTAATTCCATACGATGCTGGAAGAAGCTTGGGGAGACCTTCAAACCCATGGTGGCGACAGTAAATTGTTCGTGCCCACGATGTGAGGTGACAAACGCGGTTTTCCATTTATCGCCAGTCGGGATGGGCTGTTGAAAGTAGCCTTTCATCACGTCCACGATGGTAAACACGGTGGCACCCTGCATCGCGCCAAGGATATCATCTTGTCGAGGGAGAGGATACGCATCGCCAACCATGCGTAGATTAACCTTCCTCAAATCCACGACGACTCGCGGCTTACCGTGTTGCCACACCACAAATGCAGGAGACGCGACTGGTACTGGATGTCCCAGCGGAATCGGCTCAACGACACCGCACGCGCGAAGAGGATCGAGGATCGAGTCCATTGCCTCTCGATCCGTGCGGGAGAGTCGGTAAGGGCGTTGATGAAGACCGCTCAGGTCGGCATCTGGAACGAATTGTATCGGCATCTCGATATCGTCATTGAATCGACCAAGTTCATTGCGAAACAAGTATGCGTGTCGGTTCAAAACTGTCTCGAGCTCGTCCAAAGTTTCTTTCGGCCAGTCATCAGGAACATTGATATCCTTCGCTTTAATCAACGGGATGGAGCCGTCTCCGCCGGGGCCAGAAGCCGGATTGGGAACTGCGAAGGGGTAACCATTTCCGTATCGATCCTCAGGCTCCTCATCATCCACAGGGCAGGGTGTGCCCACCAGCTGTTGGAATGGGATAGCATAAGGTTGTTCGGAGTTCCCACGAGTTTGCCAAATGGTCGCGTCTGTGTCCACCAGATTTTGTCGAATAGTCCCCAATGTTTGCAGTGGATAAAGAGTAATGGGGTCGGAGCCCGTATTCACGAAGGGAATCGTGTCTGTCTGACCGTCGGTGACACAGTTGACCAAGGAGCCGCTGCGGGCTGGAGAATATGTTGCCAAGCCGATGATGGGGCGTGGATGCACCATGTAACCATGCTCCACAACGGGCAATGGGGAATGTGATATCCGAATAACTTGACCGCAAGATGGTTGAACTGTCACTTTCTCATGAGCACGTATGGTGTAGGCCAGGCGGCGTCTCAGCGGACGAGTGCGTCGGGCGGATGCTTGAAGAACATGACCAGAATCGCCTACCACGATAGTGTCGTCCTCATTTGGTGTGCCCCACTTAATATGAAAGCGATGTGGTTTGAGAAATTGGGTACCCAGGAGGCATTTCGGCTGCAGCACGTCGACCAGATAGACGTCTGTCTCAAATGTCAACAATTGCTGGTCACGGGTCAAGAATTTGAAAGGAATAGTAACGAATCGTGTCACAACAGGGCCCTCGCCACCGATTCCGTCCAAGAACACGGGGTGGTCGAGGTCCTTTACGGGAAAGATAGAAAAATGGCGTTCGTAAAAGTCTTGTTGTATTAGGTTCATAGGCGAGGCGGTGTCAAGATATAGAGAAACAGCGCCGCCAGCCACTTGAGTAAACATACGTAAATGACGAAAACTGCTCCATTCGTACGTTTGTCCGTTCATCGAATAGGAAAATACCTTTTTCTTGAGAATATTAGGGTTGGAGCCGCCCCGGACCTCCAATCGGTCTAAGGCATCATCTACTGACAGGGGCTCGAGTGGTGCTCGCATTGACTCTTGCTCGAGATCCTCGCTGTCACATGTCGACAAATCTCCCTCGTGGCTCAACGAGGTGTCGACCGGGGGGGCGGAGTCTGATTCAGGCTTCTCTGGCGAGACGTTCCCCCCAGACGTCTGCCCTATTCTTTTTTTGGCACGGACAATCCCGCATCAGCAGTCTCGTCCAATTCCGTCACTGGTTGAAACGCGTCCATCTGTTGCAAGACGTCGTGCAAATCCTCATCTCCCAGTTGATAGGTCTTCCCAGACTCGTCATCGTGCACACAAGGTTTACCCTCCAAAAGAAAAACTTTAGGAGCCGGCAGTGCAGATGTGTTGCCCGCCGGGCGAGCTTCAGCTGAAGGACCTCCGTTATCGAAACGACCCCCATTGTCGAAACGTCCGTTGTAAGAGTCTCTGCCGCGGTATGAATTGCCACGCCAACCGCGTTGCCGACCACGCCATTGTCGATCGGAGTAACGTTCGCCCGATTCATTGTTCTGTTCCCGCCATTGTCGGTCAGGGTATCGTTCCGCGGTATCGGCCACGGGAGGCAGTTCCTTCAAGCGATCCAAGGCTCCGGGTGGGAGCTGCACACGTTTGTTGTCTAGTTCGTCCACGTCGGACTGGTCGAATGATCTCCCAAACTTCCTGGCACGTGTGCGTCCATCGTCGAGCAGGGAACGCAATTCACGAATTTGCTTTGCGTTGTCCTGTGCTGCCTGCTCTTGATTCTGTTTCCAGGTTCTCTGGCGTTGCCAATCCTCATATGCGGCGTCTTTGTGTTCGGCGATTCGAGCTCGCAAGTCTGCGATGCTGTTGGCTTGTGAGTGGCTCATCGTGAAACGCACCTTCAGATGGTCATCCAAGTTATTGTAGATTCGCAAAGCCTGCCAATCCTCGGAAAGCGAACCGGCCTCGTTATACCATTTGACCTTCTCGTCGACGTAGTCGTTGGCCGAGAAGAGTTCTTCGTTTTCGAACGAATGAGTGATAGAGTCGCCCTTCCGCATCATCGTGTTACGGTCCTTGCTGAACCGATGCTTCAATGCTTGTTTGAATTTCCCATAGTCTGAAGACAGGGTTTCCTTCTCTTGTGCCGTCAAGGCGGTAAACCACTTGGCACCCGGCGACTTCGCATCCAGCAAGATGCCAATTCCCAGGTTATCCAGGACATGTTTCTCTCCGTATCGGCAGACCAAGTGGTCCAACTTGGCGATGTATGACGACACTGGCTCAGTGTCCCAGTATACAAACAGCTTGTGTTCGATTTTCACATGACGGTCCCGGCCTTGGGATCCCCAGGTCGGCGGACGATCGTTCTCATCATAGTCACGGCGACAGTCTTGCTCCATCCGGAAGCGAGAGCGGCCGTTCCGGTCCCACTGTCCGGCATCATCACGCCGAGTGGTCGAGTGTCGGCTCCAATCCCGGGATCGCGAGCTTCCCTGGCGGTTCGAAGCGGGAGTCTCCCGGTTCGTGGATCTCGATGGGGAGGTCATGTTGGGCCCAAGGTTAAATCGTTGCAACCATGCTGTCAGATGCTGCGCAGAGCGAGTCACACGTTCCACCCAAGGCATAGCTGCCTGCCGGCGTTTGTCCTGTTCATCGGCTGGCATTACATCGATCACTTCCCGTGCCTTTACAACCAACTCCGGGGTGACGTGAGGGTGCAAATTCGGGAAGTCACCCAGCGACATGGCGTTCGCGAGTTCCAGCAGGATGGCAGCATCTCGCACATGTTCGGAAGGAGAGTAAGGAAACACAAACGACTCCTTTCCCGTGTTCTCTCCGGCGTTGTTCATGTTCTGTCTAACATCACCACCCAAATCTCGCAGCGGGTTCTGGCGAGCGGCGTGGACTCCAGCGTCCCCACCTGAATTCGTCGGCTCCTCCATGGAGAGCTCGCTGAGAAGATGTGTGATATGGCTAACCTCTGATTCAGAAGTCTTGGTGACGTTTGCTTGAGATTGGCGGATGGCGTCCGAGATGGAATGCAGATTTCCAACCACTGAACCTGAGCTGGGATAGCTTCCGGGCACCGAGCTGCCGAATGATGACTCACCGCGTCGCGCAGGTGAGTAAGCGTTGTCGGAGGTGGCGGGGAAGAAGGGTAATCGTCTCACTGTAGTTGGAGGATGTGCAGGACTACGAGGACTCTGGTGACCAGGTGTCTGCATGCCCCTCTCGGTCTCTTCGGCTGTATTCCTTCCTTGCTCATTGGCCGATGCGGTCGGTCTTTCTTCTGAAGCCATCAAACTCGCCCAGCGCCTTCCAAGTCGGGGTTTCAGAGGTAGGTTTGAGAAAGAACTTCCGCCCGTCGCTGCAGAGCTCGCCGAACCTTCGTCGGGCTTACTTTCTGTCTCTGCGTCGGCCGTTTCGGCAGGTGCGTTCTCCGATGTCAACACTCGTTCGCCTGACGTGTCGGCGTCGTTGTTCTCTGAGGTTGGGTCCGCAGCCTCAACAGTTGGGTTCGAGGTCGCTTGCGTCTGTTTGCGAGAAAGAAAACGACCGTCGGGTCCGCGCGGGCGTTGTGTTTTGCCGGCGCGGCGTCTTCCCATTCTTCTTCTCGTTGTACTGCCTGTCGGCACTGATTGTGATTGCGAGCCGCTAAGTGCGTTGCTCGCTGCGTATCGTCGCGCGGTCGCTGATTTCCGGATTAAAATCGACGGGAATGACAATCGCTAGCTACCATCTCATATCCACCCAGTGTGCGTGGCCTCAAGAGTACTCGGTACAACAAGGCACAAGGCACAATATCTGGTGGCAAAACGTGTCTTGTCTTAAGTCTAGCTAAAGGGCACGTGTGCCTACACAAATGATATCCTCTCAGATAGCTGTGCCTACTCGCACCTGCCCGCACTGCGTACCTTCCTTGTACCAGTACCTCTTGCCCTCTTCAGATGCAACACGCGGGGAATAGCGGCTGTGACATCCCAGCTGCCTGTCTCACCTGCACGACTGAAGTCGAGCTTCACAACAGCATAACCCTCCTCGGCCCATTTCTTCTGGGGCACAGGATCCAGCGTTCCATGTGATCGACCCTCATCCTCCGGAGATCTCTCTGGTGGGTCTCCGGCCGTAACGAGGATAAGCCCAGGTCCGTGTCCGCGCCGGGTGAGGGGCGGTTGAAGTGAGGCGTTTTCGGCAAGGTGGACCAGGGGTGCCGACGGAAGTGCAACGGGCTGTTCTTGCTCAGTCATGATGTCGTGTGTACTTCTGATCTGTGCCACCGTTGATCAACGAGAACTTGGATGGTAAGAAATAATTGAAGAATAAGTTGACCTCGACTCCCCAACAGTCGAGATTAAATTGGAGAGAAATGCCGGTCTGGATGCGGGGACGGCGGGTCGAACCGAACCGAGGCCAACCTCTTGCGCCCGTCTTGGCATGTATTCCGTGCAAGTTGTCATACGATTTGTATGCGCATGAGTACTGTCTAGGTATTCCGTACACCGTACGGAATTCGAATGAGGCATCTGAAAAGGTAGCGATTATTAGCGCAGTCAGAGATCGATCGATCTGTACATAGTAATCCGTAGTGTTGGGTTGCCTGTCCGATGCCCACTGTCCAGCCCCTAAGTGATACTAAAATAGGGTCTCGAAGCTAACGGATGGCCTGGGAAATACCTTGGTAGGCAGCAGCAGCATTCGTAATTCGCACGCACGTACTGTTTTTCATCAACGCTGGCTGTTGTTGTTTGGTAATTCCTCTGAAAAGGTATTCATATCTAGCTTCAGGGGGATGTTTTCCTGCGGTTCCTCGAGAAGTTTGTCATTTCTCTCATCCACTGCCGTTTGAAGTGAGACTTCTTCTACATTTTGAAATTGTCCGAAGCCAGCATCTCAAATCCTCTCGACCTTACTCAAATTAACCGATCGGATTTGAGAGTGATAAGATATTAACGATGAGTCAACCATACCTATCCCCAACATGGCATTTGCCGAGATCCCTAATGAGACCGAGTAACAGTGAAACTCATCGGCAACGGAGATGTTAAGTCGACTTTCACAAAATAGCATGCATTTTCATCTTCCCCATCTGCTAATTAAGCCCTGCGATTCATTCTTAGTGAGACTACGAAATACCGTAGCCCCTTTTTGAGAGCGATTGAGTCGTTTCTCTGCCATAATCTGAGCGGGAGCCCAAACAATTTGAACAACTTCTCATGAGTCGAATTCACGTTCACATTCCATTCTATAAGCTGAACACCGTCGATTTTCGGTAGTGGATCGTGTTAGGGTGTCATTCACGGCTGGATTCTCGTCTGCGACGCGCGTCCGACTTCCGCGGGTAAAAGCATGGTACTATTCTGGTGCGAGTCACGTTCTGCATTCGATGATCCCTTTTGACAGATTTAATGAAGGATTTTAGAAGTTATGCCCAATACCTTTGGGGAAATGCTCACAAAATGAGCTCAATTTACTTTGAGTGAAAAAAGAAGTATGAGAGATGGAAACGAGGGTGAGAGAAGGAGAAGGAAATGAGATGAAAGAATTGAGTGAAAGCCGTGCCAGAAATCTGCCGAGCCGACAACAGCCGTCACTTAGAATGACGTAGGCATACATTAATTGTGGAGACATGGCACGGGTTTACTCGGACCGCGAAACCAACGACGGACTTCACTTCTCGGATTCCATCATTCACAACACAACAAACATCGAACAAGGGCCACCATGCAACTTCAACAATCGGCCCCCGAGTGACTGGTCAGGGGCGAGTTTGAGCCACTTTACAATGCGAGAACGACTTGTTTGATGCAACAGAGTGTTGGGCTTGTCACGTCAAGTAACAGCGTTAACCAGAGAACCACGATGCTGTTGATACGGTGAATGGGCTAACGAAGATATCTCGCACCAAATCCTCGTCCGAAGAGATCTTACGAACGCAATCAAAGACTGGAACTCCCTCGCCCTTACGTTCCAAAACCAGCCGGAAAGTGGGAATGAATCCATTGCATCCGCCAACGACAGCGTCTTGTGATATTCCATCTACAAACGAATGGCAGAAACATACAGGCAACTATGAAGAGAGTTGTGCATACTCAAGGGAATTATGAAAGAGACACTTATGATGAAGGACTTGGCGACAGCAGTATTAGGGTGGGACCCCTCCAAGCTTCCTAGCTAACATTATCTCAACTCCCTGCCGAGATTTCGATTATAACTTGCCCTGGTTTATTGATTATTGTTGACCAACAGTGTACACATCTTGCCCATCATCCTCTCCGGGCATACAGGGTAATTACGCCCTCGGGAACCTCCACATTCTCCATCATCGAAGGGCTGGTTCGAAATTCCTCCGATCCCACAACTTCCTGGACCACCTTCGACAGGTTTCGTTCAACCACAGCAGCCGAATCGTCCAAAGACGCTCGATCTATTCTCATGACTCGAGCCAAGTAGCGCAACATGAACCGAAGTGCCTTCCGTTTTCCATCTCTAGACCCCTTACCAGCCTTCGTGACGCTAACAAGCAGGTTGGATGCGTATGTAGCATGGACAGCCGGTTTCTTGACCGAGCCATACGCGTTGAGATCCTCGACAAGCGAGTCTTTTGTCTCCTTCTCCAAATGTCCCCAAACGGAGTCATACAGCTGCGCTGTTGCGAGAAGTCCGACTCTGCCCATGCAGAAGAGCCTCATTAGGGCGCGGTCTTCATTGTTGGTGACGTCGAGCTGTCTGAAACCTTTCTCATGCAGCCTCTGCGCACGACTCACGAGGATGTAGTCATACCCACCGCGGATCTTGATCCACCTGGAGATGATAGTCTGCGCGGTTTCGTAGACATTTTGGTACATCAAAAAACGGATCTCCGTCAGCTTCACGGCAGAAGTCCAGTCCTCGTGACCACGTGTGCCGGCAACGTCGAGCAACTGTTTCATGAAGTACAGCTCGAAGGCGCGCTGATGATCCCGGAGCTCAAAAAATGCCGAAAGGGACGCGGGCGGGTTCTCCGCCTGACCAAGCCGGCCGAAGTCCAGATCGGCGCCAAGCGCTACACCACGCACGACGTCGTCACTGTAATCCTCAGGTAGACGGTCCAGGCAGTTGATAAGACCAGCCTCCGCGGTCTTGAGAAGAATCAGGTTGTGGTTGTCCGCCGCGATGTCCAGATCGGTTCGTATGCGGTACTCGGACACCAGCTGCGGATCCTTGCCGACATCTTTGATCACCACGGACGTGAGCAGGGCCGTGAGAACGCCGTTGGATCGAAGCCATATTTTGAAGACACGCTGCATCCAATCGAAAGACTCTTCCGTCAAGGCTGAGGCGTCGGACTGCGACTTGCGGAACCTGTCATACTGACCATTGAAGATCCATCGAAGGGCGGTGATGCTGGTGAGCGTGCGATTGACTTCGTCGTACTCTTTGTCGAACAACAACTTTGACGGCGATGGGGTAGTTGGCGGAGTTTTCTTGGGGTTGGGTTTCGATTCGGGGTTCGGAATCGAGGAGGCTCGCTTGAGACGTTCGAGTTCATCTGGGAACCGGCCGTTGATCAGATGGAGGATCTCTTCTTCGGTATAGATCGTGAAGAAATCCTTTCGGTCGATTCGCCAGGGTTTATCGTCGGACTTTGGAGTCGTCATTGCTGACAACGGTGCTAGGTTTCATTAATCGAGACGAGATGATAATACGAACGGATATTCATACAACCAGGAGTTGGTTCGAATTCAACCGTTCCGGAAACTTGGCGAGAAGACGGTGATGTGAGAGTTACAGAGGAATACTGGAACCGGAAAGGAACTGAGAGTGCCCAGTACTCTGTGACTTAAGGATGGCAGCTTCCCTTGTTGTGGTAGTGCTTCCAAACGGCCTTTCATTCAACTTATATGCAGTCCTTTACAGCGGCATAGTCAATGGGAGCAAAGAATAGTGGAACCAGGCCTGCTCTAAAGGTTTGCAACACCTGGAACAATGCTGGCAAGCAGGTAGGCAGGTGCGAATCACTTGGTTGGTTCATCTATAGGTAAAAAAGCCTAGGTAGGTACGCTGTGTAGGTAGGTTGCTGAGTCGCCTGTGAGTCGGACATAATCAGCCCACATCACCTTGCTACCCAAGTACACACAACGCTTCTTCTCAATAACCACAGTAGAATTCTTGATACACTGCTTCAAACAGGCACAATCAAACGGTATTATAAAACCCGTTCTTTCCTCCTGTCGTAAATTCCCAACTTTCCCCCATTGTACAACGCCCCTTTCCACACCCCCAAGTTCCAACCAACCCAGTAATCCGTAAAGTTCAAAACACAAACCAACCAACCAACCACGCCTCCTCTCCACGTGACATGACATTACTCGATTTACGTTCGGTAGATTTTACCGCCGATAAGCGATGCCTCGCCTCGCTCGCTTGGTTGCGTTCTGGGTAAGGTAAGGGTAAGGTCGTGTAACCCATCTCGATCTGAGACTCGATTCATGTCATGCAGGTACATACTACAGATGGGACGGGCCGGGCCGTGGATTCGATCGCGTTACGATGTTGTTTGCGATGCGATGCGATGCGATCCATGCGATAGACATACAGTCGGGAGGTAAGATACGAATGTTGAGAGAAGAGAGGGATATAATAGATACCTGAGAATGTTGCACAGACGACTCGGTACTAATATGACCTTTCGTTCTAGAAGAAATTCTGGAATATCTCGATGTCTTACCTGTCATACCCGGTCTCGTCCCGACGAGTCCCCGGATCCCGGAATTCACTCCCCTGCGATACAGAGTGGGTCGCCGAGTCCGATTCGAGGCCGAAAAGGGGCATCCGAATCCAATCTCAACATTATCTCCACGAGTATTCCGTAGCCTCATCTACAACCGTCCTACTTTCCAGATCACGGAGTCAAACAACCACTCAATCGCATCAGCATAACAAATCACATCCACAAACACAACCTCATAGGATTTTCAGTTCTTTTCCATTAGTCACTGACTCACACTAGCAAGGCGGTATCGAGACAAACAAGACTACCTATAGGTACATCTCAAGCCGAAAAAGCTCTCTCTCAACACGAACCCGTTGGTCAAAAGTACAGTACTCTTTCCATGTATGTGTGTGCGCGTGACTACAAACAAGATCAAACACCTCCTATACGCCCCTCTAGCACCATGAAAGCTTTTTTCTCGTCACAAAAACACCTCACAAATGCGAGAAAAAGTACGGAAATGAACCCCTTCCTATATAAATAGGTCTTAGGTTTCAACAAGGGGGGGTCTGGGACAAAGTGGGTGAAGAAAATCCAGATTTGGGGGAAGCCCGACCACCCCAAAACGATTAGCGCCTGTTCATATCATAGGTAGTTCAACATCAAGACCGGTGTCCTAGCAAGCTATACGGGATCCGTGGGAAAAAAGAAGCAGTGGGGTTATCAAATCATCAACCCTTCAATGCTTCATTCCGGGGATGTTGGGCAGGGGGATTGGTGTCTGCTTGACAGTCGGGGCGGCGGGAGCGGTCTTGGGCGTCGAGACTTTCTTCGCCTTTTCGGCTTTGGCCTTGGCCGTTTCGGTCTTGCCCTTGGCCTTGGCGGGCGCGGGCTTAGAAGGGGTGGCATTGACTGCTGCCGCAGGCTTGGGGGCCTGCACTGGAGTCTGAGCCTTAGCGCTGGCCTCTTTACCAGCCTTTCCTCCCTTTACGCGCTTGCTGGCCTGATCGGTCTCAGCAGAACTCTTTCGCTTTCGATCAGTGACTTTCACGTCAGGCTTGGCTGACTTGGTCTGACTGGCCTTGGTAGCAGATGCGGAGGGCGAAGTCATCTCGACGTCAGAGCTACTATCTGACTCGGTGTCAGAGCTCGTGGAAGTTGACACCTGGGCGGATGCTTTGGTGCTTGTCGCCACCTTTGGCACGGTGGGGACGGGAACTACTGTGGTGGAAGGCACACCAATGGGTGTGTAGCGGGTTCTCAAGCCCTCAGGCTGGGCTCGGACAGGTCTGGGGATGGGAACATAATCATCCGTGGCGGTAGCTTGAACTTCGCCACCAGGTCCAAACTTAGCCATGCGCCGTACATGGACGGTAGAATCGATACTGCGGTTCACTGCCAATTCCGTTAGTCTTGCGATATAAAGCGCGGAGCTAAGTAACCTACAAGCCGTGTACTTGTCACCGCCTCGCGAAGGAATAAGCAATTGTATCTGCGTATTCGTCGCGAAGGACTCGAGGTCCAACCCGTAATTGTCGCCCTGGTGAGTTAACAAGGGGCCACCCTGAGTGGCCTTGGCTAGATCGATTTCAATATCTTTCAATACCGTGATCGGGAGAGAGGCGGGTGCAGTAAAGTACCACACCTGCTTGCCCTCCAGATTCGCGCTGTTGAAGAAGTCTGAGACTTCTTTGCCAGGGTTGTCCGCAGAAGCCTTGCGGAGAGTGAAATCGGCGTTGTTGAGCCAGGGGGCTCGAGACCTAAAGGGGAGATGATTAGATAGGACGCTCTAACGAATGGAGGAAGATGAACTAACAGTTGAGCACCGGCTTCCGTGGTAGCAGCCTTGCCATTGGTCTTCGCAACGGCGGTCTTGCCGTTGTCATCGTCACTACTTTCGTCGCTTTCGCTTCCACTTTCACTGGCGCTTTCCTCACTCTGGGCCTTCTTAGCGGCGGCTCGACCGTTTGTAGTGGCGACCTTAGCAGAGCTGGGTGCGTTCGCCTTGGTAACTGGAGGGGGGCTTGTCATCTCCTCGTCTTCGTCGCTAGAACTCTCATCGCTTTCGTCGCTCTCGGTAGCAGCTTGGGGCTTGCCATTCGCGGCCTTCTTCACGGCAGGAGCCTTTGAAGAATCGGTAGAACTACCACTGGAGCTAGTGGTCTCACTGCTGCTACTACTTTTTGACTTGGCGGCAGCCGGAGTCTGCGTCGGTTTGCTGTTCGACGTGGAACTGCCAGACTCTGAAGATTCCGACTCCGACTCGGTTTCCGAGTCAGATCCAGATTCAGTCTCCGACTCTTGGGCCGGCTTCTTCGAGGGGGTCTTTGCGACAGGCGCGGCCTTTAAAGGCTTCTCGGGGCTAGGCTCTCGCTTGACGATGCCATTGGGTTTCGCGTCACCAGCCTTGGCGGTCTTCTTCGAGGCCTCGGTCTTCTTGACGAACTTGGCACGGGCGGCGTCGAGATCGGAATCACTGTCGCTACCACTACTACTATCGCTGTCGCTACTGGACGAGTCGCTATCGGAGCTAGAGGGTTCGGCCTTGATGCCCTTGAAGGAGGCCTTGGTGTCGCGCGCACGCGACAGGGTAGTCTTGGCCTTGGCAGAGCCGTTCTGCTTCTGCTGGCGCACCTTACTGGCCATGCTGTCAAGCGAGCCAATATTGGCCTTGGAGTTTCTCATCGTGGTAGATCGTGTCGTCAGCAGTCAGAGTTGATGTGGTGAGAATGTTGTGTGGTGAATGAAGTGCGAAGGGTTGTTGAGGTGGGTGCAAGTGGGCGAGAAGTTTGGGGGTTGAAGAATGAACCGTTGACGGGAAAATTTTGGGTTTGGTTCGTCGACACGTTAAGCACGCGCTGCTTCAATTGACTTGTAGGGAGTTTGTAGGTGCTATTGTTAGGCAGGTCGGTAGCACGGATCAGGTACGCAAGTACTTCCATTAGGTACGAGTACGAAGTGTACCTCTTAACAGTGGAAGCACTCTTCGCGATACCTCTCCCTATACCGTACCGTACATTGTTTGTTTACTTGACTGTGTTGCTGTGTATGAATCACATTGAATCTCATAGCTGGAGACAGTACGGAGTAGTCTATCACACGGTATTTTGCCAGGGTCGACGTCGCGACTGAGTTCACCTGGAAATTTAGGTACCGACAGCGAGTCTTCGGGCATCCATAGGGGCAACTTTAGCATGTGCTTGCATCGCACGGCGCATCTCATTGCATATGTCACGCCCACCGGATGAACATCGGCATTATTCATCGAGTACCTCTCCCGTACGAGTAAGGTTCTGGAGGTACATTGTCGCTGCAAAAGTCAAAAGTCACCAAGGCAGGCAGGTACGAGATTCGTTCCTACTTCCGGAATACATTCACAGCCATTCTCAAGGAGAGTGCATCCGGTGATGCTTTTTAGCACATCGCATGAACAGAGGAAGTCGCGAATTGCGGAATACATCCGTCGGGACCGATTTGCTCTTCATTTGAAAAAAACCTCCCGTTGAAGTTGTAAAGGGTCTCTTGCGCCGAACAAATTCACCAATGAAAGTACGCAATAACTGAGAGAAAAACAATTGGGAGAAAATGTCGACCAGCAAGAGGAAACTGAACACAGAGGAGCCGCCTCAACGTAGGTCATGAGCCCACTCATTCGCTATCGCCCGCCATTCATGCTGACTCTGCAGCCATGAGTGCTTTTGCACTGCGGAAGAGACTGCTGGCCCAGCAGAGCCAAGCTGCATCTCCTTCCCTTGACCCCGTCAGTGCGTCAGGGACCCCCGATGAGGCATCTAGTCCGCAGAAGAAGGTTAGAAAGACCAGATCAGCGCGGCATACCTCGGTTGAGCCGAGTGGGTTGTTGAGTTCTCATCAATCGAGTGAATCACAAAGTGCGCAGGCGTCGACAGAAATACCTGCACCTGCTGTGAGTCGGGCTGATGAAGTGCCCACCAGTCTTTCTCCTTCGTCGCATGGAGAAGCTGCCGATACTGGTGATAATAAGGGTGCACCGCAATTGCAACCTGTGAACTTTTCAAGTTTCCGCCCAGACAAGGGCAATTTTTGTAAAATAAAGGATAAGTCTAAAAGGGATAAGTTAACACGACTGAAGCTCAAAGAAGGAGAGGTACGTTGATATTCCAGTCCTATGGTTTCATCAGCTCACGAGTTGTAGAGGTTAGTGATATTCGGAAGCTATGGCATCCGCGTTGAATCCGGTGAAGTGACGATATACGGAGCCACATTCAAGCCAACCGGAAAGATAGACTGGGTTCTTGCACCACAGTCTCATGCCCTTCCGGTGATTCGGTGTACTGACGATGCAACTATGGAGCTTCACCCGTATCCTGCTGCTCGAGATCTCATACAATTAGGGCGACTTTCACCCTTGTTTCGAAGACTGTGGTGGGAAAATCCCAGCAAGTCATCGCAGGAGAACGCATCGTCTGGGGAAACATACCAAATTGTAGGTCCACGTCACGCGTCCAATCTCAGAATTTCAAAACTCATCCATTTGATAGCTTTACACATCGGAGGATGGACCTAAGAGGACGGTCCTCCAGGATTTGAAGTCCCCAGCAGAATGGAATCGAGAATTGGCATCGCTCGTTTCCTCGACAGAGTTGGGGCCGACATCCGTCATGATCACCGGCCCCAAATCATCCGGAAAGTCTACCTTTGGCAAGATCCTAACAAACCGACTTCTTACCAGCGCATCTGCAGGGCGTAAGAAGTCGGGTTATGGTGGAGTTGTCGTTCTCGATATCGATCCAGGACAACCGGAGTACTGTGTCGCCGGTCAGATAGCCCTTGTTCTAGTAACAGAGCCTGTGCTATCACCATCCCTTTGCCGACCCGTCGATCTCCCGGGCGTTCGCACCATCCGATCACATGCGCTAGCTTCGCTGTCCCCTGCCTCAGATCCCGAGCTATATATTGAGATGGCCTTGGATCTCATAACACATTACCGCAATGCATTCGGATCTCATCCTCTTGTCATCAACACGCCAGGCTGGATCCAGGGCACTGGTTTAGATTTGCTAGTTTCCCTGATCGGTGAGCTACGCCCCTCGAAGGTCCTATACATGTCTCAATTGGGTCCCGCCGAAAGTGTGGAGGCCCTTGAAGAGGCTTGCAGGACGACTCCTTTCATAACTTTGCCATCACAGCCCAATCAGGCCAGCCTCCGGACTGGTGCAGATCTACGGTGTATGCAGACGATGGCGTACTTCCATACAGAATCGACGACGGAGCCACGCGACCGGACTAACTACGGTTGGTTCCAGAGGCCACTCGCAGCTATGGCTCCATGGCAGGTTCGTTTCAAAGGTGCTGGTGCCGGTATTCTCGGCGTTATATGTTATGGCTTTCAGATACAGCCAGACCTCGTTGCTGACGCAATAAACGGCACGATCCTTGCCGCGGTTGAGGTAGAGAGTCCCAAAGCATTCCGGGATATCACGGGCAACCAGGTATCGCCTGATACCAGCAAAGAGGCTGACGACGCCAACCCGGGATCCCCAATGGACCTGGATGCTAGCGAGTCAGATCTACCTAACTTGCCATCGTTCCCTCAAGTTAAGGAGAAAATCACAACCCCGACGCCGGAAGGCATTCCGTTCATAGATACATCGCACGGACTAACTCTCGATCCCCGATATTCTCGATCGCTCGGTCTAGTCCTAGTCCGTGGTATTGATGTTGAAAATGGCAATCTCCATTTGCTAAGTCCCATATCCAGCAGCCAGATCGATGACGTGAGAGCGCGAGGCGGGCACATCGTTCTTGTTAGTGGCAAGTTCGACCCTCCAAGCTGGGCTTACACCGAGGATCTCTACTTCCAGTCCGAAGGAGACGAGGGCGATGCAAATGAGGGGACCGACTCAAACAATCAGAGCGAAGATACTGTAGATAATTCGGAGGATGCAACCGGTCCGGCGCAGAACACTACGGGGCCGGTACCCTGGATCGAGGTCCTAACCCGGAACCAGAAACGCAGTGCCGGGTCTAAAGCATGGCGTGTACGCCGGGATCTAGGGCGCGACTGATGTAATGCCGGTTTCGAGCTACGGATGATATTCTGAGTCCGTTAACATCCGCCTGGCTATACCATACGGATGAATGACGTTATCTCCCGGCAGCTGGGAATAATCCTAACAAGCATGTAGTCTAGTGTAGACAAACCCTTGGATACCCTGTCTGGTGGATGATTCAACCAACCATCTACAAAACGACATCACGGACTGAACAAACTGACAGTGAACTGGTGCTTGAATTCACAGACTCCCCGTCTCTGAAACCACCGCAACTCGATTAAGAAGACTGTCAACTGGTCCCTTGGCATCGAATATTCGTGAACTGCAAGACCGGATTATTTACTCAAAGAAACCTAGTCTCGGGTAATCGTTCGACGCGCAACCCACGTAGTGGAGGTCAGCTATTCCCAATCCTGTCACCTCCGACTTCTCTCTATGGGTTACTCGTATCCTTCTGATGCACCTACTCTCCTGTGAAGCATTGCTAATCATGCCATAATGTACTGCGTACGGGGATTAATACACGTGATGGATGATTCTTGAGCACCTGAGTGTATTGCATATATTTCCAGTCACGTTGTTGTGAAAAGGGAGGCGTCGTGTTTGAATCTTGTCTTTTCATTCACACCCACGCCACATACCATTAAGACTCCGTAGTGTGCCAAGTTATACTCGGACTCTTTTGCATCTCATATCTAATCTATTGCTTACTGACCATCAAGACCTCATTCATATAGATATGTCAAGAGACAAAGCATTAAAGGACACGGTCCCCGAGAAGCCATCGAAAGTCGATGTGCTCATCGTGGGTGCCGGCCCCGCCGGGCTTATGCTTGCGCTCTGGCTTTCGCGACTTGGCGTCGTCACGAGGATCGTCGACAAGCGAACAGACAAGGTGTTTTCCGGACAGGCAGATGGGTCAGTAAACCCCCAAAGACGTATCAATAATTCATCACTTATAATGATGATCTCCCAGTTTCCAAGCACGCACCCTCGAGATCCTCGACAGTTTCGGCATAGACCAAGTATGGCGGGAGGCGAACCGCATGTTCGGTATGTCGAAAACCCTCCATGTAACCCCAATGATCACAAAACAAAAATACATACGCACAACATTATCGCGCATGCAAGCCCTACCCACACACACACACACATACATAATTGGACGACCACAACGTGCTGACCCGTGGATCTGGGGGAATCAAAAGAGGTGAGCTTCTGGAATCCGGACCCGAGCGGTCGGATCCAACGTTACGAGCGCCATCCCAATAATGTAGCGGGCCTATCACGCTTCACGGAATGCGTGCTGCATCAGGGGCGCATGGAGGCGTTCTTCATGGACGCCATTGCGGCGTCGCATCCGCACCCTGCTAATCCCGTGCGCCCTGTCGCTGTGGAGCGCATGGTTATTCCGACGACGCTGGATATTGATGAGGACAAAATCCATGATGATGATGCCTATCCGGTTACGGTTACGCTGCGCCATCTCACTGAAGATGAGGCGACGCCTACGCAGCGATTGAGTAATTTGGGCGATGGCTTGTTCAGGAGTAATCTCGCGGGCGACGATGTAGCGTCTATGCTTGAGAATTCGAGTCGACGGATGGATATCAGGGAGGAAGTGGTGCAGGCGAAATACGTCGTCGGATGCGACGGCGCACATTCGTGGACAAGGAAGACGCTGGGTCCGGACTTTGAGATGCGGGGCGAGATGACGGAGCATATCTGGGGAGTCTTGGACATCATTCCCATTACTGACTTCCGTATGAAATGGTCCTTTGAACCGTCAGTTCCACTGCTAATCTCAGTCGATAGCTGATGTCCGGAACCGCTGCATCATCCACAGCGCCTCATCCGGAACCCTCATGATCATCCCGCGAGAAAACAAACTCGTGCGTTTGTATATCCAGCTGAAGGAGGTCAAGGCTGGGAATGGACGTGTTGATCGTTCCAAGATCACGCCTGATGTCATCTTCAAGGCCGCCCAGAAGATCATAGCCCCGTATTCTCTAGACTATCATTATTGTGATTGGTACGTCGCGTCTCTATCCATGCTATGGAATCTTCACTAAATGAAATCCCCCTTGTAGGTGGACGGCATACCAGATCGGCCAACGCGTAGGCGACAAGTTCAGCAAATTCGACCGTGTCTTCCTGGCAGGCGGTAAGTTACCCTTTCACCATCATCCTACACAAATACTAACAACCCCAGACGCCGTACACACACATTCCCCCAAAGCCGGCCAAGGCATGAACGTCTCCATGCAAGACACCTACAACCTGGGCTGGAAACTCGGTCTCGTAACCAAGGGGATCCTCAACCGCTCCATCCTGTCCACCTACGAGCTCGAGCGCAAACAAATCGCCAACGAACTCATCGCCTTCGATCACAAGTTCTCGCGTCTCTTCTCCGGTCGTCCGGCGAAGGATATCATGGATGAGACGGGCGTGTCGATGGAGGAGTTGAGGAATACGTTTAATCTCAGCCACATGGTATTTCCCTCCATTATCCCCTTCTACCCCTGACCATCCAACTAACAACCCAAAAGTTCACAACCGGCATCGGCGTAACCTACGCCCCCAGCCTCCTCACCACCCGCCCCTCCCCCTCCCAACAATCCCTCGCCCAAAACTGCAAACTAGGCACGCGCTTCCCCTCATACAAAGTCCTCTCCCAAGCCAGCGGCCAACCCATCCACCTGCACCGCGCCCTCCCCTCCGACGGCCGTTTCCGCCTCATCGTCTTCGGCGGCGACATCTCAATCCCTCAAAAACGGGCCCTCGTGAATTCATTCGGCGCCTGGATACGCCAGTCCGTCCTCCCGCGGTACGCGCGCATGGCGCTCAGTAGTACCCGTCTGCGACCCGAAACCGACCCCTCGATTATCGACGTCCTCCTCGTGCATGCGGGTAAACGGGACAGCGTGGAGATTGTGCGGGATTTAGACGCGGTGTATTGTCCGTTTGATGGGAAATTGGGATGGGATTATGAGCGTGTTTTTGTCGATGAGGAGGATGGGGGGGCGTATGAAGGGTATGGTGTTGATGTTGGGGTGGGCGCGATTGTGGGGGTTAGGCCGGATGGGTATGTTGGGTTTGTTGCGGATTTAAGGGATGGGTGGGACGATGTGGAGGGGTGGTTTGCGGGTGTTTTGAGGGGGTGAGGAGGGAGTGAGATATGCTCTTCGGATAGGGGATGGTATATTCAGTCTGCCTTCTATCGGTATATGGTCTATATGCTTTTTTAAGTGTTGAAATAAATCATTGAACTTTTTCCTCACCGCAAACACCTTTATGCAAAACACGCCTCTCTATTCATCAATGCACCAGAACGCCCATTTACAACTCCAACACCATCTCCTCACTCACAAACGCCGAGGACAACGCATCCTCAATAATCGTCAAGCACCCCTCGCGCGGGAACACAATGTTCGTCCCACCCGCCAATACCGGTAAAACACCCTTATTACTTCCAATCAACTCGTACGGAATAAAAAAGTGCCGTGTCCTCGTGCACGTCGTCTTCCCGTTACTTTTCACGGATGCCATGTCGATGGAGCAGATCCAGAGATCGGAGTCTAGGAAGACGAGGGTATGCTCGTGCCAGCCGATGAAGAAGCGGATCGTTTGATCGTCTAGGTAAAGGTAGGGGGTGAGGGTATGATGTTCGTCGTTTGGTGATTTCATTGTCTGACTTAGTAAATTCCATACGCAGTATACCAGCAGACCGCACGAAGCGCCCCTCCGTCTCGGTTCCATATTGACCGCTAGGAACTTGGAGGACTCCGTGAACATCATCGTACTGGCCACTAAGGAGTCGGAGTTTGGTCCGACTGTGAGAGTAGCGCTATTTCTCAAGCAGAGGCTCCCGGATTCCTCGGATACTCGATAGATATACAGAGTCGAGTCTGCAATCATCGCTATCTGTGATTCGGAAACGGGCTGTGGAATCCATGCCCAGAGATGGTTGGTCTCGCCGAGACTCTGAGGCGTAGGTATTTGCGAAGTCAGTCCGTCTTCGGGTTTCGAGAGCTGGTATATCGAGTCGGACGAATCCTCGCACACCAAGAGAAGTGCGCCGTTGGGGCTGAGCGCTATGTTGCGGATGGAAGAAGAGAGTTTGGCTTTGAAGATGTTGGTGTGAGCCTCGATTGCATTATCGTCATCTGCGTTGATGGCCCAGACCTGGACAACGCTAGATGCGTCAGCCGTCGCTACGTAGTTTGCTGCACTCCAAGACACATTCGTTATTAACAGATGACGTGAATGGTAGTTCAACGTCTTCCGCAACTTAGCATCAGGTGTGCTGAATAGAGCAACTGAACCGTCCTCCATCCCGGCGAGTACAAACGGCTTGGTTCCCATAGCTGCTATGCTCAGAATCTCTGTGATTTCTTGGACGCGATCGACAACGATTGCTGGCTGGGCGACGGATTCACTTATACTTGATCCGTCTGGCACACTCTGTCGAACTAGAGCCAACGGTTCCCATACCTTCGTTTGATCGTCGCGGATATCGTAGAGACGGAGACCGTTGCCACTGAATGCTAAAGATGGCATTTCGTAGTCGTCTGAATTCATGCAGTAAAGCAAGGTAAGAGTTTCGAAATCCCAGAGTTTGATGGTCCCTCGCATGTCACCACTTGCAAGAGTTCGTCCGTCGGATGTGCATGCGAGTGTATAGGCTTCTCCTGACACCGAACGAAGTTCCTGCTGAGTCCAGGGATCGAAAACCGCGAGTTCGCCGTCTTGGGAGGCGACAGCGAGAAGTCCGACAGCCGGATTACGATTGAATAGAACCTCGCTGAACGCGAAGGAGATACTTCCCGGATTATCCCTCTTGAACCAGCAGGTACCAATAAGAACATTACTCTCCAGGCTCCAAAGCTGCACCGGGCGTCCGCGATATATGACAGCCATCATTTTCAGATCGGGAGATATGTCGGCATTGAAAACAGCTTGTCGGGTAGAATCTTTCAGTTGCTTGCAGTCCTCTCTCCCCAGAGAATCACTCGGAAGTAGTTTACCATCGCGTGCAGAGAGATAAGCAACTGAGCTTTTCTGAGTCACTACCACGATGATCTCGTCGTTGTCTGAAAATGCTGCTGCTTTCACTGGACCAAGATCAAGATTACTGGATGTCCAGATCAGGGTCCCGCAGACATGGAACATGTTCAGGCATCTGTTCCCTGAAGCGAGTAGCCGGTGACTAGAATGGTCGAACTTTAGGAAACTGACAGGCTCCCCATGCATCAAGGTTGTCAGTTCCTGGCAGGTTTCCGTGTGGTAGAGTATGATTTGACCCGTCTTTTGGCCAATAGCAAATACCTCGTCACCGGCAGCTAATGATAAAGCGCCAACCCCTCGGTAATCGATGCATGAGATACAGTCGTTCCAGTCAGTATCACCAAAGCCGCGCAGCTTGAATCCGCTCTGAGCTTTGGCGAACTGGTTGAAAATGGCAGAATTATTGGGACACAGGGCCGGAACTAAGTAGAATACTCCAGACGGAAAACTGAGTATGCTGGGTGCAAACTTGGCCACAATGTGTATCAAATCCGATGTCCACTGCTTCACCATCCTGTAGTTGTCGCAGAGCGGCGAGGTGTACTTTGCTCGTCGTTCAAGGTAACTGCGAAGATTTTGAGCGGTTCGGGTGATATAGTATAGATCGCGCTTGTATCGGGCAATGTACTCGATCCAAGACAGGACATTGGTGCGGAAGAATTGGCAGAGCATGAGTAGGATCTTGTCCGACTGTGCAGATGCCCCAACTACATGTTCCGAGAAGGACGTGCATGCGTATTCAGCAAACGCAGAACTCAGAGCGGGCCTGACATGAACAAGAGAGCGGTTTCTCGGCGGTGACATCTCATCAGACACGAGATACTGTAAACAGGTCATGGCCAATCGCTGATGGCCCTTTTCCTTCTGTATCGCAAACGGTGAGTCGCCATAGTTGAGTAGAAAGTCGCGAACGGTCGCATGAATGACTTGAACAGTTCCCGTCTGATCCACCCGGAGGAGCTGTCCACACAAGCCATTGACGCTTCTTTCTATATTCCGGACATGCTTTGTATCAAGGTCCAGCTTCAGCAAGGCTTCTAGCTCATTGATTGTGAAGTTTCGAGCTCCGCAAATGACCCAGTAGAGTATGGCTTTTGTGAGCTTGGTTTCGCGAGTGTTTTTAGCCATGGCGTCCAAAATCCGGGCGTACATTTCGGCCATGCCTTCAGGCATCTCGTTCAGAACCTCATCAACGCCCTCATCAGTGTACACGTTCTTGAGCTCTTCGAGGGCAAGTTTCACCCAGAGAAAGTTTCCTTTGGACTTCTCCACAATCCTATCAATCAAAGGATCTCCGTCTTCCTCGTCAACAGGTAGCATATCGGCTTGATCGCATATGTACGCTCTGATATCGGAGAGCGATTCACCTCCAATAAGATGGTGAGTGTATAGTCGTGGGCCAAAACGGTTGAAGTGATGATCGAAATCAGGCCGTTTTCTAGTAATGAAGTAAAACCGGACCGGAAAAGCAGAGTCAAACCTGGATATCAAACCGAATAATTTCAGCGCATCGACGCATTCGTCCAGTCCGTCTATGATCCAGTACTGTGGTTTCGGTAAAGGGAGCTTGAAGATCTGATTCATAAACAATTTCCTCCATATCGCACGCTCGTCGTCTTTGTCGAATGTTGCGGCCATCTCCTGCATGATATATAAGCTCTGGCGAACCAACGGATGTATGATGGCCATCTGATAGGCTAGTTGCATGAGTAACCCGGTAACAGACTGTTGAGTCTTGTGCCCATGGCGAAAGAAGTGGAAGCATACGTCGGCCCCGATCCCTTTTAAATGTCGAATGATGTGCGTGGCAGTAACGGATTTACCAGCACCAGGTTCGCCTGTGAGCCAAAAGAAGAGCGGTTCTTCGTTCACCGAGTCCCTCCAGGTCGTAAATGATGCCAGAGTTACTGCCCATTCGCAGGTTCCGTCTGTCTTGTCCAATTCGATTCTGGCAAGGTCATCCTCCGCGAAATTCGTGGTCGCAAGGAAGGTTTTCAAGTCCCCTAGTTCGGCTTTTCTTTTCTCGGCTCTTTGGGGAATCACTGGCTATAAGGTCAGTGATCGTTGTATTCAAAAGGATTCAGAATGTGTGATACCATCACCTAGTAAGTCCTCCACTGCTTTGGCCAGAGTATTCCGAAGAGTAAGATAGTTGGGGTCCTGCGGGCTGTCAAACTTGCAGATATCTCGATGGTCGGCATTGAGCGGCTGCGCAATTTCTCCCTTGCATCCTAGACACTGCTGATGAGACTCATTTACAGATGCAAATAAGTGGAAGCTGCTGACTTACCTAGGACTGCGGAATCTCGGTCAACAATAACAGAACTTCCTACGCCTAGTTTTGTTTCCAGAGTTTCGTAGAAAGACCATATTTGTAACTTATCCGTAAATGTCCTGAACTCATCGTTGATAACTTGCAAAGAAGGTGAGCCTTTGTAAAGATCCAATATATACTGTCGAGAGCTCAATACTGTGCTGGCTCGTATAATATTATTCAATAGCTTCGCCGAATCAGAGCCTCTGTGAGGGGTGGCAAGGAAGAACATGCATCGTATCCGATCGGCGAGGCCGTGGTCCCCATGGTCCAGCTGTGCTAGTATATAGGCCTGCGTCCAAGTCAGCCAAGTTGCAAGATCAAGAGGTTCTTGGTGACTCAACCTTCTTGATAACAATACCTCCCATCGAGTGTCCGACGAGAAGTATGGGTGTCTGTATGGCGGGTTTGTATTAATACTCTTTCAGGCCTGTACGGGAAACCTCTGGTACCTCTTTAGCTCTCCTTATATGCGGCGATGTACTCATTTCTGCGAGCAGAGAACGGCCAAAGTCATGGAGATCCAAGGTCGCTTCCTTCGTATCCAACCAGTCGGCATTATATCCGAATGAGTGAATTCGGGCATGTTGTAGGTCCGCTTCCCGAGGTAGCCAGGCCTGTGGCCAAAAGGACTTCAAATCTTCGTTCTTACACCATGTCTTTATCGAGCCACCTCGTAGGCCATGGACGAATATGATATCAATGATTGCATCAGGAGGGTCATGCAGTAGATGTAGTCCATATGAGCCCCAGGTGTTACTCTCAGGTACACCAGTGTTGTTTTTGAGCTTGGATAAGGTGAATCGCCGAAGAGCCTTTTGGATATTCGCCAAACTTGCTTGTGATGTCGAATCTGAATCTATTGCCGACGACTTGCGGGCACCGGCAACCCTTCCTACAGAATCCATCCCACCTGGGTCGCTTGCGTGCTGTGTCGGTAATCAGAGGAGCCCTTGGGAATGTTGACGCTTTGAAGAAAGATCACTCACCCTGTAAGGCATTTTGTTAACCTGTGTCAGTAGACCTCGAGAAAATGGTGTATACAATCATAACATTCTTCTTAGCTGCGCCGCGAAGAGCGAAGGATAAGGGTATGGGAAATTCCATGTCAGCGTCCCATCCAGCCTCGGTAATTTCTGACGCTCCAACTGCGCTACAGAGGAATCCACCCGTTACCACCCTATGCAGCCGGTTTACCATATCCAGACATGATGAAACGACATAAATCCATACTACCCGGAATTAGAAAGTTGCCAAGCCACACCACGCCGCCTGGCGCCAACTTGAAGATGGGTTATCTTGAGGGGTTCCCTCCGTAACTTCTCAAATATCCTGGCGGGAGGGAGGAATAAATAGATGTGCATCCTTGGGAGTGGTAGTAACATCAGCTCAAAGATCGTTGACTCGACTCATATACGAATCGGATCGAAGCAAAATGGTGGTGATTGATGCGGAATTCAATGCGCCGACTGTGCCTGAAAGTGAGGCATATGAGGGAACAGAATTGGATGCGGCTGTAGTAGCAGGTATTCCTCGTCGGCATGGTTTTGCCAAGGTTCCTGATTGACACTTCTTCCAGTCTTGCCCGAGGGCGCGACAGTGAAATGGGTTGCCACCCATGGAGCGAGTTTCTGGGCTATCAGCAGCAAAGTTGAAGTTATACTATCGGATGGAACAGAAGAATCTTATTTTCTCAAGGCAGGCTTCCCGTTCGATATCATGAAGCTGTACTCACAGGTTGCAGGTATACACAGCGGAACACGCCAAAGAAATGGCTTTGGGTGAGTTGGAAGGGAGTAAGGCCCTGTACGCAGCCTTGCCAGAGAATGTACCAAGACCAGTCGCTGCAGGATGCCTCTCCAAGGACCCCACGAGGCATTTTTACCTTGCTGCGTTTCGTGACATGGTAGATAAGATGCCGGGAACATTTGATTTCGTGTCAGTCGTGGCCAAGCTTCATCAGACAACGGAGTCGCCGAATGGGAAGTTCGGTTTCCACATCACCACTTTCGGTGGTAACATTCCCATGAACACATCTTGGTGTGATACGTGGGAAGAGTTCTTTACGAGAATGATGAAGTCGACTATGCAAAAGGAGCGAGAGGTCCATGGGCCTGACGAGGAACTGGACAGGCTGAGTCCACTGATACTTGAGAAGGTAATACCGCGCCTGCTCCGGCCAATGGAGTCAGACGGGAGAAAATTGAAGCCCGTGCTGCTTCATGGCGACCTCTGGCATGGGAACGTCGCAATCGACAACACCAATGGAGAGCCTGTCTTGTACGACCCTTGTACCTTTTATGGCCATAACGAATGTAAGCTTACCCTTGACATCGAGAGTGGCCTCCGCGCTCACAGTTCCAGTTGATTTTTCCCTCTGGCGGGCAGCACGATATCGCACCAATCGTCAACACGTACGCGCTTACCGCAAGATCTGCAAAGTGACAGAACCATCAGAGGACCAGGATGATCGTCACATACTGTACGCCATGTGAGTGAAGTCTCGTCTTCTCTACGTCGCCATCGTGTCAAGTTCTGACAACAGATTAGGAGGGCAGATCTGATGGTCTCGATCTGCTGGCCAAGTAACAAGCGCATCAGACCACTGTGAGTTCCGTCATAGCCCATTCAATCTGGAAGAGTACTAAAGGAATGCAGAGCAATCGACAGCATGAAGCTGTTGGTGGATAAATACTGCACCTAATGCGTGAATGACCGCAATTATGATGTTGTGGGAAGATTCACGCGCGTAGATTTCAGTCATTGGCGCAAGGTTTCGGCTCCAAGAGCCCTATTCCGCGTGTCTGCTTATAAGAATGTTTCTCCTTCTTAGCTCGCCTATAGTAATAGGAATGTGTTAAATGAATACTATTGATGCATCTAACCGTGAAAGTTTTCCGTAATCCGTTTAGGTTTTGTACGGAGTGTATTCCGTAACTCCGTACATAATCCGTAATCCCGCCCCCAAATGTTATCTTCCTTTACGCGCCCGAAAAGAAAAAACAAGGCCAGGACATCTCTACCTATTCCTACTTCGAACCAGGTTAAGATCTTCTATTGTTGCATTGGCCTGGTCTTTGAATCTGCAGCCTACCTAGGCAGCATCATTATTCCAGAACAGGTATTCCGTAGGTTCTCAGCGCGTGCTCATCTCTCTTGTTGTGCCCATATTGTTTCTGCCTGGATGTCATCCAGCAACTGGTGATCAGCGAGGGGAGGTCTTGCGTGTTCCCAGATATCTTCTCAGTCAGATCTTCCATACCTACAGATGTTCTTGATATGTTTTGCCTCAATCCCGAATACCATAAAGGAAAGAAATGTACACACCTCACATCCCGTCCTCCTCATCCAGGAAAAGATCATCGTACGTCATGCTGGGTCGGGGTTGGGTTGCAGCTGCAAGTGAACGACTTCAGCTCTTGCATTAGTAATGACCCCTCGCAGGAAGCAAGTCATTTCCCAGTTCCATGAAAGGTAAACACTATGCGTCGACCGTGCTCTTCTCTTCTCAAAACTCCACGGATCAACCTACGTGTACCGATTGCGTCAAAGAAGCGAGGATTCCTAAAATTTGGCGGTATCAATGGCGGCGTCGCCGGACAAGGTAGAAGTTCATGAGCCTGTTATCGACGACGTCGAGCTTGCCCGTGACAATGGCAACGGGGACCGGTACTCGATCTTCAGCTCACGCGAGAAGACCCTCATAACCGCCATAATCGGGTTCTCGATGGTATTCTCGCCCCTGACAGCCAACATATACTTCCCAGGCCTTGTCCAGATACAAAAGGATCTCAACACGACGCCCGAATTCGTTGATCTCACGATCACATCGTACCTAGTGATCCAGGGCATCTCGCCCGTTCTGTTCGGTGATGCCGCGGACATCTATGGCCGACAACCCGTCTTCGTAGCCATGTTCTCTGTATACGTCCTAGCGAATCTCGCGCTAGCACTCCAGAACAGTGCCGTGTCTTTGCTCGTTCTCAGGATGTTGCAGAGCTTGGGCTGTTCCGCGACTATAGCAATCTCATACGGGGTCATCGCGGACGTATCGACACCAGCAGAGCGAGGGACTATGCAGGGGATCGCGATCACAGCAGCGAATGTCGGACCAGTTCTGGCGCCCGTTATTGGCGGCGCGTTAGTGAGTCGAGCTGGATGGCATTCGGTCTTCTGGTTTCTCCTGGTCGCCGGTGGCGTGGTTCTCGTCTCAATCCTGTTGTGTCTCCCGGAGACGGCAAGGAATATTGTTGGTAACGGGAAGATTACGCCATCGAAATGGAGAAAGCCTCTCGTGTCCCTTATTTTCGGTATCCGGATCCCCAAGGCCGGACAGTCATCGAAAGACGAATCCCCAACCGTGAATCCTCCTCGCATGCTCAATCCTCTGCGGCCCTTTCGCATTCTATTTTATAAAGACTCGTTCTTAGTTTTGATTCTGAGCGGCGTGTTTTATTTGATCTATTACTGCGTCCAAGCATCCATCACGAATGAATTATCGGAAATTTACGGCTTCAATGAGTCCGTCATTGGAGCATGCTATATAGCCATTGGCGTAGGAGTCATCATTGGAGGTTTTGCGAATGGTAGGAGAGTAGATGGTAATGACAATAAACCTCCGTTACTCACTGACATGGTCCAGGCAAACTGATGAACTACAACTATAAGCGCACAGCTCGAGATATCGGTCACACTCCTGACAAAGTGAAGGGTGACGATTTGAAGAAGTTCCCGATTGAGCAAGCAAGAGTTAAGTCGATGCTCATCTTCAATGTCGCGCATCTGGCTACCCTTGCTGCCTATGGTTGGCTGCTTCAGAAACGAGTTGTGAGTCGTCCTGAGATTCACGTCGATGTGCGCTGACACCTCTACCTAGCACGTCAGTGGTCCGTTGATACTACAATTCGTACTTGGTGCCTTAGAGACCTGCATTGTCCAAGTAAGTATCAGACGATCATGCCCAAACCGAGACGAATTGCTAAGTCCCCAGACTTTCAACACCCTCCTAGTCGATATATTCCAGGACACGCCCAGCACCGCAGCGGCAGCAGGAAACATTGTCCGGTGTGGGTTAGCAGCCGCCGGAATAGCAGGTATGAAGCCCTTGATGAACCGGATAGGGTACGGTTGGTACTTCACCATGCTCTCAATTATCGGGTTCGTGATAGGTTCCCTTGGAAGTGTGATACTCGGCAGGTTCGGCATGAAATGGAGGCTTCAACGCTGCGAACGGAAACAAGCCGAGACTGCAGAAAAGCAAACCTAGGAGCCGGTTTGATCATTGGTATCGTCGTCCAATATAATTGAACCATCGTAATGTCCGGAGTCACATTGGGAAGCTGAGAAAACGCGCCTGTCGCGTGGGCCTGTGAAGCTATGGTGGATCCTTGCGCGCAAGATCTTGTCGTCGTCTCGACAACGAAGCTTCACAAAGGTCCTCCCACACCACGTTCCGAACATAACGTCGCAAGAAAAATAACACAAGATCAACAAGATCCGATATCAACTCATCCAGACTAACAACTCTTATCACGTTATCGAAACCCCTCGAGTCCCAAAATCCCTCAACGCTATAATCCAAACTAGCGCGGCCCCATCCCAACAACCAGCCGGCTTGGTGGTCTAGCGGTATGATTCTCGCTTAGGGTTCACCCTTCAAGCACTTGAATGCGAGAGGTCCCGGGTTCAATCCCCGGCCAAGCCCGCCACTGCAATCTGACCTCGGTCAGTTGCCAGTGTCCTTCTTTCTTTCAGTCTTCGTGGCTCAGTTGGCTAGAGCGTTGGTCTCATATTCGTATGATCCAATCCCAGATTGGGACATCCAAAGGTCGTGAGTTCGAGCCTCACCGAGGACATCTTTTTTGCTGGTTTTGACAATTGTTTTGGTTCTGGGGATGTGGTTGAATTTTTTGGACGGCGGTTGACGTTGTTCGACGGCGGCGTTCGGGCGCGTCGATTTTTTTTTTTTCTTTTGCCTGTTCGCCGCCGCCCGTACCGATGTGGATACGAATACCACCGATGCGGTGCCAACTGGAGGACGAATGCATCACAATGGACCAGGATCGCGACCTCGTGAACCGTCGACGACATTTCTACAGAGAAGAGACCACGAAAGATTCAAACATCTCTCATCACTCATATAACAACTATGTTCGTTCTGGAAAATGGTATCAATTAAGAAGAGATTCCCGGAAGCCGGCCCATGACCAGAGCGGAAGGAATCCGATGGTCAACCAAAGCGACTTTACAGGAAGATAATGTTGCCAGTGTTACACTTGGTGTTGTTATACAAGTGAGGCTCATCTGACGTAGCACTCTCGGGAAGTTCCGTGTGAAACACGCCCCTATTAACTGAAAGAGTCTATGCAGAGTCCAACGAAACACCTAAACACCTCCGCGATTATATTGACCTCACAAGTCATTGAGGCCACTCCCATCTCATCGCCTACACCGGGCGGTACGGGTTAGAAACCAACGGCCTGACCTTATCAGTATCCTATGAAACCAAAAAGGGGAGTGTATGCAGGGTTGCTCTTACCAGACCTCCCACCACTTAGGGCCGTGTTTCTTGCGCCTGATCCCACATCTGGATCCGTACGGAATGCACGGGCGAGTTTCCTTGCGTGCCTGGAACCAAGTCGCGTTCATCTGGGAACAAGCCAGATGCCAGTTCGTCGACCACTTCTGGTAGTATGGCAGGTATCCGTGGAACCCGCCCATCCATCGGCCGATGACGATTCCTCGGAGCTTAGCAAGCATCCTGTCGCCCGGTATCAGCCCTGAGTATTTTCCGGGCAGGGGCTTGTAGATTCCGACCGCGTCGAGGATCTAATCCAGAAGAGACCCGTTAGCTAGTGGTTCTTAGATTTCTGTGGTATAGACGAAGCGATTCGGGGACTTACGCTCATAGTCTGATAGTCGTTATCGCGCTCCGTCTCACCCTTCTCAACGATATGATTCCAGAGCTGAAACCAATTCTCATAGAAGAGAATGTTCGTCTCAACAGGCCTATCGAGTAAAGTCCCCGAGATAAGATACATGACCGCGGTGACTTGGGTCTCTTCGTCCTTAGACTGGCACTCATCAGGAATCGGAACGGCGTAGAGACGATGTGTGGTTCCCGCGATGATCTCGATCTCGTCGTCTCCCGGCATCAGAAGTTTTTTCTCTTCTTCGGTCTCGACGCCTAGGATCCCGCTGAGACAACAGATAAAATCGTTCCGGTTCGAGTTGAATACGGGTACTGATGCCGCGTTGAAGATCCGCGAACCTGTCCCGTAGGTGATGGTTACGAGGTATGCGTGCGTGCGCCAGCGGTGCGTGATGATGCGAAGCGAGATGGCGTCCTTGACGCTGCTGAATGTTAGAATCGACATGGCATGGGAGTCTGTCCGGCTAGGTCAGGTTAACTTACATGTCGACGATCCTGTCATTTTCTGTAAACATGACGTCCTCCATGTTGAATAGAAATCGCGTTGGCTGATGGAATCTGTGGAAGGCTTCTCTGGGTACAGTCGTACAAACTGAAGTTGGAGAAGGGAAAGAGGGTGGAAGAAACAACGGGGACCAGAAGTTTTACTTATGGAGAGTAGGTTGATGGAAGGGGTTTGCTGAGGTGGGTTACGGGCGTTGCTTCACAGTCAGAGGAGGAAGCACAACCACTGCTCTTTTGGTCTGTGCAGTAGGCTAGGTATGTTGGTACCTTTTGACATCGATTCGCATGAACTCCGGGTCACCACCTCGTTGCCGACTGCCACATGGTCTTGCCTCGGTGCCTGAGTTCGGTGACAGTTGGCGACCCCGTGAGGCAGGTGCGCGTTGCTGCGGACTCGACTCTCAAGGGCAACAACAATATTGAGGCAGCCATCGGTCTGTTGTAGCCGTCGCCTACAAAAGTAACGGAGTGACAACATCAAACGTACCTAGGGTAGGTGTACAAATATCAGCTCTGTTTTGTTTGATTGTGAACATTGATGGTATTTCAACATCTAGTGCTCTGGCCGCGTGGCCGTTGTCATGCCGCCCTCGGGGTCTCAACAGGCTGGAAGGAGGAGCATGAAGATGTAGTCTGCACAGGTGGACAGTGAGATCGCACGGGTTCTTCAAATCACAATGGGAACGAATGGTACTGGACACATGGATTGTATTGTTGACTATTGGAAATCCTCTTAAGATGTCCTTTTCTTCACAAACTCGACAATCATCTCATTCCTCTCCGAACAAACATCATCACTCAACCCATTCATTCTTACACTCAACATTCCATATCATCACTCCATGAACTCCACTCCGCAAATCATCTTATTCACCCTCCCATAACGAACTCCAGACTCCACCCGAACGCCGTGCTCTCAAAACCACCATCACAACGAAGTCCGCACCATTCAAAGAGCCTCGGTCAAAATGGTGTTGCGAGGGGAAATGCCGGCCCATTGGGCACTGATGCGCCAGACCTTTCGCTGCATTCGCGCGTCAAGACGGAGCATCTCAACTTGGTCGCGATCAAGGAACGATAGGCATCCTCGCTGTCCCATGAAGATGGTGTCGGCAGCAACATCCATAATCTCAACTTTGAGGTCACCGCCGGTGCGGAAGGCCTGCTTCGCCAAGGTCTTGAAGAAGTTTTTCATTGGCGCCAGGGCCTTGTGTGCGAGAGTCTTGTCGGTCTTCGGGATCTCCTTCTTGGATGTGCGCGTGCTGCACACTCGGCCGGGATCCATATAGACAGCGGTGATGCGGGTGCCTTGGGTGATCTGGTGAAGGAGCACGGGTTAGTATTTTCATTCAGACATCTTGCGAGGATCATGATCTAACTTACGCCCAATAGATGCACGTTCAGGGTGTCAAGCCAAGTAGTGGCCAACAACATGGCGGTCGCGTATCGCTGGAAATCGGTACCTTGGACCTGGTCTTGGGGCACTGGGACGGCAAGGTTGTCCAGATTGTGGGGGAGTTCAGGCATGAACATGCTAAGCCGGGAGTCTCGCCGATATTTCAGGATATCGGAGATGAGAAGGATGCGGCCTCCTGAGGGATGGAAGTTCCCAAGGAGGCGCATAATGAGCGCGACATGGCCGATGTGGACAATGTGAATTGTCATGTCAAGCTCCTCTCGGACGAAGCCGGAGTCGCCAACCAAATCTTGGAACGATGCATTCCAAATGATGGCCTTGATGGGCGCGTGCTGATGGTTGGTGATGGATTTTTGCAAATCCGATACGAAGGCATGGACCTCGCCCGTGACGGCCATGTTGACCGCGTAGATTGTCGCCTTGGAGGCTGGGTACTTTGCAATCAGCTCCCTCAGAGCATTTGTGTTGGCGTCCCCTTCGCTGGCGTCTCGCACCAGAAAGATACCCTCGTAGAAGGGGTACTTTCTGAGCAAACGTTCCGCCGCATGGATGCCAGCGGGGCCGTTGGCGCAGGTAATTAGGACTGAGGCGAAAAGCATTGTGAATGGATGAAATAGTACATGAAAAGGGAACCAATGAAAGAATCAACTTTCAATACGATGAATAACATTCCGTTCGAGAAGGGATCGATGGATCGTGATGGTAGAGGGTCAGGAGAGAGTCGCGAATGCGCAAGAGTTGAGAGGAAATGGTGTGTGTGTGTGTGTGTGAGAGAGAGAGAGAAAGAGAGAAAGAGAGAAGAGAAATTGTCAAGGTAAAAGTGAGAGGGGTAACGCGTTTACCTACCTGGTCCTTAAGCATAGTCAACCGTCAGTAGTCCTTCAAGTTCGAGGAAGGAGCACCTGCAGTTTGACCCCTAACTCGGGGGGCAAGTACCGAGCCAAAGTCCTTCTAGCTACATCCTAACCGGGGAGTTCTTTCTTCTTTTGGATTTAAACAGGCACTTGATGTGTCGTGATTGCTTATGAGTTTGAGAAGTCGCGACTTTGAATGCTTTCACCCTATTCGTCGGATGTTGATTGTGTCGAGCGTGTAACGCACGCGTTCATCCGCCGAGGGAAGTCACGATGGTATGACAACAGTTGGTTTAACAGTGAACCCTGCACGGTGCGACTACTATGCCATTCAGGGCACAGCCGCAGAATGCCATTCTTCGGTGAAGATGGAAGTGGCTGATATCGACGATAATCAGACTCTGGATTTGTTCTGCCGCCAAGTTTCGCTACCGCAAAGTTGCATCCGCGGGAATCACGAATTGAAACCCGCCGGTTCGGTTCGCATGTTTCGTTCGCAGATCGTCTATGTGAGCTTAATTCAACATCAGAGTTACATCGTCATGTACGAAGTACTCCGTATGCTCATTACAGTGGTTCGAGTTAGGAGTGTATCTTGAAGTGATCAGCCTCCTAAAAAGTCAAGCATCGTCACATTCACTCGAGCATTGTGCACCCTATTACCGACACATCAGAGAAACAGTTCTTGGATTAAATGTACTAACAAACAAGAGCGGCATGTGAATGAGATAGAAGATTGCCAAGTCACTGTACGCTGGATTTACATACGAAATCACCAAGCCTGAACCTCGCCGTCATAAAGAACGACTTTACCGCCGTGTTTCTCCTTCGTCGCCGTAGTCAGAACCTGTACGATTCCATCGCAAGCCTGATCTGTCGTTAGCGGCGCCGACTCAAGACCCCATCCCTGCGCAGCCGTATTCCCCATGTCAGTCTGCACCCAGCCCGGGTCGATGACGAAGCAGTTCAGCCATTCTTCCTCGGCGTTAGCCCGGACACCATACCAGTTGATCATGGACTTGGATGCACCATATACGGCGCTTGGCACGGGGGGTTGACGTCTGTTCACGTTAGTAAGTTGTTCCATCATCATTTCAGATCGAAGAAAGGAGTCTCATCTGCACTTACCCCAATGCGCCCGCCCCAGAACCCATGAAGGCAAAAACTGGCTTGTCGGCCTTCGATTTCTGCAGTAGTTCCAGCGTAGCCTGGTACAAAGCCACACCACTGATCACGTTGACCTCGACATGCTCGCGGATGTCCTCAGGCTTGGCGTCCTTCACGGTAGGATATAACTTGGCAATGCCAGCGTTTGCGAGAACAATGTCGAGGTGGTCGACTCCATGTTTCTCGAGTTCCTTAACGATGTCAAAGGCGTCTTGCCAGACACTTGCATCGTATTTGACCACGATTAGTCGAGATCCGGAGCCTCTGGGTAGCTCTGAGAGCGCCTGCGCCGTCGAGTGCGCGGGGTTGCGCACGGCGGCAATGACGATCTATTAGGGCTTTTATTAGCATCCTACATTGTCAATGATATGTGTGATGTCGTTCGCAGTGGAAGAAGCGGGTGAACTTGAAGACGTACATGGTCAGATCGTGAGAGGAACCGCTGTACGAGCCCGAGACCAAGGCCCCGGTTGGCACCCGTAATCAGTACGTAGGTTGAAGGCATATTGAATAGAATAAGGGTGACAAAGTCAAGCAATCTGTAGATAGTTGGTAATGTCTCAAAATGGTTTTCTGCGATGGGACCAGAGAATGGTATTCACAACCGTCGGGGCAAGATCCTCAATTAATATGCAACTACGTGCCATGGCAAAAGACGTGCAGCTACTAAAGAGCTTAGAAATCCAGAATTCACATTGAAACTTTCGTTTGAAACCGGCTGAGTGTGTTGGAAAACCTCGATTCAACCAAGGTCTTCGCAGAATTGCTATGATGGAGAGCTGAATCGGAACGATGTTGAGTTGATGGTTGGAAATCAGTCTGCACCGACTAAACTTCTCCCACATGCATTGAATAGCCTGGTCGAAGTGATTGGTTCTTTGCTTTGTCAACCCATGAGAGAACAGTCTGTAGGCTGAAAATAGTAATCAAGTTAATCCTCTCTCGGACCAGCGTGGTCAAGTCCATGAGCGTCATTTGTAAGCATCATCACTTAGCTGATGCGTGCCCTACCTGTCTCGGCGCAATGCACATTCCGTCTTGGTCGAGTCATTAGAAATCGGATAGAACATGCCAAATTTCAAGACCGATCCGTTGTTCTAAAGCGTTCAGATTGATTTATTCCAAAAGCACAGCTCGATGATGAATGTGCGCCGGTTTTCATGTCCAAATTTCCTTTGCATAATGGATAACATCTCCCGTCGAGTCGTATCGGTTCTTCCATCTCGACTCATTGGGATCCGTGACCAGGGAACCCGCACACTATCCAATTCCTTGCATTCGCTTCCGGGAGGACGAGAGCCCTGGCTATTGGCCAGCCTGTTCGCACAATGTGACAGCGCGATGCTATTGATCGGTACTTCTGTAGGATTTTCATAAACAGAGAGGTGCAGATAGGCGCTGGTTGTCATTGGTTAGGATGTCTTAAAAAGGCTGATGAATGCAACCTTAGGAAAACAACCTATAAGAAAGGCACGGTAAGTTGCCCCGGCTGTCTGGACGCCGACTCTGTCACTGTCAGTGCAGGTTACATACCTCACATTGCATGTTTACCTGGTCCGAGATGTCGCATGCAGACAGAGTTGCACTGCACGCCTTTGGGGAGGGAGTGTGCAGGTTGTGTTCAGGGTCTGCAAGCTCAGACAATCACACATGTGTCGACCCCTAAAAAAGTGAATGCCTGATAGCGCAACAATTGACTGGCATGCGGCTGACTTCTTTTCCAATCAAGATCTCTTATCAGGATGCTGACCTCAGAGTGTGTCGGTCCCCATACTCGTCTCGCAGCGATCAGTCGTTGCAGCTACTCACATTCTGCTGCACAAGGCGTATAAGATAAACCACGTAGCATGGGTCAGGAAAGAGTGGTGCTAGTGACGGGATCGTTAATATCCTGGGGATTCCGTATTCCGTTCCACTGGTTGTTGGTGGTCAACAACAAAGATAACGCAGGCAACTGTTGACCTTGGAGCCGACAGTGCTGATCCGGGACAGAGTGCATGATCCGCTGTTTTTCCGGGTTCTCGGTAGCGATCGGCCACGGCTAGATGCAATGTGATGATAAGCATGAAGTGCAGGAGAACAAGGCACTGTCTGCTTTCGCCCAACTCATCAGATTGCTGGTATACGCGATCGTGCAGAATGGGATGAATGCTCGCCGCCACTGAAAATCCATTGATGATTCCATTTGACTAGACCTATGTAGGAGATTCCAGCCGAGGGATATCCGGATACCCCGAGTGAACTGTTCAACTGTTTTCGACCGTGAAAGTGAAGTGTTGGTGATAGAGATGAGGAAAATCGAGAAGGGCGATTCAGCAGCAGTGGCGCGTTCGTAAAAGCGTGCCGTAGTTACCACGGGTACCTAGCAGGCGTCTAGTCCGACACCGGCCCTCCAGGATCATCAGCAACGTTTGGCGGCTGGTTGTGCTATCTGAACGGCCCGTGCCGGCCAAAACAGACGCGTGGAGTACAGATTCAGTGGAGACTGTGTTGTTCAAGCCACATTCACTAGCCCAAGTCGGGTCTAGCGTAAACCATGTTCTCCGCAACAGCGGCTTGACTCCGATTCGCGGGGCTGGCGTAAGGAATCGGGGTCAGGCACAGGAAAGTCGATGCTTCCCCTCTGCATCCCTTCTTCATGACACCCAAGCTGACCTGGAGACATTCCATTCAACAGCCACCTCATCATCTTGTTTGTCTGTTGCCCAAGCTATAACACATACAGTCTTACGACGTGCCAAAATCAGCAACAATACCCGCACTGCTAAATCTAACGTGGCAAGTCTAGACGTGGTCTACGGAACACGGAGTAAGCCGCTCGGCCGATGATTCGATTTGGGATGGTTCCAACGCCGGACAACTCGGGCATCGGTGGGTTAGGGAGCAGACATGATCAACACCGTTGCACCATGCAGTGCAGATCTGGTGTTCTGCCAATCCTGGGCTCGGTCACAAGAATGCCAAGATTCCCCTGAAGACTGGCAGCTCCACGTGCTGACTAACTGTCTCGCCCCTGAGATGTGACAGGAGGCCTTTGTACGTGTCCCTCGTCGACGGTGGAACGACGCACATACAACCATGCCGGACAGAGTGTCACAGAACCGAATTGGCAATACATACCTAGGGACTGCAGCCGATTACCGAAAGGTGGGACATTGTCTATCTTTAGAGCAGACTGGTAGCCACGCTCGGTCGTTGGCCCGGTGCCTTTACTGTCAAGAAGAAGGCGCTAAGTGCAAATCACGAAGTCATTGCGCGCGGGATAACAAAGTTTCCCCTTTTCGAAGGCGGGTGAATAGGGCTGTTCGGCGGATACAACAGCAGCAGTGCCAACATAGAGGAAGCCAGGAAAGGCGACTATTGTGTGCCATGACGATTGGTTAACAAGGATGCTAAGAATTCCATGGACAAGGATCGGTTTACATGACTTTTGGTTCTGGGGATAATGCCAAAAGGTGACAGGCATCTTGGGTGCCCAGGTGTGCTTGACACATGTCCATGGCCTACCTAGTATTATCGGGTATGCTTGCTCATGCTGCAGCTTGTGCACCTGATAATGCGTCAAAGTGAGAGGGCGCCTTCAATTCCTTGATTGTGCGCCGGTCGGCATAAATGATGAAAGATTTGTCCGTCACACTCGTCAGGAGATCCAATCCCAGAAGTCTTGAGCTGCTGACATCTTAGCGGCAAGCAAAGGATGGAAAGAGGGAACCGAGTTGGAGAAGAAGCAGTTCCCTAAGGCTGGGGCTGAAACAAGGTTACTAATGGTGGCTATCCCTTTAACAGGAGGGTGGTGTGTTCAAACGCATGGTTTTCGAGCGACGGCAACAATCTGCGCAGCCACAGGTCATCAGAACATAGCACCTGCGCAAGTACAGGATTCTCGTCGCGATCTGTCTGTTTCCTTTCTCCTATCATCCGTCTTCGATGTGATAGATCACCTGGCGTAGACCAATTACGGCGTCACAGCGCAGTCATCGGCAAAACCGCTGTCAGCCTTATCCTGCCGGCCGTCGAGGTCGCCGGCATTGTTATCCCTTGACATATTAAAGCGCACAGCCGGGTCGAGGCTCTCGGCACCGGTCCCGTAACGTCGATGACATGCTCCATTTCAACTAGTGGGTTGCGTGTCCTTCTCGGAGTATACGATCCAGTCGAAGTAAACGCCTCGCCTTGGCCTTTATGAAAAGTCGGCTCGTTACCCAGGAGTCGTTTGCCATTGAATGCTACCTACTGTCCCTCACGGCTTGTGCGCTCTTGAAGGCGAAGGCCGATTGCTGAGACGACCCTGGCGGTCTGATGACCTGCGGACAGAGAGTATTAAGCCGCATGTTGGAGAACAAGCAATTGTGTGAGGAGCATATTCTCTCGGCGCATTTTTGTTTCGCCGTTGGCCAATCAAGGGTAGATAATGGCACGACCCGAAAGCTGGGTCCCGGATTTACAAGGTAACGAATGAGGACATTTACGGGGAAGTTTACTCGTGAATCTAGGCCTCACTCCGTTCTTCCCAATTAGCCCGCATACGAAGCAAGAAATACGCGAAAGGTTCCATACCAGCCGGCCCCTTTACCGGACTTCCTGGATAATATTACGGATTACCTCTTTCGTACTAATACCTAGGTATCCTGCTGATCGCTCCAAACTGGGAGCAGTCTGGCAAGGTTGATGGCAATTCGCGAGCGCCCAAGGAACGAATGCATGGGAAAAATTTGATCTGATTATCGAGTGGCTTTTCCGATGGCACATACCTGCGTAGCCGTTCTTGTCCAATGCGCGCGTGATTATCAAATTCTAGCGACTTCTTACATAGGAATCCATCTACTAATGTCCAGCTTTACTACTAGGATCTTCTTGAACTGATACCGCCTGCTCACCAATCGAACGAAATGAGGCGGACATTGATGGCTACCAGCAGGGGCTGCACTCTCTCTTGAAGGGTCCCCGTCATGTGTCCGACATGGGCCGATAATGGCACACCCATTTGAAATCTATTGATAAGTTCTATGCAAAATTTCCCCCCGCCACCACCCCCAGTCCTCGACACTTTCCGGCATGCCCATGGTTGACGACATGCCTCTTTATATTTTTCATCTCCTACCTAGGTGACGTGCATGACTGACCTACGAAGTGCCGCCTACCGATAAAACATAATCCAGATTCATATGAACCGTGGTTATGAAAGCTTTATGTGCTTGGCGGCGCCTTATATTTGTGCGACATATGAATCTGTATGTACAGAATCTTTCAGGCGATGTGTACAAAATACGAAACGCCGTACTTCGTACACACATTGTGCCAACAAAGAGTAAGGATCTCATTTCACTTGTGCAAAGTATGGGTGGATAGGTCTATTGGCCTCGAAGACTCTACTCGTAATAGTCACTGACCCTCCTCTCGTTGCAGGTTACAGGATATTATCACATGATGTGATTCTTTGAACCATACTTGTATTATAGGACCTATAGGTCCATATTCCGCCCGGAATATGTATGGTACGCTGCCGCCTGTGATGCGTACTTAGTACATGCGATGATGCGTGTACGTGGGCCGTACCCAGAGGAAGGATATGTTTGATACGCTACAGTACGAAATGGATATATTTATCCTAAGCTAGCGTACCAAGTTATTCCCTTCTTCGCAACTCCGCTTCGAGGCATGGTTTGGCGGACGGTTGGAAGCCACAACACCACCTAAAGGACTTATGGAATGCACTATGTACTTTGGTGCAAAAAGCTGGGAGAACCCTAAGACTACTGCAGAGCATCCCTATCTCATCAAGTGATAACTGTGCTTCGTTGATTGGCATACCATGTATGGAGTATGCACACGGCCTCTTTGGTAACAACCTCGCCCGCCCCTTTTTCCCTTTCTTCTGGGAAACCTTGATAAGCCGGATGGTCTCTTTATCTTCTATTATAGATCGCACGAACGTGATTCGTCCAGTGTCAACGATCCCTTAGCATGCTATTGATGATATCTAACTCCCTCGGACCCTTGATGGTCCGATATTTCTGGTCTCGTATCAACACACAAATATTATCCCTCACTCCTGAGTCCTGATTGGTCGATCCAGACTCCATTATCCCAGCATCTCTCTGCCTAGTGGGCATTTCTCTTATGTGTCTACACATCTATTTGCGATTGGTATTCGCATGAGGGTCACAGTTTTGTTAGGGGAAACGGCAAAGCCGACTTTCGATGCCCATTGACGGGGTTTCAGGTCATCCGCCGCGCCCATAATCACACGCAAAAGCCTCCATGTCTGCGCTGTTTGGCTGTTCACAAGTCACAGTTGACCGGAAACTCGACAGAAGCGTTCCTATTCGTATGTGGAGGAGGGATCGACGCTGCCGTAGGATGACTGCCCCCTTGTCTTGTTTCCCATGACTCATCATGGGCACCTCGTATTCTCCTTTTGCGGCGGTTTCCGTGTTTTCGTCAGGTATCGATGCTTCGGAAGCACAGCTGCTGAGCTGCTTAGTGTTCGGAACTCGGAAACGCTGGACGTATCATAGGGTCGAGTCGATCGATCACGTCGGTTTCTAAAAGGGGAGGCTACGACAACGCGTGAGATTGGGAGTTGCATTTCCGAGGGATCTTGGCGTGACGGGCTACGCGGAATTGACACGACAACATGACAATTCCGATGACGAGTCTTTCTCATCGTCCTCAGCTTAACATCATCAGACACGTGTGAGAGCAGAGAAAAAAGAAACTCGCACCGCGGCTCGACACGGGAAAAGAATTACAAATCTCGCTCCTCGGCTCTGGAACGCGTCGCCCTTGCTTCAAGGCTGGATTTTGTACAACACTAGGGCATGGGCATGATGACACTGACGGCACTGTATGGACTCGCTTCTTGCTCACGGCAAAGCAAACACACTGAAATCACGATTTAGGCGAGTCAATGACGATCATTAAGCGAGAGAAAAACACGTGTTGTGTGTGTGTATGCTCATTTTCATGTAGGTAAGATCAGGTATCCGTGACAAAAGAAATGTCATCGTTAATCGTTATTGTTGCTTCACAATCTTTTCCCTCGCTTGTACCGTACCCCTGACGGGTTGCCTCCGTGAGCCGAAGCTCTTCCTCTCTCGTGTGCCGCGTTTTTCCATCAAGCCCTGCTTATCCCTATTTTTTCGTCATCATCATCGTAACCCCTCATCAACGCCCCAACACCAGCCCGCTGGCATCGTAACACGTAGTGTTATTACTCGTATGTCATGCCGTGTATCGGTATCGTTTCCAAGAGGCAATCTGTAGTCGGAAACAAACGTCGCCATTCCATCGAATGGTTCAAATTCGTAATCGGACCAAATCGTAGTATCCCATCAAATTCGTATTCAGAAACAAATGTCGTCGTTCTTCCACAAAATCCGTACTCGCCAGGACCTGAAATCGCCGATTTCAGGTCCTGGCGAGTAGTTCGTCGTTGTCTCAGTATATAATCTGCCCCAAATCAATAACAAACCCAATCCCTCAGAGTCATAATACAAACCTTCATCAAGAAGAAGACTCGCTCAAATCCAGCCAGCTGGGTAAGACTGTCTCACCCGCTCCCGTCCCCACCAAAATTCAGGGGCGAAAGGACCCCTATCGTCGCACCTGGCGCGTAAAATTCCTTGCGGAGGGTTGTCTTTTTTGTACTCTTTTTTCGATTGTTAGGAAGTGGGTATCTTTGTGAAATGGGTATCTCTGTGCTTCGTTCCATCCTCGTGTCATGGTGTCTCATGTCCTCGTGTCACGATTCTCGGCTGCTGTACGCTGTCTCACGGGTGTCTTTCATCTCTGCACCTCGTTAGCATTCACATGTCAATCCCTACCTCCTCTCACTCACATCTCCCGTCTTTCCCCAAGCCCCTGACGGCATCCAAAACATCTCTATGCTCGCGCTTCGCATCCTCCGTCTTCCGGTTTGCGCGCGATGGACCGCCGGCGATCCAGTCGCTGACGGTGTACGTTCGGTCCGATAAAAAGGTTTGCATGCGGTCTGCTCGGTAGGCGGAGTTTTTTTCGGTTTTGCGCTTCGGCTTTGAGGGGCTGGTTGGTTTAGTTGAGGGCGCGTGGACGATGAAGGGGGATGGTATGAGAGGAGAAGAGACAGGATAAGAAGAGAAGGGATAAGAAGAGAAGGGAGAAAAAGGGAGGAGAAGAGAGAAGAAGCGAGAGGGTAGAAAAAGAGGAGAAGACGAGACTTCAGAGATATTAAGGAAAAAATGAAGACGATTCGGCAAAGCTAATCCTGGTCTGGGTATGTATTGTCGAAGACGAATCGGTAAACTAGATCTTGTCTGGAGATGGTATGTAGGTAAGTAGTAAGTGAGTCAAAATAATACATACTCTCTGCCTGATTGAGAGGGAGCCATGTTCGGCTGTTCCTGGTTCGACATGGTGAATAACCGCGACGTAAAAATGTTAACGAAAGTCGGAGTGAGGACAAAAGCTGGCGACGGGCAAGCAAGTTTCGCTCATATAGGTTTCTATATGTCTAGGTACTAGTCGCCTGTCGGATGAAAAACCGCGTAAATGGACGGCCAGCGGGGACCATTTATGGTAACGTGCGTGTGGGGAATGCCAATAGTATATAAGAAGGGAACAAACTGATAAGTTGATAGAAGGATAGGGAACCGAGTGAATTGAAATCGAAAAGGTTGGGAAGGAAGCGTGGATTTATATTCCACGTTGTAACTTGTGGAGGTAGAGCCGCCGCATGAGCCCCATGGAGTGATGAAAAGACTTGCGGGTCACAGGGAATGTGTATTACGGGATTTTTTTACTGCAACAACGACGTACTTACAATTCGGTCAATTGAATTAAATACCGTTACATGGCATATTGAGCTGAGATTCGAGGCATTCTATTGGTTGTGCATCGCACCATACTGGGTACGGCACGATGAGTGACTTTCCCTTTTGGACCAACAAAAAGTGTATGGGTAATGGGATTGGTGCGTTTGCCTTGTCACCAACGTCTGAGTGGAAAGAGTCGGTGGATTGTTGTATGCCACTGACATTGCGGGTTGGCGATTGGAGGAGGGTATCAGCGATGTTGTGCGAATCAGGTACCCTTGAACGACCCAGTGCCATCCCACGTCGTCCACCTCGACACATCTGGGTATGTAGGAAGGTCGCCTGTCACCACGGTAGCTAAACCGAATGGGGCAGTGCAATATACCGGGTGAGGTAGGTACTCGTAGTTAGGAGTTGCGCTGCTCAAGGTCGATTGACCCGGGATAGCGACGGGCACCCACCCCTGCGCCACCCCGTCACTCCGCCGTACGCCTTCTCACAAGAGTCCATGCACCTCTGAATCGTGCTACGAGTGCGTACCTCATAATAGGTACCAATTATACCCACAGGGAATCAGGGATTAGTGTACTTATGTACTGCAGATCTGCAGCTACGAAGTACGGTATATATTACCCCTAGGCTTCTATCATGCGATAGGTGACTTGTGAAGATATTAGGCAGCCGGGAAACAAATCAGTGAAGTTGTGAACATGAAATCTTCCCAGCCAAACAAATCCCAGAGTCCGTAGTATTAGGTATGCCAGCCCCCGTTGTTTGCTCAGAGAAACATTTAACCAGTGCAGCGCTGTACTCCGCAGGGTTACATCGCGTCAGAGTGAGTGTTAGTTACGAGTACCTACGAACAGGTAGTATTCTCGAGACTTGATCTGTAAATAGAATATTCATCGTGTCTGAGTGAGTGTCAGTTAGGGTACCTAGTACTCTGTAACCCTTATATGGAATGTTATTGTCTCGGGTGCGCCTGAACAATGTCGAACGACAAGATCATCACTGCATTATTGTGGGTGGCTCGGCTTGCTTCTTAGGGATGTGATAGGCTACGAGTACTAGTAGAAAGTGTCAAGCCACGACGACGCAAGCATCTTACAGATCCAGGATACTAGGTACTTCGCAGGAATTACTCCAATTAGTTTTTGGTGATTTTGCGGAGACTCATCTGCCCGGTATTGACTGCGAACACGAGGCGATGCGACCAGAAGAGCAGAAAGTAAGGACCGAGGCAACAGCCGCTCGCAGGAAACGAGCCGGAAATATCGTATGCCAACACATAACCTATCTGCCTACGTACATGATGTAGGTACCTATTCTGCACTTGCGCTTGACATTGTACCAAGATCTCGAGGGTCTTATTTACATATTCCGTCCAGTTTCGGCAAGACAGGACCGGGTGCCGAGTCAATCGACAACCGCGTGCGATACGGTGGGGCTCCATGGGGTCAAAATTGGCTTTTTGGGTCGCGCTAGTCTAACTCGGGGCCGCTAAGACATGAACCTGGACCCAAATGAGATCACAGATGAGGTCAAAATGCCTTAGCAGAACCTAATCTCAGGCACTCCCGCAATTTAGCGTGCGTGCCTCGGTACAAATCTCGTGGAACGACCGGACAAGTCTCCGTTGGCGGCCTCCTTGCGGACGAAATACCCATTGGACTTTTTAGGTACGTACGAAGTATGTACACAGGCAAATTCCGCACATATTATTTTATGGGTGGCTCACATTTTCCAAGATCTCATGCATTAGGCCACCATTTCTTAGGCAGGCTGGCTCGCGCAGAACGAAAAGTGTCGTCCCGTCGGGATATTTGCCACCGTGTCGGTGACCATCTCAAAGGCCGTTTCGGATCCGTAAACGGCTCCGATTCAAATAAAGTGCTTGATGACCTAGCATCAGGCTGTGGTAGCATCACATATTACTTCTTGTCGAAGTTGCATGAAGGCAGCAGAATGACAATTTGATGCTATGTACCTACCTAGCCCGGTGCCACGCGGCGCCCGATGAATGGGTGTCAGCGCCGGGCGGGCGACGGACGGAAGGATTTCTCGGGCTTGGTTGACAACCGATTTCTGCCCTCACATTGTACTTGCGCCGCAAGTAAAAAGGATCACGATGTTACTTTAATGGCAGTCTGCCTACCTACCTACTATTAACGACCAGAACAGGTATACATGAAACCACATGCGTGCATCGAGTAGACAATGATTGGATTGTATACGCAACGTTATAATATGGGACGCGCACTCTCTATTCACCCGTCCCGGCGACTGGTTACGTACCTGGCTAGCCAACTGGTATACATAGAGGTAGTTATCCAGACGGTCTCCAGATGGTTTGCAGACGCGTGGGATTGCTGGCAAACAGGGCCCACGAGAATGTATCACTCAGCTCATATTTCGGCCCCCAAATTCCAATATCGAACAATGCGTGACTTCATCACACACATTTTCACCAGGGCTTACTTGTACATACTCACTCGGCAGACACTCGCGCGACTCAATTAAAAGAGGATTCAAGAATTTCTCTCGTGTCGCTACCACATGCGGAGTGCTACTATTAACAATCAACTGCGCAAACATGTAGTCCAATCAACCAACTCATATCAGCATATCCCCTAACTTACATGCAGCATAAATTCTCACCGAGATGCGGACAGATCGGACACCACATCTTGTAAAGAAAAAAAAAAAAAAAAGCCGTTGCGCCGGTAAGCCAAAGCGCCTCACCCGTAGCTGGTTTCCAGAATGCTTTCTACGAGTAAAACCAACCTCCCCGAAAGAACTCCCCTCTAAGCCTGTATTACTGCGCAGGCTTATCTGGGATGTAAGCCCCCGTTCTCAGATCATCTACCCTGTAATACGTGTTATTTGCCACTTCTCACCCTTAAAGTCAGTTGTCCGCGGACTACGTACGGCTCATCTCCATTCCACCGGACCCGAACGAACTCACGTGGGCCGTCCAACCTCCTACACATTTGAACAATTATCGTCAATGATTGGTTACGCCCTGGGACTTCGGAAGACAGAAATTCCCTTCTGAGAATCACTTCCACCTGCGAGGCAAGCCGCCTCCATCAGATCCCTTGCACTCATCAACCTCCATCTAGGGCTAGAAAATTACCGACCTATCATTGCAGATGTCAGGGGTTTTACATGTGCGCCACATGTATGGCGTGAATCACATGTGACCAGTCTCGCCAGTAACACTCCTTCTGGAAACCAAGCCCAATTCATGCTGCCTATCGTTGCCCCATCCGGAACGTCTGCGACACATTCTGCGTGCACGTTTTCATCTCTCCTTCCATTCTTCGTAAGCCATCTCCATGCTCTCCTCCAAACGGTTGACTCAAAACGCCACTCGCGATGCGGTAAGCCCTTGTACGTAACTTCGTCCCTTGGCGCATCTCACATTCGATCAAAGAGTATCGTGCATCATCGACCTGAATGCACTGTCACTCACTGGCCGCCCTACGGAACTCGGGTGTTCCCTGTCTGACATCTAAGACACTTCATCGTAGAAACACCGGACGCTCTCCCGTCAGCATCCAACACTTACCTCTCAAATAGCACCCAATCAAAACGCAGTCCGCGTTGTATTGGGCCGCAACTATGTATGTACTCGTAGTTGTTGATCAACTCTCCTCTGATCAAAATCACTATCATCGACCTCGAAATAAACCCCAGAACAAACTGCCTCCATTTCCCGGTAACAACGTTACATCCGTCGCTAGGTTTCCTATTCCCTGTACATCTCGTTACTACAGAATACAGGTAGGTAACAATAAGTGATACGACCCTATCGGAGATAATCTCCACGACAGGGTACAAATATCCCGACCCGACCCTGTCTCGGGAGTAATTTAACCCCGGAGTGGATCTTAAACCCGGGGTGTTACATCCGTCCCCATCTACATCTCATCGCCATCAGTTCATGTCAACTTACCGTTCACGCCATTCCTCACCGCTCACCATTCACCATTCATTCACCGCACTCTCACCATTCGCCTCATCACTCACCATACACCTTACCTTTCACTCCTCACTCTTCACCTCACACCTCGCCCAAGATACGTAGGAAGAAAAATATACATCAATTATCCCCAACACCCACAACTTGTCAACTGAGCACCTACGTACCAAGTAATCCGTACGAAAAGTATTCTACAACAGAATAACAAAGCCAGTCTTTCCCCCTTACGGAAAAGTCCAGACCATATAAACAATGAACAGGGTCCAAACATGCGTAATTTTCTTCCTTTACTAGGTAGGCAAGTTGATTCTCAAGTATAGAGAGCAATACTTTTTCCTCTGTTTATGAATTACTTTTCCTTTTCTCCTTTTCCCATACCAGCAATCGACCCTTCATGAACGATCACCTCCCATCTAGGTAACCCGCCCGGCCCCCTTTCTCCTTCTCCTCATCCCCGTCCGCATGCTTTTTCTCGAAATTACCGATCTCGACGAAATCGAGACCACAGTGATATTAATTATCTAAGGTCTTTTGGTTACTTGCGTGTGCCCTGGTCTAATTTCGTAATCGTGGCTTCGCGTGGCGGTCATCAAGGGGAATGCACGATGCTGTCTGACTTTTCTTATTTTTTTTCTTTCTTCTCTCTCACTCTCTGCTTCAGGATAGCGCACAAGACAAGTATGTAAAACATTTCAGTATGTTCTCGCGACTTAATCGATCTGAACGATATTCTCCGGGTCGATTCGAGGCTTCTTGGCCGAGAGCTCCACGTTGATCGGATTCAGTCGCTTGCGATTCGCCAGATTACTACCAACCACCTCGACCGAATCGCTGGTTGCCGGCGTAATAACGCCCGGAGAGCACGGCGACGACATGGCCAGGATATCTTCCGAGCTGTCCGTGGACACCCTGGTCACGATCGGCACAGTTTGACCCGGCCCGCTCGAACCCACCTCAGTCAACGTATTAGTCCAGGCGTCTCGGATCGCCAAACCCAGCACTAGCGACACGTGTCTCGACACACTGTTGCCGATTACCTTGAACTGGTCCGCACGGGTTCCCACAAGAACCTCATGATCAGGGAAACCTTGAGCGCGACGAGCCTCCAGAATGCTGATGGGTCGGTTTTGCTCCCAATGGTTGATTCGTCCTGTTCGCGCATCCGCCGGGACACAGGAGGTGGCGATAGTACCAACAAGTCCGTTCGGTTTAATCCTTCCCCATGCGTTCGATGACTTTTGCACTCTCTGGGGACCGTCCTCGGGGAACAAGCTACGCTCTATGTCGCTCATCACGCGAGGTTGGCCTGGAGCGCCCCACCATGCCTTGCTGAAGTTCATGCCATAGGGATGAGTTGGGATACACGCTAGCTGTTGTCTGATACTGAAGGTGTAACCAATGGCAACTCGATGGTCCGGATGTCCGATACAGTAATCTGGCTTGCCATCCTGTATATTCGGCAAGTTGCCAACGGCTTCCTTCATGGACACAAACTTGAACGGCGTAGGCACCACTTTTCGGCTGTCGAATGGCCGACCACAGGACATCATACCGAGCTTCTTGGATTCGACGCCTTCGGGATGAGAGTGTGACGCTTTCGGCGGCTTCGGCGGCTGGAGACCAGGGGCTGTAAAAGCGAGGAAAACTCGACTTCGTTGCTGCGACGATCCGAACGACCATGCGTCTAGGAAGAGAACTTGAACCTGATAACCCAGACCCACGATTGCACATACCAGTTGAGAAAAGACGCACGAGTCGCTGTTCAAGGCTTTGTTGACCATGTTGGGAACATTCTCGAGGACACCGTAAAGGGGGCGATACAGGTCAATGAACGATGCGAACGAGGGGATAAGCGACTGGTCTAAACACAGATAAAGGTTAGTTGAGCTGCTCAGAATCGCTCCATGTCATAATCCAATACGTACTCTTTCGCTGCTTGATGGTCGTCTTGTCAGTAGTCAGCAGCGAGAAACCAGGGCAGGGTGATCCAGCAGATATGAAGTCCACGTCTCCCGGTCCGGGAACCCCTTTCGCTCCAGCCAAGGCCAGACCTAGCAGATTATCAACAGAACCTAGTAACGGCGTGCAGCGCTCCGGTTCGGCGTTCGCCATGTACGTGTGTATGGCTCCCTCCCATATGTCATTCGTCCATCTCATCTCCACAGCACCACCCTCCTCGATTCCACGACCTAGGTTGCCTCCTCCGCAGAAGAGATCGAGGCCCTGGAGCTTCTCCAATTCGGCGGTAGGGTCGAAGCCTTGACGGAAGGATCCCACCAGCTTGTCTTTCAGGGGCTGATACTCGAACTGACCATCGACCTCGACTTCTCTGTGCGTGATGTAGTATGCGTCACCGGTTCCATCGCGATTATACGGGGGTGGAATTTCGTCACCCGGGAGGAAAGTTCTAACCATGCAGCGTCGGTCAATCTTCTTCGTAGACATGCTGACCATCTTGTCTGTGTAGACGAGCTCGTTAGCAGGAGCTGAGCGCGCCGATTTATCAACCTCCTTTCTTCGCAACAGGCGTCGCAATATGGCGAACTGCGATCCAGCTTCCTCGAGAAAGTCCTCGATAATGAATGTGTCTAAGTGCATCGTTCGAGTCTGCACCAAGACAGTATCGCCAATGTCGAACTTGCTGGGGCTCTTCGGTTTCGGTTCGCCCAGCCAACCCGGTCCATCGCCGCAGACGAGGTGTGATCTGCGGAGTGAGGCCCACCGGCATTCGGTTGCGACATATGTCTGACGTACGAAGTATTCGGCAGTGGTGGAAGGAGTGCCGAACCATTCAACTTCATGGGTTTTAAGAATCTCGTGTCCCTGAACCTTGGATATGTCAGGGTGGCATGTGCAGTTGTCCGAAAGGAACAATTCATTCGCCCAGGGATATTTCATCACCGAGCAAGGAGTGTCGATTGGCTGGTATAGCCACAGTACGTCGAAGGACCGCTTTCCACGAGCGCTGGTATGAACACCTTGGACAAGTCCAAACCAATGGTAGTCTCCCTTGAAGTGGGTAGATGACCGACGTGTCCAGTTGGTGTCCGTTGTCGTCACATCGTCGGGCAGCGTCGAGATGACGTCTCCTGGTCGGATACTTGCGATCATGTCATTCTTGTCAGAAAATCGGCGTTTCTTGCTGCGAAATTTGGTAGGCTGATGGGAGAAGGACTGCGCATCTTCGATGAAATCGGATCTCTTCTTGTCCACCGACTCAGCAGGCTTGATCGATTGGAGCAGATTGCCGAAGACCATGTGCGAGAACAAGTCGTGAGCATAGGGGGTTACGACGGTCTTGGGTACGTCAAACTTGTAGCGTGGCTTGAAGTCGTCCTCGGAGGAGGACTCATCCTTCGAGGGATACGCGAATGAATCCAAGTTCGGCTTGTAGTATCCGAGTGTCTTGATCTCCCGCCAGAGGTGATGGTAAGGAGGGATTCTGGGGTTCAGTCCATTCGCTTCTTCGTAGATATAGTCCATGTTGGCGTTCACAGCGGCGCGGAAATCGGCGCTGCCATTGGCGGCGTACCACTTGTCGAATACTTTCGAATTCTTATGGGCGCGTCGCAGCCAGGTGCTGAACCTAGACTTGAAGTCATGAATAGCTACGCGATGCTTTCCCTCCTGGCACTGGCCCAAGTAGTCAATCACGTGTTTGGCGAGGTCGGCAACCCATAGGAACGGCGTGAAGAACCGGCGATACTCGGGCGCAGGAGAACCCAACTTGTAGTAGACTTCCTTTCCCCAAGCTACATTGAGTTCGGAATGAATCCACATCTGGTCAGCAACACTGTGAATGTCATCACCGTAGTTACCCACAGGCAACTTGCGGAAGGGGACCTTCTTGAGGAAGAATTGCTTGTCGCCATGCCGCAGAATGCCGTCGAAGTACATGCGCGACACCGCACGAGAGGTCAGATGGTGCAGCGGCCGGAGCTCGTTGGGGTAACCCGCCTGGTCAATATATATCGAGAACGAGTCCAGCACATACTCAGTATACTCAGCATATTCGGCGTTGTCGTCGACAGCCGCTGCCTCATTAAGGACAGTGAGGGCTTGTCGCTCAGTGACCTGAGTGACGGGCGGAACGAAGCCATCGAAACATGAGGAGGGCTGAGTCAGGGTTGAGAAGGGCAGCGCGACAACTATGTTGCCAACGGGCTCCACCACCGACACCTCACTCTCGTCCTCGGACACGTCCATGGCGCGCGTGATGCAGAACTGACGTGTAATGGGCAGCCAATAGGGTATAGAATCCCCAAGTAAGATCCCAGGTACCGCCGGTGTGAAGTCTACTCAACCCCGGAACCACCCGTTTTCACCCGTTTGACCACCCGTTCCAACTCTACTTATCCTGGAAGCGCCCGGGCGTCATCTAGGCAGATCGCCTGGAAAAGTCTGATAACAAAACGCGAGGTTGCAATTAGGAAACTCGATGGCGTGGGTGGGGATGAAGAATGGGTGAGCAAGCGCAGCAAGCAAAGCAAAGCCTGGGGGGGTTTTGAGGTCAGAGGCAATGGGCTGGCCGAGGAGACCCGCAAGAAGGAAGAGTACTTTTAAAGAATCAGAACCGTGAACGCCGCCCAGGATGTCGTGAGCCGGGCCGTGCAGCGAGCCAATAGCATCGCGTCATTTCGCGTTTGTGGGGGCGCTTTCCTATCCCGGGCCATGCAAATGTACATGGGGCCTTCTCATTGGGTACATGGGCAGTACACATCGAGGCAGGTACGGAGGTCGAAATCTCTTGCGCAGATACAGGACGGGAAACAGCGATCGGGCAGTGGGCAGATGCGCCTAAACTTAGTGAGGTAGGTCTCCACCGCTGGTGTAACGGGGCTTGTTGGGAAGGTACGACGGGCCAGGTATCGCGTCAATTACGTACATGAGCGCAGCGCTCCAGGCGTAGGTACCCAGTACATGCGCCTGGCATTACATTGCATTGCGCTGCATTACCAGCTCTACATGGCATGACAGGAAAAGCAATTTGCACAGATGTTGCACAGCAATCTGGAGTAGGAACCGTTAACGGTGGCAGCCGGTGGCCTATCAAAATTGAGGGTTGCTGTCGATTTGCTGCATGTAAACCAGCAAACAGTTTGCATCTGGGCGTGTAAACAGCGAGATAAGTCTCCACCGGCAGCGAGTGTACCTGCGAGCCGAGGTACTTGGGGTCTATTGTACTTGGCAGGTACATCCGGGCAGACTTTATGCAGCCATAATACGGTTAGCGTCGTTTGTCTCCCTCCCAGGTTTTCGCAGGCGTACCAGCTTTCCGCTCTCCTACCATCCTGCACGTCCCTGGAGGTACACCACCGGTTCTCGACGAACAGCAGCCCAACTCGTCGAAATTGCCCGTGTTGTGCGTCGGTAGTGTACCCTTGGTTGACAATTCAGGGTTGCGAATTCAACCTTGGCTTCGCACTAGAGGACCCACTCCGCATCCCGGATCCTCGCACGATGGCGGAACTCGTGCCTCGTGCGAGATACCACGGCTGATGGATCGACGACGGGATGGGCATGCATATCGCGTACATCCACGCACGATGCGGATTCGGTAGAAGGATTGCCAGTGCGACGTTACTTGACTCTGTCGAGTTTCCAGTCATCCGCCCTTCGATATCCATCATGTGACCGTCGTCTCGCGACTGAGCCGACGGTGACTGTCCGGAGGCAGAGTTTCCATCGCGGTGCTTGGACACGCAATCGAAATATGCCACGGGAAAAAGAGCATCCGAGGCATAGCGAGTTGTGCATAGCACGCACTCCGCCGGCGTTTGGTATGACACGAAGTCAGGGGTAAACGGAGCTCAACTCGGCGTCGGGCTCCCATCAAGAAAGCGGTGACTGTCACACGAGGCCGGAATGACACACCGCATGGGAAACGAAACGAGACTTTCAATTCGAGAACGTCGGGGCCGAGCCTCGTGTCAACACTTCAAAGGAGTATCGTGGCCTTGCATACCCGATGACCTCCGTGGAATAGGGAGGGTCGGTGCAGACCAACGCACTATTTAACACTTCGCAAAGCAGAAAGCCTCACCGGGTTGACTGTACCGTTCTGCCTCGATAGACGAAGTCGATGGAGATGTTGTGACATTAGAGTCTGGAAACGCATGCGAATGGCATCGAGCATATGCCCTCCGGCCCCACGAGACTGCATCCAACCCCCGGCCTAAGCAGCGACCTATGATCATTAGTTCAGGTAAGTGGCTCCTTGACACTTATAGAGAATTGATGGTCTTTGATGGGAAGGCCTCGTCAAGGTAGGCAGCTCAGCACTGACTGCATACCTGACAATGATGGTTGAGACGTCACTGGCATCTGACAAAAGGATGTCATGCCAACGCAGTCTTTAGCTGTTGGCTGCCTACTGTACTTGAAAGACGCAATTCAGGCTGATGCCTGGTATATGATGGTTTGCAGAATAGGCGGCAAACCGGCCTCGTTATCGAGCGCGCGTGTATGATGTGGCATGTTGGAAAGATAGGGCACTGAGACGTATGGTAGCTCATCTATAGTAAATCAATGAAAGAGGTTTCAAAGACATGAATTCGTACACATGTAGAATTTCAATGAAGTCAAGCTCAAATCTATCATTCCGTCTACTCCTCTATCCCGCTCTAGAGAGGATATACAATATATATACATTTCTAATTCATTTTTCTTCTGTACAAGAGTCTAAGATTTAAGCGCCTTCACCACCGCTCTACGATGAAGCGCCTCACTACCATGACTCGGATCCGTGGCGAGATACGCCTCCAGCTCCTCCTCCGTCGGCCATCTCCACGACGCGCCCGATCCATCAAGGGCCGCCATGCGCTCGTTCAGCTCCTCCTCCAAACTCTCGTCCAGACCCGGACCCGCAAACGCCTGGAACGCACAGAGCGTCCGGACAATGTGGATGTGTCCCCGATCGCCCGTCAAGTCCGCCTCGGCGTTGACGTATTCATGATGGTCCATGATCCAGAAGAGCAGCTTGATCATATCCGTTTGCGCATCCATGTATGCGAGGGCACGCATGTACGAGTGGAGGTGGGGCGTGGACAAGGGGTACTGGAAGTTGCTTGTCATCGAGGACCCCGGCAACACGGTACTCGACTTGGTCAAGTGCCTAAAGTTCTCGTCGAGTAAGTCGAGCAGCTCTTCCGAGAAGGGTACCAGGGCATATTCTTCACGTCCCATGGGTGGCAGGGACATGAGATGGGATACGCCGGCCTTCTGAATGGCGCGGCATAGTAGGATCATCAACTCGGCATCTATTCCTACGCAGCGAGCTGTCGTCTTGTACACGTTCACGAATAGCTGCAGACTGGCTTGATCGTTCTCCACCGGCGTGCCACGAATGATGGCAATGTGGCGGCGCGCCAGTGCGCGCAATAGAGTCATCCAAGGAGGACGGTAGGTTTTTCCTGCTGTTGTGTGGTTGTCGAGCCTCAGCTTCACGAGCTCTATCGCGTGGAATATCGGTCGTATTTCGTCCGGATGCATGAAGTCTAACGGCCGAAGGGCAGGCTGTAACCGACAGAGAAGTTTGATGTAGGAATGAAGAGTGCTCAATGGAATGTTCCAAATAATGTCACGAGATGGTTTCCGTCCATGAACCCTAAGAGCTTCAATAGTGGCAGTCCGTAGGCCGCTATCTCTGAGATAGCGCAGACCTTCTTCCAGAGTCCTCGCGTTGCTCACGAGGTTTGTGAGGACATATCCACTGGGCTTGATGCCCTTGTTCATCATGGAGTCGTAAAGCTCTTCCAATGATGGCGGAGCCAGCCGAGCCATTTCATACTCACTGTAGTTGGCGCTGTGTACCGGAAACACCTCCCTTGCCTCTCCAGGTACCAAGTCCGGACGAACCAGGCTGGTATCTAACGGTTCCGCTGTGAGCTTCAGAAACATTTCGTTGTAGACTTGAATAGTGGGTTGCAATCCAGACTGATAGCCGAACTGGTTGAAGACCTGCCAGGCTTCCTGCGCATCGCGAGCTGTTCTCACAAGGGAAGCCCACCTAATAAAGATGTCATCGCTCTCGATGTGTGATTTTCCACGTACAATAGTACGGGTCTGCACCGTGGGATGCCCTTCGCCCGTGCCGCCTAAGGCGTCCAGGGCTTTGTCATAGTCACCTGGGGTATAGCCAGCTTCCTTCATGATGGCTCCGGCTTTGACAGAGCGTGACTGGTCATCCTCTTCAGACCGCTTGGTGTCTGCGTCATCGAACTCTCGCTTGTACGGCGGCCATGTCTTCGCATACCGAAGCGCGACTGCCTTTTCGCCGCGTGATTTCTTCAGCGCCACGAGCACACGCCGGATGGCCTGGTAAGAAGTCTTATTAAGAATTAATTGCTTGTCCAGACTATCCGACATGGCCAACAGGAGCCTTTGCGCTCTCCACTGCAACTCCATACTGACAAGGGGCCGGATGGGTGACCTTTCCGATAAACAGTCGATGGTAACATTATAGGCGCGGCATTGGTCGCGGAAGTCAGTCCTGTGATGCTTATGGTGCGGGTCGTTTGGAATAGATTTGATATACTCCATCGCAAGACGGGCGACAATTCCAATGGCATGAGGCCATACTTGTCGAACATGGTGACCCAGACGGCGTATGATAAGAACAAATTGCGTCACGGTGAGTATTCTTCTCAGTTCGAGCACGGGATGTTCATCTTCCCTCTTGGCGAGGTGGTTCTTGAGAATATACCGAATCAACGAGAGGATGGACTCTCTGTCTTTGAGGACCTCGTCCTTGCGCATGATGTTGAGGACAAGGAATAGAGGCTTCCGATCATCGGAAGAGACAAGACGCCGCACCCGTGCGTCTCCATCCTCGCCCGATAGAATCCAGATCCAATGGTCAAGGTGCTCGCGGGTCCACCCCTTCGTCGCTAAGATGTTGAGAATATCACGCCAGTCGATGGCGGACTGAGCAGCTACCGCTCGAGCGACCAGGGGCTCATTCGACAGATCCTGTTTCCTCAAAATCGCCTGTAGGGTCAGGGTTGGGAGTCGCGCAATGCGCAGTCTGGCCGCACTAACAAAGAGCTTCTTGTATGCTAGTCTCTGAGTCGTATCCCGAGTCTTCACGCGGAGCGCGAGAACTCGATTGGGGGAGCGCTGGAGACGCGGATAAAGGATGCGCCTCGAGGCCGTGGCGCGAGCCAGTGCCTGACACCAGTCTTGATGCGATGTCTTCAGCCCAGTACCAGGTAATGGTATAGGGGACCGCATGCTTGCTTCCGACTCCTACGGAGTGCTAGCGGGAGTTACAGCGTCCGGATTTAATGACGAACATCAAATACAAGCACCGGCTGGGTCAGGGATGCATTGGCACTTGGGTCGGCTGTAAGAGTGTTCTACTATGTTGAGGTTGATCACCGTGATGTCCCAACGCAAAAGGTATCATTGTAGTTGCTCTTATGGCTATGACCCCCGCTCATTTTTTTTGTCTTGGCGACTTAAGACAAGGACTGGACTACGACGACATGGATGAGGATCGGTGATAAGTCGTCGAAGGCATTAGGTAAACCAGTCTCTCGGAGGGGACGTTCAGCAATCGATAAGGACGGATAACGGGATACTCTAAATCCGTAATTTGGACGGAATATATCTACCGTATTGATTACGGAGTATTATCGATAACGGCTGTCCCTCGCCACGGTGGGGCATCCTACGGTCGAAACGGATATCCATGGAGGTCGACAGTCTCACTCTATCTGTGTACCTAAACTATTTCCTCAACCAAGATTTTGAGCACTGTCGGCCCTCTTCGTCGTGGCTCAAATGGCCACATCATCAACGACATGCGGCCCCTTTTCCAGAAGGCAGTTACATCCGTGTCCCGACGGATACAAATCGGCACACTTGATGCTCAGCCGATAAGATGTTTCCCTCGGAGCATTCCCGCCTCTCAGCGGACGTTCGCTTCAAGCCGTTTCTTGAGTTCCAACGATAAGGGCGACGGACCCGGCAACTCAGAAGATGCATCATCCAAGGACCCCCAACATGGCCAGAACTCGTCGAAAATAAAACCCGTCCGAGGTTCCTCGGCCAAGAGTCTCCGCCTCGGCTCCAGCAGCACCAAACCCTCCAAACGCGCCGCCACGACCCGGAAAACCGTCGTCCCGGACCTGTCTACCAGCGATGAGACGACAGACTCCAGTCGCGTCATCCGCGCGATCTGCGTCGCCCAGTCCTTCGATATGGAGCGCGTGCAGGAGATCCTCCGCTTCCACGGCTTCGAGCTCGATCCCGACAAGACCGAATTCGACACGCAGGCCGTCGTGCACGCGCGCGGCGTCAATAACGGCGATACCTTCGTCTTTCCCTCGGGTACCGTCGTCACTTGGTCCATGCCGCAGGACGTCCTCGTGAAGCTCGCATCGAAGCACCTCATTCGCGCTGCGAGCTTCCCGCATCTGGACCGGGCTGAGATGGAGATGCTTGAGTTCACGACTGATGAGTCCCGTGAGACAAGCTATATGAAGGGCGAGGTCGTTGTTCTCGGTACGAGGTCACACGGGCAGGAGAACAGTCGTCTCGACACGACGCTGGCGAAGATTGCGTTCTCGAGCGGTCTGGCTCGGAGTCCTAAACTAGCTGTTCTAGAGACGGATCTCGAGTACCTTCTTCAGGAGTCGAAGGCAACCTTGAACGTACTCGCATCCGGATCGCAAAGCAAGCTGTTGAAGCGCTCATCTGTACTGAAGATGACGGGCCAACTGTTGAACCTGCGATCGCAGCTAAACCACTACTCCGATATCACAGAGGAGCTCCCAGACATGTTCTGGGAGTCAGATTCCTTTTTAGAGGAGTACTACAACCAGATCGGCGGCGCCCTATCCGTGCGCCGCCGTATCGAGATCCTGAACAAGCGGATCGACTACGCACATGAGAACGTGAGTGTTCTGCGGGAGATGATCAGCGAGAAAGACGGGCACCGATTGGAATGGATCATCATCGTGTTGATTACCATCGAGGTGCTGTTTGAGCTTAGACGAGTCTATCGGGAAGACTTCAGTGGGGTAGAGACGACAACGACGGAGGCGTAAGGGGGGGGATGTAAGAAAAGACTATCGATCTATCTACCTTTTTCATGTATTTATAATGTCAATGATACCCACCTCTACAAGTCTTGCAAGGGAGACTTTCATAGAAAAGAAAAGACAATAAATTCCGCTTATTCGACGAGCTTTGAGTCGGACATTGACTTGGTGACAATCATTCAATAAGGGGGTAAGTAACGGAATGGTATATACAATCTGATTCCTATTTCCCATATCTTCACTTCCCCTGACTTTCTCCCATTCCAAGGAATAGACATATGAAATCCTCCAAGTGTCTATGTATAACACATACATACGCCTATATCATTCTTCCAATCCCAATAAATCCCAACATATACAAACTCCCATAACCCTCTAATCAATAACATGCAGCCGTCTACCCAACGGCTTCCCCTTATGCTCATACGTAGCCATAACCTCATCCTCAGCGGTACAGAAAACGCCCGGCCAATGCGACGGCGCCTCATGGATCAAAATCGGACTCTCGGACCACTTAATCACGCCGCCCATAAGCCCATCCGCAAACACGGCCTTAACAGCCGCATTGCTCGGCCACTTCTGCTGCTCGACGTCCTCATCACACATGAAGACAACAGCCAGTCGTCCGCCCTTACAAGCCGCGATCTGGGGCGACCCCGCATTCCGCGTCGCGCCGCGCGGCATATAGACGACACCCCTCTCACCCCAAGTAACACCATCATCGTACGAAACAACATACTCAAGATTAAAATGCGGCGGACGTCGCGTCGTCTCAAAGACCATGACGAGGGCCTCGCGGCCCGTCGCAAAGTCCCACGTCTTCGCGATGCCCTGCATGCCGTCGCGCAGGTTCTCCGTGCGCTGGTGGCAGCGCAGACAGCGCGGGGGCGACGACCACGTCGCGCCGCCGTCGAACGAGTCCACGTCAAAGGTCTCCTGGTTATTCTTCGCAAGCTCGCCCGAGTACGTCAGCTGCACGTAGGGCTGGCCATCGGGCGCGTAAGTCAGACGCATGAAGGGCTCCCAGAGACCCATGCCGTGGCTGGCTTCGGCGGATTGCTGCGCGGCCTGCGAGGCGAAGCTCCAGGTGCGGCCGCCGTCCATGCTGCGGCAGACGGTGATGCGGAAGAAGGTGGGTTTCTTGTCCGGGCCGAGCGCGTGGTTGCGGAAGGCGGCGAGGATCACGGGCGATTGGCCTGGTACGGGCACCTCGAGGAGGAAGCCGTTGTCGATGTCGCCGGGGCCGCGCACAATCTCGCTGTAGGGTGCGAAGGTCTGTCCATTGTCGACGCTGCGCGAGACTTTGAGGATGTGGTTCCCGTCGCGCAGGCGCGTCACGACGCACAGCAGGGTGCCGTCGGAGAGGCGGCAGAGACGTGGGTAGGTGCCACCCTCGTTCAGGGATACCACGTTGGAGTCCAGAGTCCAGGTGTGGGAGCGCTGTGGGACCGGGTACTGATGCTGTGGCGTGGGGATGGGCTGCTGCTGTGACTGCTGGTGCTGGTGCTCCTGCGGAGAGGGCTGTTGGTACTGGTGCGGCTCTGCATGGTGATGGGCATGGCCCTCCTGGGGCTGCTCTGGCTGCGACGAGCCATGGTGCTTCTTCAAGTGGTCCAGGATCTTGTGTCCGATGATGCCCGCCATGATGAGTAGAATGAGATGCTTCAATCGCAGCACGGGGAACCTCCGACGACGAGAGGAAAAGGAGACATGATGGCCCATCTCATCGCCGGGCGAGAGGGCGCGCGCGGAGATCTTATTAGTAGTATTCCGAGCTGCTGCTGGCCTGTGGCAGTGTTCGCGCTGGTCCCTGACTCCCTGGCGCTCGCGGGGATGGATTCGTGCCAGTGGCGGGCGCGCATGACGAATGGTCTCTCCACCGCGTCATTTTTGCGCTGTCGCCATTGGCTGGAGGGCATAGACGGTTGCGATCATCCTCCTCCATCTTTTCCGGGGTCCGTACCTACATCATAGCTGAACCTCCCAGCATGAATTCGCTTCTTCATCACTCTCGCCTATCCCATGATTTTGTTTTGTTTACCCCGAATGTTTTGTTGTTTCTTTTCGTGCCATCCCTCCTCGAGGGTCATGTGCATGTTTCCGTAAGCTGGGGATGTCTCTTGGACAGATTACGCCCAGACTTGGAGGCCACCCATTCAGATCCAGGCCCGTTGACGCTTGCCTGTTTGGGGGCTCTTTTCTCACTGCATTTCACGGTTCCCGGACCGGCTGTCTTTAGGCATGTTCCGTGTGGCTTTTGCTGTTGTTATTTGGCGGCACACCCTCCGGCAAAAACGACCTGCTTGCTCACGACTCGTGTTAATGCATTCTCTCTCGCTTCACTCGTTCCCCTCTTGCTATCCCTTACTCGATGCGTTTTACTACTTGGAGATTGTTAATCCCTGTCGCATCCCTTGCTTTGCTTCTTTCTTGTCTTCAAGTGACTCTCGAGTCAAGTCGCTGCTGAAGCTGTGCTCTTCGCTTTGCGCCGGCTTTAGGAGGTACTTGTAGCTGACCTGCTTCCTCATACGTCATCTCACTGGCGCTCTCTCAACCTGTCACGTCTCGACTTCTCACTTTCTTATTGCATCATTGCATCCATCATCTTCATCATCTTCATCGCTTTTTCCGATCATCTCGATCTTTCAAAACAATCATCTCAATCACGATGGCTGCGCATCATCCTCGCACAGCATAATATTGAACTCACCCGACCATTGCACGGGGAGGGATATATCAATGCAGGGTCCTGCTGGATGACCGATCTGGGTTCTGCAAATGTGAGGCGTCAAGAAGTCGTCTGGACCATGCGGATGTTCAGTTTGGTCGGCATCGCTACCCGTTTTGATGCAAGGCTCCGACGGCAGTTCCGATGCCAGAATGTGATTCGTAAAACGTGATTCGTACCTGGTCTGCATCTCACCTACCTAGGCTATGACCTGGTAATAAGGCCAGGAACATTGAGATCATGCCTGCCTACCAATTGCCTCCGTAGATGGATCCTTGTTGCCTGCGCGATTGATCTTGCTTTCCTCCAATACCTGCCAGGTAGGACGTCCTGCCTTACCTTTCAACCCTGTGAGGCTCTCCTTCTCAGTGGGATAGACGGGACAGAAACCATCATGTTCTCCCGGCTGGCGTCAATCATCGCCGTCTTCTTTCTTGGTAAGGCTTCGTATTCCACGTAAACCCGTCCTAACATTATCGCCAAAGACATTGCTAAGAAGCTGAAAGATACGACCTACCTAAAAGGCGAAGCTGTTTGGTTATTCATATTTTCATTCTTTTGTTCTCCGTGATGCTTGATCGTTTCCCACACACTCATCGTTTTCTAGTAGTTTTCACCACTTAGCGACGCACACCTCTCCCCCGCCAGTATTACAGCTGTAGGAATCCCTCCACTTGACTTGTAAACCCGTGTACACGTTGTTCTGAACTCGTTATTATTCTATCATCGTTCCTCGCCGTTTGTCATCAAGAGAAAACGAGGTGGATCGGCAAGGAGTGGTCCTCTCCAACCAGTCAATGAGGAGGATAGGGGGTACTTTGTCATAATTTGTCTTCCCCGACCAACCGAGAACGAAGGCAAGATGTGGCCTACATTGGATGATCCTCTTCCATCAACCGGGATCGAACGCCAGAAGTGGCCCACATTGGATGAGCCTGTCCCATCAGTCGAGATCGAACGCCAGAAGTGGCCCACATTGGACGATCCTGTCCCATCAGCCGAGATCGAAGGCCAGAAGTGGCCTACATTGGATGATCCTCTTCCATCAACCGAAGATGAAGGCAAAGCTGTCGCTCGAGATGATGCCGCTTCGACTCCCAAGGCTGGAGCTTTCACATTGAGCGAATGGCAGAAGGCATTCATGCACGAATACAATGCAGGCACAAGAATGTGGAATCCAATGCTTCTCCTTCGTTTAGAGTGCACCCTATCGAGTTCATCGAATGATTCAGACATCCTCATCCCACCATTTGTCCCTGGATTCACAGGGTTGAAGGTTAGCGCGTGTGACGCGTAAGTATGCTCTGCAAGAACCACATCTCGGACCTGCCGTCGCTGACCATGCCTACTCTCACCTCCTTGTAGCTGGGACTGTATGATCCACTTTCGCAGTTTTCGAGAAATGTTACTTGGACAGAACAATGAGGAGCCGCTCATGAGTACTGTGTTCCTGAGAAAAATGGATAGAAGCGCACTGGATCCGCCCGACCCCCGTTGTTCGGCGGCACAGGATCACTATTGGGAGGTTTGCAGGCAGAACTGGCAAAGAGACGGGACCCTCCACCCCATCCCACGCGATCTGAGAAAGCAAATCATCAAGGCTGTTTCGAGCGTCCCTTTGCCTCCATGCATCGACACGGTCGTCTGCTTCGGCCTTGGCAGCCTGTAGGACGGCGACAAGATGGCATAGGAAGCAATATATCGGCACCTAGTCGCCCAGACGATAGCAGAGATCATCAGCAAGAAATCCGGTGTTGAAGTGACGATATACACTCAATGCGAGTGGTACAAGACCGCGTGTAAAAGAAAAGTCGGAAGCATGGGGTTCAATGTCATAGGTGTGCGAGGGGCCGGCGGATTCATACGTGTCCACGAGGCCACGCTCGTCTTTGCGCCGTCGGCAATTTCTACGGCCCCTGTCAAGGAGATCATAGCTGACCTTGTACAACCGGCAGCCATGATCTGGGAGACCCCTTGCTGCCCTGCGGTGTACCAGGCCCGAAATGAAGAATGGAGGCGCGACTTTGCTCAGTTCGTCATGCCATTCGGGGTTTTGGAGTTGAATGGATGAGTGGATGTCAGGCTAACCTTGTTGTCATCGCAGGCAACGCGCCACGCCTCGCACCAGCGCTCTACAAGACGCATACCAACTGTTCGACTTCCCCGCGTCCACGTTACTGGGAGATCTCTCCATCTACATCAACCCAGACCCAGACGTCTCCGATTCTAGCGCCTGGGGCCGTAGTGAAAGAAGTCGCTCTCCAGAACCGGAAGGAGCTGAAGCCAGCGAAGACAAGGGTGCTATCAAGAACGACGACGCTGATGGAGACTGTGTGGTGGCGGAGGCAGTGAAAGAACACGCTGTAGCTGGTGATGTGGTGGATAACATCGAGACTTTGGATGCCAACAAGGACGACGTTATCAGGGTGGATGCAGAGGAACTAGACGCCAAAACTGGAGACGTTGAATATCAGGAGCCCCAGCAACCAAAGCAATAATGGGATACTTGGAGTTCAATAAGTCCGTTTCGAGTCCACCTTGAGTTAAAGAGAATCCGGCGATGGAGCAACACGCTATGCAGACAGACAACATAAGTCTCGAGGGATGGGTGGCCAACGGGAAGCACATACAGCTTGGTACCTAGCCAATTGCTATTTCTTCTTCTCATTTCCTTTGTTTGTATCGCGAGATATTGGCGGCGCGTCACTATTGTAAGAATACAAGAGTTAGGAAAGGGGTGCGCGTGAAAGCGAACATAAATTACCTAGGTAGCTGTTGATTAGTTTCTTAAATCACCCGAAGAGTTAGCGGTAATGGATTTGTTTACCTTCAGAGTCCTTTTTCGAAGGTACGATGTGAGTCTCGGTTTCTGGTCTCGACACAAAAGGAGACACGGTTAGGCTCCGTCTTATGGATGTTGGGCTTCTCGATCCCTCTTGTATGGCTGGCTGGAATATGTAGCAGAAAACCGAGAGGAAAGTCCTATTTGTGATGTCTGGGTTACACTACAGACATCGCACCCGGAATGGTTGGATTAGATAGAACCAGCCATGTTAATGCCTGCAATGGATTGCAGTGATATTGATGACTGGTGTAGGTAGTTCCTTTCCAGTCCGCCTTATTCCGTACATACCTACAAGTAGTCAGTAGCCGTTACGGATAGACCCTAGCAGGCAGGTTGGAAGGATTGCATGAGGACATCCCAGATCATCTGGATGGAGATTCATCACTCGCGATCACGCCAGTGCGATGAGTGTGATCTGCACACGTCATACTGTGGTCCTCCGTCCCATTCTCTAGTGTGCCGTGGACGTGGTTAGCGCATCGAGCATGTTATCTCCGGTTGATAGTGTTATGTCCGGTGAGCACGGTTCACTTTGGAGTCTGGGGATGTCGATCAACAGTGGGCTCATCTCCATTCTCCACGGACTCCACAGTTCTGCTGGAAGATAACGAGTATGAGATCCTCCTGAATATCTCGTCGGTAAGATCTCATACTGCCAGTTCGTATGCAGTACTATACCTAGAGAGTTGTATTTTGAAGAAATGGCTCACACACCGCTGGGCCGATTTATGTTGAACCAATTGATTGTGATGATGGTGTTGTGCAAAGATGTTGTTGTTGTGCCGGTTGGGATGCAGTAACTGATAGGTAATCCGTAATTCAGCTTTGGATCAGGCCCAACAACAAGCGATAACCCGTACGGTACCTGGGTTGTCCGTAGGTATTCTGCACATTTCTGGATCTCCCATGTCGGCGTTACATGTTAGACCAGGCCGGTCAACGGCCATGACCGGGACACTCTGAAGTTTGAACCAAGAAGGAAGAAATCGGCATTACGGATTCCCAAGACGTATGGAAGAGTGGTTCCGTATCTTGTTCGCCAGACCGTAATCCGTACTCCGTACGGATCATGAAGACGCCGTGATATTACGCCATGAAGCTCCGGAATCCGTGCTTACTTGTACTCTAAGCGCGCGCTGAGCCGGCTGTAGGTATTCCGTAACGCTATCATGACCGCGTCAGCTTCTTGGTAACTCCGTATGCCGCGTAGAAGTGTATTTAAAGGGCATTGGATACCAGGTGCATATGCTATCTACGAGTATGGAGTTTCTGTCATTCGATAACGACGGCCTGCATGGGACTTGAAGATAAGCAGGGGAGTCCGGATTCCAGATTCCGTATGGCAATTGCCAATTGGCAGGCGGTAGGCAATTAAGTGTGACGGATGGGTTCTGAACCAGGCCATTGAATGAAACAGATGATAGGCGAATCACCAACAATGTCTGCGGGTTAACAGCCGAAAACAGTCGAAAATGGTATTGGGAATCTACGGATGGATAGAGGAGTGACTCGGCCTGGACTGTGGTGTGGTAGCAAGCGAACTTGCCCATTTTACGGATTAGTTGCTCGGCTGTCTCTCGCTGCGTCATCAGCTACCTCTTTAGGTTAAGATCAGCAGGTCACAAGCCACAGCTTTTAGCCCGAAGCTCATGTGCCACATTTTGCTTTGTTTTAAAGCACCAATACGGTTAGTCAACTTGACGCGAGCATGAAACATCCACTCCTTCCGCCTGTCCGGGTTAGTCCAGCCTGAATAGGATTAGGCTCCATGCTAATTATCACCTTAAGTGATAATGGCGCTGTACTGCCGCACTATGCCACTGCCACCTCCAGGTCTAGGCACCACATCCCGCGGGTCCCATTACCCACCTCTCTCCATCTCCCCAGACCTTCCTCATTTACCTTAAGTACTCTACATCATCGCCCTCATCGGTTACCATCTCTGACCTACTTGTTTTCCCTCTTCCCCAGAACATAATTCCCGCAAGAGTCTTGTTGAGGGCCGTATCCTTCGTTCCGATACATTTGAATTTGTTTTCGTTTCCCATCGTCCTTACTAGAGTTGCCCATCATGAAGGGAGCTCTGCTTAGTACGGCGATGCTGCTTGGCTCCGTCCACGCCGGCGGAGTCCACAAGATGAAGCTCAAGAAGATTCCTCTTGCTGAGCAACTCGTATGTTTCCCGATAGTCCTTGAGTCCTCGTTTCCAGTACTGATGAATGAATGATCCAGGAGACTATTCCGATCGAGACTCAGATTCGTGGCCTTGGACAAAAGTACATGGGCATCCGTCCCGAAACCCACGCTCAGGCTGTCTTCCAAGGCTCTGACGTGGACGTCGAGAAAAATCACCCGCTTCCTATCTCGAACTTCATGAATGCTCAATGTTCGTATTTCGACCATTACTTTATGATCTTGATATCCGCCGACATCCACTAACATCGTCCCCAGACTTCTCCGAGATCAGCATCGGCACACCAGCCCAGGACTTCAAGGTCATCCTTGACACTGGCAGTTCCAACCTCTGGGTTCCCTCACAATCGTGTGGCAGCATTGCCTGCTTCCTTCACAACAAGTACGATTCGTCGTCTTCGTCTACCTACAAAAAGAACGGCACCAATTTTGAGATCCGCTACGGCTCCGGTAGCTTGAGCGGTTTTGTGTCCCAAGATACCGTTACCATTGGTGACCTCCAGATCCAGGGTCAAGATTTCGCTGAAGCCACCAGCGAGCCTGGCCTGGCTTTTGCCTTCGGTCGATTCGATGGTATTCTGGGAATGGGCTTCGACCGCATCTCCGTCAACGGCATTGTCCCTCCCTTCTACCAGTTAGTTAACCAGAAGCTGATTGATGAGCCCGTCTTCGCTTTCTACCTGAGCGGTGAGAATGGCGGCGACGACTCTGAGGTCGTCTTCGGCGGTGTCGACAAGGACCACTACACGGGCAAGATCACCGAGATCCCTCTTCGCCGCAAGGCCTACTGGGAGGTTGACCTCGACTCTATCTCTTTCGGTGACGAGACCGCCGAACTTGACAACACCGGTGTCATCCTCGACACCGGCACATCTCTCATTGCCCTCCCCACTGACCTCGCTGAGCTCCTGAACAAGGAGCTTGGTGCTAAGAAGAGTTTCAACGGCCAGTACACTATTGACTGCTCGGCGCGTGACAAGCTGCCCGACATCTCCTTCAAGCTGAGCGGATACGACTTTGCCATTACCCCCTACGACTACATTCTCGAAGTCTCGGGTAGCTGCATTTCAACATTCATGGGAATGGACTTCCCGGCTCCCGTTGGACCTCTCGCCATTCTTGGCGATGCCTTCCTCCGAAGATGGTACTCCATCTACGATCTCGGAAAGGGCACTGTTGGTCTGGCTAAGGCCAAATAAGCTCAGACAAGCAAGACTTGCTGAGAACAGAATTATGGCTACACGGTAGGGAATGGGTAGGATTGGAAGGGAACTTATGAGGCACGAACCGGTTAAAGCCAGTCGAAAGTGGGTTGAGCTTCTGAGCCTGGATCGGGGCATTTTGCCCTGGGATTATTATTCTATTTGTGTCTTTGACCCGCAAGATGCCACTACTGCTGATGGCACGAGGATGAAGAGACGAGACTGGGTATCATTCCGCGCATACCTATGTACACTAATGTCTACACGTTGCTTTGTGCCGCATCCTAATTATCAATCACGTTTGGTATATGGAATAGTTTGCTGGCTCCCCCAGATTGGTCTGAATGGTGCCTCCTCTATTTTGGTCAATTACAAACGTTTGTTGTCACCGAACCATTACCTAGGCCAGAGACCTTAGGTGACGTGACAACTAATAGCAAAACGGGTTGGATGGGAGATAATAGTCCAGGGTTTCCTGAATGATGCTGGGTAGTACTTGGTAGGTAGTAGAACCGTCGCTGGGTTCTCCCGCCCCCATGTACGTAATCGTCCTGGCCTAATAAGGGCTCACGGGCTTAGCGGGAAGGGGACCTAACCACTTACATGCCTCTTTTGCATGTGTGGATGTCCCGTACCTGCGTAGGTGTAATGGCTACCCCGGGACAATGGATTGAATCGACGCGTTAGCCCCGCGTTAACATCATTCCGTACCGTCGGGTACTTCTTAATACAGACTACGGATTACCTACCGGTACAGGGATGACGACGATGGACAGGCTTGGATGATGGCATTATGCAAATTGTCAGTCCCTGAACAAAACAGAGTACACATGATTAGTATGGATGCCAACGGCATAAGAGAATATCTCAAGAGCTCTAGATATGAAACGACGGAGCGGAAAAAGACGGCGGGACAAGGGATGATTCAGGGACAGGTTTTGACCCTGTGTAAGCTTCGCCAGGCAGAAAGATTCTTCGCGGTTCCCAGTCTCTACGAGAGATAGAGGAGATGGTAGTTTAGGGAGATTCTAGACGAAGTGCCTGCGTTGTCTGGGATTTTACGCACATATTGCATCCTGGTAACCTCAATTAATCGTGTTAAAGTCTCAGAGACAGGCCTTGTTGTAACAACATATCAGGTAACTGGGTGAGACGAGTGTTCATTCGATGATAACACTACTTCGTATGCACAAATATAACCGATTCACCGATGACTGTGGATGATCGGATGCGATAAAGATGAAATATCAGGATCTTTGGACCCAAGATGTAGAAATATCACCGTACGATAGACAGTGGTATTGGTTCCGTACTGTAAATGGCAGCGTGATAGTAGAATTTTGGAGGCGTAAGGTGTCTGTAACTGACCTGGAAAGCTGCCGGTTGCGCAAGAGCGCTGGAATGCAAGCAAGCCACGTGACTGGAGGGGAAGCAGTGAGCAGAACTGTACAAGTACTTTTATGTACGGAATACATAGCGCAAGGGACCCACAATTGTTAGTTGGACCGTTGCAGCAGCAGCTGCTAGCGCCTAGTACCCACTGTTCTTGCCTCTGACAGGCACTGAAACCACTCCAATCCGTACCACACTTGCCGGCAATTAATTTTGTCCAAAGTACCTTCTTCGTACGGTTTACCTTACCTAACCGCGTCCAGTCCCGCCAGTCCAGTCCAGTACCTGCTCAATAATTTTCCAGTTCAGTTCTCTGTCTCTCTGGCTCAGCGGGTTTGTTTCGTGACATCCTGCCTGCATCTCTGTTCTCCGTCTCCGTCGGCCACTGCGTCTCCCTCCCTGCGGTCTACGAGTAGAGAATACATCCAGTTCCGTTCGATTCCCAACTGTGAGAAATTCAAGAACACCAAAACCGCACCAAGACAGTCGAGATCTCGCGTACCCAGGTAAATATTTCGCGATCTCAACCCACGCATTCTCGCCCCAGCTTCCATTTGATCACAGCCTGACTTTTTATTCAGCACGGATTATCTTCCCCATCAATTACGGACTATTCTCCCGACAGGATCTGGTCGAGGTCCTCCTGGCAGCTGCAAGACCGGTTTGCACACTGTAAGAATCGCTGTGGTGCTGAAGCAAGTCGGCCACCGGAGCTTGCCAGGTCCATAATAATTACGACCATCTTCGCTGGTCTCCGACTGCTGCTTGTACTTACCAAGCCTGCCGTCTTTTTCTCCCCCGCGACAAGCCAACCCGCGATCAGACTGCCCGTCGTGCACCGTCGCGTGTGCATCCACTAATCAACCAGGCCATTCCCGTCGCCCGCGGAATTCGTCGACATACATATTCACTATCCACGCTTGGTCCGCGCCTGCGCCCGCGCCAGCAGTGCCAAGGGACGCCGGCATTCGCATCACCAGCGACTTTTTCTAATAGGAAGCTATCCTGTGAACTGCGAGTTCCATCGGCCGCGCGACAATTCGTCTCGTCTCCCACGTTGATGGATCTCGTCGCCAACCGCCACGCATAGTCTCCCGTTCATCCCTCGTTTCAATCAATTAAACCGCAGCCATGGCCTCCTCGGCCCCCTCGGCCATCGCGCTCCCCAACGGCGCCCCCACGACGACGCCAATGCAGCTCGATGCTAATGAGGATTCTTCGCAATCCGCCATTGCTGCTCCCAAGCGCAAACTCGAAAATGTCGATGACCAGGACATGCAAGGAACTGACGCGACCGCCATTCCTGCCGGCGCGCCTGTTGCCGAGGATCCCTCCGAGTCCGTTGTAAAGCGCGACATCATCTCTCGCAAAACGCTTGGAGACTACCTGCTGCTTCTGGAGAGGTGCGATATAATACCCTTGCAACACTCACACCATTGCTGCACCTGCTTTCCCTCGTACTCTATCTCTCTGCGCCCTAAGGCACGGCTGTCCACGCTGTATACTCATTGATTGCTCTTGTGCAGGTTTGACACAACCCCTTCGATTCTTAAACGTCCCCTTCCGGACTTAGATCCGAGCTCTGAGCCGCCCTTCAAACGCCAGAAATCCGTGGACCCCAAGTCGCCACGTACCATCGTAGACAAGTTCGCCCAGCGTGACTATGACTCTATCGATGACTTCGTCGCCGACCTGAAGACATCTATAGACAATCAGCTGGCTGATTTACGTCAAGTGGAGGATGGCGATGACCCTAGAGCTCGACATTCTGCCATTGCGCAAGTCTTTACCTTCAGGAAACAGGCTTATGAGCTACTGAAACGGGAAATTTCCTATACTCTTCCCGACGGTGTTCTTCCCGATTGCCTTCAGATGCTCCAACCACTTGATCCCGCTGAGGATCTGCAATCCAATATCGGTGGTAGCTTCATGCTCAGCGTCTTTGGTGATGCCCCCAGGCCGCGAACACTTTATTCAAGTCTTCAGCAATCCACTCAAGTGGATGCCGAGTTCAACAAGGAAGTCCGGCCACTCAGCGAGATTGAGTTGCCCAATGGCATCAAGCTTGTCAAGGTTGTCTCAACTTCTCTCTCTCCTATTGTTGACCAGGACAAGAAGTCCAAGACACTTGGTGAATTGTTTCCTGCTCCACGAACCCTGCTTTCACTGCCTCCCCCAAAGGCACCCAAGAGTACCACCAAAGGTGTACAGGTAGGTTGGCACAGACCTGAATTGACCGAGAAGTCTAAGTACCGGGTCGGATCGTACTTCAGTCAACCACTCTCCGCAGGCAAATGGCTCGACTACAGCAATGCCTCCTCCATGTCGCAGACTACCAAGCAACGCGAACGTGCCCTCAGCCTTGCGGGAAATAAGCCCTCCTCGCTGGAAGTTGAAGCCTCAGAGCTGGAATCTTTGTTCCGCGGTGCATTCTCCAGCTTTGCGCCATCCAAGGATGACTCGGCTGCTATGATTTCCTCAGGTTGGCTCAGTCGGACCTTGTGGTGGCAGAAAGTTGGGCAGCGCAGCTTTGATCGCTTGGTCGATTCCGAACGCATAGATGAGTGTGAAGATGAGGCGGCCGAGACAAAGGACGATCAGGCAGCCGACATTGATGAGGAATTCCTTCAGCATGCACTCGACAATTGGGACGACAACTTGATAGACCCCAGTCTTCAAGAAGCTTGCTGCCCTCAGAAGTCGCAAGCTGAGAAGGATACCGATGATATCCTTCAGGATGTATCCGATATGATTCAGACCCTCATCTCGTATCAGAGGAACCGCAATTTGGTGTTGCCCACCGCGTCTAGTCAGAGCCGGTACGGTTCTGATCCTGCAAACAGCGACATGCTGACAAATGGCACACAAGCGCAGCCGGGAGAAGAGGAGACGGCAACATACGAAGCTTTGAAAGCCCAGCTCCTATTGGTCATTCAGATGCTACCGCCTTACGCGGTTGCTCGTCTGAATTCCGACAAGTTGGGAGAGCTGAATATTTCAACGAAGCTTGAAGTTCGTACCGATGAATACCAAGGCACGATGGAAGAGGATGAGGCTGCTGCTCGCGCCAGAGCCGCGCAGAACGCGGCCGCCGCCGCTAATGCTCGCCCAGTATCGCATCGCTCTTCGAGCTCATCTAATAATATTCAGTACAATCAGCCGTATCACCAACACGCGGGTCGGGCACCAGCACAGGCTCCGCCGTTTTACCCTGTTCAGACCCCAGTCAGGCCTCCGCAGCCTGTGATGCAACGAGCACCACCCCAAACTATGCCGCCAAACTATCAGCAGCGGCCCCCGTCCAACGCGGGCTATCGTCCCTCCAACGCATATCAACACCCGGGTTATGCGGCGCATCCGCAATACGTGAAGCCTACGGCCGCTTATACCCAACCTTCATACACTCAAACTCCACCGCCAGCTCGGCCTGTGTATTCTACTCCGAATTCCAAGTACATGCCCAATTATAACAACATGGGCCACATGGGCAACGGTTCGCCACAGCAACACCGATATCAAGGGTATCAGCCGCCTACCGCACATCCGCACTACCAACCTCATCAACCGCCTGCTCCGACGCCATCACATGGCCCCTATGGACATTATCCCAACGGTGCAGGTGCGATACCCCCGCGGACAACAACGGCCTCTCCGCACGTCCACCATCAGCCACCACACTCGCCTCAGGTGCCACAACAAGGATATCATCCTGTTGCTACTCCTACAAGGCAGCCCTCATATAGTGGTCCATCGCATATGCCGAACAACCAGCAGCGGCCTTACTATCCCGGAACACCAGTGCTACCACCGATGCAGAGTCACCAGATGCCCAGTCAACATCACATTCCGAACCAAATACCTCAGGCCCCCGCAACGTCTTTCCAGACTTCGTTAAGCACACATCAGGTCCAGCAAGCTAGTAAGTCACCCTTTGCTTCCTTCCATCATATTGATATCAGTGGTATTGTAGAAGTATTCCGATCGGTTCTCCTGATCCCTTCGGTCTGTAACAAGTAAACTAAATAGCTAACTCCCCCATGTGGGCAGTGGATCAGGCCAAGGCTCGTTTTAATGCTCAACAAAACGCCCAAAAACCTAATGAGCCTCACGGAAATGCGATGGTCAGTCAAGGACAACCACTTACGTCTCCCAGCCAAAGCCACCCCGGCCCGCCTGTCGGACTCGGTGGCATCGGCCTCGGGGCCAACCCTGCCCAAATGGCAGCTGCTAGAGCCGGCCAACCGGGCAGTGTTAGTTATCCGCAAGCTAATCCAGGTCCGCAATCACAGGTTGACATGACAAATGTACCGCATCCGATGAATGGTAACCCAGCTGTACCGCATGCTGCGGTTGTTCCCCTTCCCTCTGTTGGCAAATTAGGCTGAGCATTTCCTTGTCCGAGAGGAGAAACTACTTTTTTTTGGATCATCGCTGTCGGAAGTGCCGCTCAAGAAGCCGGACGGAATAAAATGGTTTTCGGAGAGTGTGACTTCATTGAATCCACGTATCAACGACTTGCGACGAGACGCTGGTACGATTGCATTATTATCGCTCTCCGATGCTTTGTCTTTGTTCTGGCAATATCTATCTACTGCACAACCACCATGGCGCTGTCTGGAAAGGAATTGGGAGGTAGTTGCTGTTGTGGGGGTTCGTTTTGGGGGAAGGCCATCATCGCCATTACACTTCTTTCATCGCTTGTCTTCGCTTCATTAGATCTATGTTATCGAGGAATGGGGATAGAGAGCTGGCACCAACCACACACCAAAAAAAAACAAATAAAAATATTATCTTTATCGGACGCAAGAGAAAAGATGGGGGGTTGTTTTTGTTACCTATTTTTTTTGGTTTGTTGTATTACAATGGGGATGGGATGGATGGGAATAACAAATACGAAAAATTATTAACGTTGCGAATACCCCGGTTTTTTTACGGACAGAGAAAAGGGGGGTAATTATGTTTTTGATTGCTTCTCTTCTTGCTGGTGCTGTGTGCTTGATTGATTGAGTGATTCCGTGAGTGCGAGGAGAGATGATGCGTCTGTCTGTCGAATGGGGATGGTGAAAGGTAGGGGGACTACCTAAAGGCGGATGGATGAATGGATGGATGGATGAGTTGTACCTAGTAGTATAAGGATGTTGTAGAAATGCCCATGGCTACTATTTGCTCCCTGCTTGCATGCGTTATCGTGTCTGTGAAAATTTTTGTGGATTTGAAGGTGTAGGTGGATGTGTTAAAGGGTGCGATACGTAGACAGTACGAGGCTTGTTCGTCCCTTGGTGCTGAGAATTTATCACCCCTTCATCCTACCGACCTACCCGTAGTTCGTCCCTAGTACATTCCTGATAGAGCTGCTCAGCAGTCGTGAAAAGATAGGAGTATGCATGTATGAGGTTCGGAGGCAGGGAGTTGGAGAACCGGCCGGCCCGGGCCCGGTGCCCGACCGATCGAGAAACCGACCGGCCGAGGTAACATTCACGCGACGCATGCATGGATGCAGGTGATATTTATTCCGCATGATTACCTGTACAGAAGTGAACAAACCGTGGTAGCCTACGCGTAGGACTGGTAACCGTAGAACTTGCTTGCTTAGCTCACGTCATCCGTATTTCACCGTACAAGTTCGGCATTGAGGCATAACAAGACGGGACGAGACAAGACGAGAGGAAAGACACGCAGAGAGGAGACGAAGAGAGGAATCATGGATGTAACAACCCTCACGTAGTGGTTGATTTATTTGTTTGATAGCTTGGTGGTATATACATACAGGAGCAGATATGACAAGAGTACTTTGTTGAATAACTCCGAAAAAACTGCCCCCATTCCTGTCTAACTGGATGATACAAAAAAACACAAAGGCACTTGCAACTGTTCTTGATGAAAAATGCAATGCAAGGCACATATATATGAAACTTCCTCTCTCTCTCTCTCTTCTCTCTTGACCCAGTTTCTTTCCAAAATCATAAAAATTGTCATTTTGCGCGCTTTACCCTGGAGAAAGGGTTGAGTAATCCTCTCCTTTTTTGTGGTTCCGTTTTGCTTTCGTCGAGGTTGAACCGCGATACACGCACGCCATTTGCCCTAACCCGTAAATTTAAGAAGTAGAATCAAAGCACAGTTATTTACAGACCAGCGTCCATTCTCCAGCCCTCAACGGGGAGGGGGAAGGTCTGGCACCAGGCGGCGATCTCAGCCTTGAGGGCGTTGATCTTGGGGACCTCACCGCTGCTGACCTTGGCACGGAAGTCCTTGAGCTTGTTGGCCTCGGCGGGGAGGCTGGCCTGGACCTCCTTGCAGATCTTGATGGCCTGGTCGATGTAGTCAACGACGCGCTCGAAGTCCTGCTCGCTGAAACCACGGGAGGTCATAGCGGGGGTACCAATACGGAGACCACCGGGGGTGAGAGCGGACTTGTCACCGGGAACAGAGTTCTTGTTGCAGGCAATGTTGAAGTTCTCGAGGGCGAACTCAACACGGGCACCGTCAACGCCGAGGGGACGGAGGTCGAGGAGGACCATGTGGGAGTCGGTACCGCCAGAGACGAGGGTGTAGCCGAGAGCCTTGAACTTGTGCTCAAGAGCCTTGGCGTTGGAGACGACCTTCTGCTGGTAAGCCTTGAACTCGGGGCTGGCAGCCTGCTTGAGGGCAACAGTAAGGGCGGTGATGGTGTGGTTGTGGGGGCCACCCTGGTGACCGGGGAAGACGGAGAAGTTGATCTTGTCCTCCAAGTCGTACTTGATCTCCTTGCCGGTCTTGTCGGTGCTGCGGACACCGCGGCGGAAGAAGATCATGGCACCACGGGGACCACGGAGGGACTTGTGGGTGGTGGTGGTAACGACATCAGCGTAGTCGAAGGGGCTCTTGATGCAGCCGGCGGCGATGAGACCAGAGATGTGGGCCATGTCGACGACAAGGTAAGCACCGACGGAGTCAGCAATCTTGCGCATGCGGGCGAAGTCGATCTCACGGCAGTAAGCGGAGGTACCGGCGACCAAGATCTTGGGGCGGAAGAGCTGGGCGTTCTCCTCGAGTCTGTCGTAGTCAATGATACCGGTCTCGATGTTGACACGGTAGGGCATAGTCTCGAAGTAGGTGGAAATGCAAGAGATCCTGTGGGCAAGAAGATTAGTCTCCTGAAGTAAAGAGAGAGCACGGCGTGAAGTGAGGCTTACTTCTTGTTGGGGATCTGGTAACCGTGACTCAAGTGGCCACCGTGGGGGAGATCCAGACCCATCAAACGGCCACCAGGGGCCATGAGGGCCTGGTAGACCTGGAGGTTGGCAGGGCTACCACTGAGGGACTGGACGTTGACACCCCATCGGGCAGAGTCGAGGTGGAAGGCCTCGAGAGCACGCTTCTGGCAGAGCAGCTCGACGGCATCAATGTGCTCGTTGCCACCGTAGTAACGAGCGCCGGGCTGACCCTCGGAGTACTTGTTGGACATGGGAGATCCTAGAGCATCGAAAACAGCACGAGAAGTGACATTTTCAGAGGCAATCAGGATAATGGACTCCCGCTGACGCTGGATCTCTTTTTTCTGCGTGACTGTTAATGGTTGCTCAGATCACAAGACATATATAAGAGCATTAATACATACCATGATCTCAGCGACCTCGGGGTCGGACTCCACGAGGGACTTCTCGAGCATCTGCGAAGAAAGTCAGCTTCAACAAAGACTCATTGCTTCAGGGCAAAAAGTAGCGCCACCAGTGGTTATGACTTACATCTCTGTGCTCCTTGGAAAGAGAGTAGGTAGCCATGGCGACGGATTCAACTGAGAATCAACTGGAATAGGGCCAATTGGATCTGAGAAGTGAGACAGGAATTGGAGGGGAAGTGTTGTGGGTGAGGAAGAAAGAGAGAGGGAACGTGAGAGGAAGGGAAAGCTGAGCGACGGACTGGATAGAAATAGAAATCGAGTTTTAGTTCCAAGAGCTCAAGAAAAATGAGATCTTCGCCGATGACGGAATGGCGGGGTCGCTCAGACGCTCGTCTTGGCAGTCGCGGGTGAGCCAGGTTCTCACTCGTGTGGGGCCAGATGGGGCCAGATGGGGCCAAACGGGGCCCAGTCGGCAGAATGGATGCTCCCTACCGGTTACGGCTGGCAACGGCTGCTTCCGTGTCATCCTTCAACGAGCGCGACCAGGGAGCCACGGGCGTTCACCCTTCTGCTTACTGACACTGCTTTGCCTCTTACAGTCTCCCTTACACTCAGCATCAGCGCCAGCTCAGCAGAAGCAGCAGAAGCAGCAGCAGCACCGTAATATACCCCATTGTAGCCTATCTACTGTCCCATATAATTCGTCTATTATGTATCTGCAGACTGTCAGACTGCCGTTCACTGACGTCTGCCAGTTCACGACTCATGTGCCATCGACGGCTACCGAGAGTAGTATGTCGACGGACGGGAGCCTATCCTGATTCCTGCCTGTACGATTCATTCAATTGCTTCCATAATGAGTCTAGGACACACACACAAACGATGTGTCTGGAGTCTGGCAAGTCCAGGTGACCCGCTAACGTGGACATCCCCATCCCATGTCTCAGTCATCATCATCGCCTAGATTCTCCAGGCAATGCGCGGCTGTACAGTAACGGCCCCAAGGGTGCGCGACTAGATAAACAAGGACCCTGTCACCCTGCAGCATGATGAGCCTAGGAATGCACCTAACGCGTGCCGTATCCGTCCGTGGTTGGTAACCAGCCCTGGCTAGAGAACTCCAAGCGCCTCTAATTGATCTTCATATAATTACCCAGGTCCCGCCCACCTCCCTCTTGATGAGTATTGATGAGTCTTGATGAGTCGAAACAGTAACACGAATGAACACGTACGACCAGAACCTAACGGAAAGGCGGAGTACCGTCCATTCTCCTCCAGACCAGCCAGCGAATGCACCTGGGACCTTTGTCCCTCAGAAAGGGGATAATATTCCGTATTTACTCTTGCGTGCATTCGATCCACCGATAGGGGCCTGACAATGGGATATCTCCCAAGACTATCTTCCCAAGTTTCGACTCTATCTCAATGGAGTTTCGGTTCGATCGAGGATCAACCTGCGGCACATCTTGTCTGCTGATTCCCGAACGTCTCTGTACGGCTTGCTGGAATTGCCCGGGGCTCACAAGCATAATGCAGAGGACTTGGGCCCAATCAACTTACCCTGTCATGACTGCATATCTTCAACAATCTTACGCTGGTTTAATTAGAGAGGAAGGCATCGAACGAGAGTAAGTTGTGTGCCAACATGGTACTCTGCGTTGCCCAGATTACTCCTTACGCGGTGCTGTTGATCGCCTACCTGCAATCAACTACAACTCAACGTGCTTCAACAATTCTTACTGGCCAGAACCGCGCGATTGATGTTTCCCTAGTAAGACGAAGATGTCTTCGTGGGCCGACTTGCGTCGCTGCCTACGGTCTACCATAGCAGTCTGAATGTGTCGACACTCGGAAAGGTCTATTACGGAATACCAGCTGTTCTCAATCAACAGGGAATAAATAAACGTCAACAACTGCTACACCACCGCAAGGCCCGTCGCCTTGTCATGAACTCGGACACCTGGCCGTCCGGGATGAAACGGCCTCCAAATTTACCCCAAGTTAGACTGCTCCTGGGGTAACTCCAAGTATCAGCCCTCCATACGAGATGCCGACTGACATCGCCAAGGTCGGTCGATTGGTCTATACAAAGATGCCCAAGAAACTTAAGACGTACTGTTCTTCCAGCTCATGGGATTGTTTCGAAGTAGACTGCTCCTGGGGTAACTCCAAGTATCAGCCCTCCATACGAGATGCCGACTGACATCGCCAAGGTCGGTCGATTGGTCTATACAGAGATTGCCAAGAGACTTAAGACGTACTGTTCTTCCAGCTCATGGGATTGTTTCGAAGCGTCACAGATCTCAATGAGTGCTAGTCTTGATATGTATGGGAGATATCCCGGCGACTTCTTTCGTCACAGCTGTAATCCGTATCTTGGATAGGTATATCTGACTCTGGTCCACGCCCTTGTTAACTTGGCTCTCCAAGATTCAAGTTAGCTACGGATCACATACGTATGTAGTAATCTGTTCATCCCTGCATACGTATTGCTCTTGGAGTGGCCCGACCCCCGGTCCCCAGATCCAAGTCAGCCAACCACTCCATCATCCATCTACACGAGGCGCCCACCTATCCAAGTGAGATCTCGACTCGGCTCCCGACTGAGTGGACAACTCGGAGTGCGGAGTTCGTAGGACAGTGGTAGCCCTCCGGCTAACTACGGCTTTGATGCAAGGCATTCGATATCCTGTCTTACATTTGGACAGATATTATGTTGTTAGATATAATAGAAAGAATCGATGAAACATCTCGGTATTAGTCTGTTGTATTCATTGAAGGAATTACTTGGATAAAACTATCCTGTTCCGTCACTACTCTCTACGAAACATATCCGATATTCACATCTCGGTTCATGCGACCAGCGTCCCGTCGGAGCACCACGGGGCCCACATCGGAAGAAACTGAGGTTTCCACCATCCGTACGCACGGAATAGCTACAAACTGTCGACGAACAGTACCAGTTAACATCAATTCCTTAATCATCATCCTAATCACAAAAGTCAATCACCTAAACCCCGTCCAACCCCATCAAACCCCCATTTTACGCAAGGAATGGCAATTACGACGAATTCCGGAGGGCGGCTGGCTGGGTGTTGTACGGATTTACCGCCCCAATTTCCCAATCCGAATTGGTGTAGTGGCTAACATTTGACGCTCTCATTCGCCTGTCTTCAAAACAGGTGTCTAGGAACCGTCAAGCCCGGGGTTCGATTCCCCGATTCGGAGTTACTTTTTCTCTTTTTTTTTCTTTTTCGCATTTATTTTTTCGCCCTTCATTCATCTTTCACCATTCCCAGCCTGCGATACCTATCTTAAGGCGCTTTTCTTGTGTTTTGTTTACATACGGATGTGATTGTCTTAAAGCTGAATCAGTGGGCAACAGTCGCCTTTCAAAAGAGAATTTGGGATTGCATCTTCTTGCCCAATGCGTTCGAACGAGTGGCGAACGGCACACACGTACGAGTACAGTCCATCACCTATTATTCAATTTGTCAACTCGATTCAATCACGTCGATTTTCGTTGCGAGGCCATACGCGGATTGGAATGGGGGAGAAGGGCTGATCTCTGAATCCTTCTACTGACCCAATGCGTGGTGAACCGCTATCACAATGATCATCGCGATTAGTGACGAAACAGCTTGTGAGAATAACCGACTGTTTTTCATTGTTTTTCTCATATCTGGGTATTATTCCAACCTCAGCTATCGTACAAAGCTAAAATGTGTTGCCCAACTCGTGTCCTGGCATCCGGCGTATTCCTGCCAGGGCCCCCGTATGCTCACATACAGCGTATTGTTCCCTTTTCTTCCCGACCAATAACCTGCTTCGCTGAAGCCCGAGTGCTGTTTCTTATTTCAGAGGCACGAGGCGAGGAATGTTGGCTGGGAAAGAGGATATCCGACCGGGCAGACCATCTGTTGGTCGTCCTATATGTGTCCTTTCCCTTCGTTTTCTGCTCTTCTTGCTCCGTCCCACCCAATTCCAACGACTTGGAGACAACAAATATCGTAACAACTCCCAACGTATGCAATACCCATGATGTTATTCAGACGATGGAGCCGGGATCTACTTCCACCCCTCTCCCTTCCTCATTCTGCGAGCACAGCGAACGTTCATCATCCTCCTCCAGCGCGGCCGTATCAACGGGCGACGGATCCGGCGATCGGTTGATGGATAGTCTATTGATGCGTCGTCCGAGACTGAAGACAGTGATAGACGATCCGTGCACGAAGATCGACGATATCACGATGAACGTGACGATGGGCCACACGAGCAGGATGACCCTGTAATGCGGGGCGTCCGCCGGCGGGAGAGTCTTCAGGGGCACGGAATGTCCGGTCTCCAACTCGGCGCGCGTGAGGATGGCCACGAAAATGGCGCCGACGCCGACGGGGCCGAAGTGACCGGCGAAAAGGGCCTCGCGCCACGTTCTGATGTCCGGGATGAAGGGTTTGACGAGCAGCATGATGGGGATGCGGCGGAAGAGGAGCACGAGGATGGCCATGACGACGAGCCGCCAGGCCGGGAGCCCGATGTCGGCGTTGTTGTACATGTTCCACGGGATGATGGTGCCGAGGAAGACGAAGTAGGCCAGGTTGATGAGCAAATCGAGGACGTCCGAGACGTGCGACTGCTCCGTCTGCTCGCTGAACCAGCCGTCGTTGGAGAATCCTACTCCGGCGGCGAAGCCGACGAGTAAATCGTCGACGCCTAGGATGCTGCCGGATCCGGCGCAGAGGAGCGCCAGGACGAAGTAGAAGACGAGGAAGCTCTCGTGGTCAATGAGATCGTGTCGTTCTGAGTACTTGATGGCGTGCCGGGCGATGTATCCGAGGAGGAAACCGTAGACGGCGCCGAAGATGCATTCGTAGAGTATGGTGTACACGAACCAGTGGAACAGCGTGTTCCGCGCGTTCATGTTATCGCGGATCAGGTACAGCGCGAGATACACGAAGGGTAAGGCCATGCCGTCGTTGCAGCCGGATTCGGCCGAGAGCAGGTCGCGGAGATGCTTCGGCACGCGCGCGGCAAACTTGCCCTTGCCGACGACGGACGAAGCCAGGACGGGGTCGGTGGCCGTGACGCAGGCGGCGACGGCGAGGGATTCTGGGAACCTGAGGGGGAAGAGCCACCAGATGATCAGACTGGTGATGAGCCAGCCCGACACCATGACGGGGAGCAGCAGGGCGATGACTGACTTCCAGTGCTCCTCCATGTAGTACTTAGGCAGCTCGACGCCGACGGCAAAACACTGGATGACCAGCACGATGCGGGAGAATTCGATCGTGATCTCGTCGATGTTGGCCCATTCGGTGGGGTCGATGAGGTTGGCGGCGCGGGGCCCGAAGATCACGCCCATGAGCGTTGCTACTGTGGCCTCACCGATGTACAGGCGTTCCTTGAGAACGGAGGAGCACAGCATGAACAGCGAGGTGAAGCCGCCTAGGATGGCGTATGCCAGGTGCGGGTTGGTGACGGAGAGGTGGCCCCATGCCATTTTGGGCGTTGGATGATGCGCGAAGGGTTCTGCCGTGCTCTCGAGTGTTGGACATAAGTAAACAAGGGGTATCTATCGTACGCTGCGCGAAAGGATTGCAACATGGCCGGGGGCCGATGATAGAGATGAATTCAGGGAATGGATATGATAATCTAGCACGACGAGTTAGATTGTCGATAATTGAGATGGATTTGTTATCCGGTTGCATTCCCGAATGTGTTTGAGAAAAGGTGGGTGATAGTGGATATAATGCATGGGGAGAAGAGGCGAGACCAGACGGGACGAGACGGGTAGATGTTTATATGAGCAGTCAGCCCTGCCTCATGAGCTGAGACTTGGGTCGGGGAAAGAGGGGGCTCTTGTTGATCCGGAATGTTCTCTGACTGTGCAGGTTTTCTCCTACATCTGTGCAGACTGAAGTACGTACGAGCAGGAGTGGCAGTCGTCGTATACGGTCTCGGGAAGGTGCAATTCGCACAAAGTATAAAAGCGATTCGGAGGGCGACACTGTACTGCTACGAACTTCTCTTCTGCATCATCAATACTACTACCGTTCGTTTCGCCCATCCATTCTGTACGCAACGCAGATGGCCTGGAAAGTTGGTAAAGACGCGTAACTCTGCAGATCGGAAGGCTGGCATACCCCTTGTGCTGAATGCAGCGCTCGAGCCTAGAATGATAATACGAAGAAGCTCTTCTTCCGCTCAGGGGCGAAAACGGCGATACCACCAAGAGTCCAATGTCAGTTCTTCTGACAGAACTCAGGAGTTACCCACGGCCGGATCACCTGTCACACATCACCCTAGCAGTAAATACCTTAGAAGCCTTGGAATCCGGGGCTCCGGGCTATATCTGGTTGCCACCGCCGTCGGAAAAGGGGGGCACATGATAACATCATGCATAAGATAATCTTACCCGGAGCACGTCTTCCCCAGATTAACCCGGGACGCCCAACTTAGTATTTCCCCCGAAACGGCATATTACGTTGCTTGCATGCGGACTGTCGGTGTCTCGTTTCTCCCGTCAGCACGAATGTTCCAGAAGTCTCGGCCACCGCACGCCCAAAATCACCGCCGGCTTCTCCCAACTCCCGACGTTGAGCGCCCGCTCGCTCTCTGCCCCATTAGATGGCCTCGCCGAGCAAACAGTTGTTGACAGGAAACACGCTTGTTTGGAAATGTCAGCTGGCCCTGGACGAATGCTGTTCTACTTAGTCGATACTCTGCCGGCTTGGAATAAGTGTACGAATTCGGGTCGGGCTTGATGCTGAAGTATGCCGAACAACGATAACGGCCTGAGCAACCAGATGGTTCTGGTAAGTGGTGTGTACAGTCCGCTTTGGCGTCTACTGTTGCCTGGCAACAACGTTGGATCTGTCCTGCATGAGTACAAAAGTCCTGGTTCTGCGCTGTTAGACAAAGTAAGATGTGAAAATACACGAGCCATTTGAACTGATGACCTTGAGCCAGCTGTGCCTAAATGGATAGAAGTCTCCTAACAGGTAGGTAGGCGACCAGATAGGCAAACTCAACACATAACATCGTCCACGACTAGCCACTGCCACTGATGGGGAGTCGCTGTGTGGTTAACGAAGAACCGTATGGGGTTTCAAGGGCGACGGAAGCTAAGATAAGAGAATAAATATTGTCATTCTCATTGTCAGAACACTGATCAATTTGCCAGTCGTCAAATAACCTAACACTGCCAGCTCTTCCACTGCTACAAATTGGGGATACAAAATCAAACAAGAAAACATAGCATGCCCTTCTCTGGAACGACTTATCGTGGACGTAGCGAATCATCTTCTTCCAATTGATCTTCTCTGGTGAACCCAAAACTGCTTGGGAATTTCAATTGACCGCAGAGCAAACACTTACCGTGGATGTGAGGACCTAGAAATTGAGAATTGGTCGATCAAGAAGCCAGCATGTCCGTCGATCTGATTCATTGATGAATTCGAAAAGATTGCAGCTATTGTCAGAGTTGTCGATGTGGAGGTACTTCTCCGAGTAGCTGACATGTGAAGCGTGGGCTCGTGATCTTGCCGTCGTCGGCCGAGTTGAAAGGCGCCAGCCACTCCATCGATGTCTCCACTCGTCACCGGTAGAATCCCCTTCAACGACCTGACCTCTTTTCGAGATAACGCTTAGATGCACTGCAACAATGTTAGAAATTGATTCCTATCGACTGACGCGAACACATCTCATCGCGCCCCTTTTTCTATCATCAACACTTACACTTGTACCCAATCATGGTCTGGCATGGAGGGAACGGAGCTTTGAGCGCCATAGTCAAGCAGTATCCTGACAATATTTTCGTATCCTTCTGAGGCAGCAGCTTGCAGGGCGGTTTGGTGTTCTCTTCCCTGGATGTTCACGTCGGCACCGTGTGCTAGTAGTGTTTTGACGACGGATTCGCGCCCTCGAGCGGAAGCAACCTGCAAAGGGGTATGGTATTTGTACCCCAGGGTGTTCACATCAGCACCGCGCGACAGGAGTAGCTCAACCACGCTGTTCCGCCCCCAAAGTGAAGCACAATACAGAGGATTTGTTCCCTGGATGTTCATATCGGCACCGTGGGCCAGCAGTGTCGCGACGACGGATTTGTACCCTTCAACTGAAGCAACCTGTAAGGCGGTGCAGTATCTCCCCCCAATGGCGTTCACATCAGCACCACGCGACAGGAGTATCTTAACTATGTTGTTTCGCCCTATCTCTGAAGCAGCATACAGGGCGGTACCTTTTTCGCCCCGTATATTCACATCTGCACCCTGGTCCAGCAGTATTTTGACAATACTTTCGTGGCCATGGGCCGAAGCATCACGCAGGGCAGTACCACTTTCATCTTGTACATTCACATCTGCACCGTGAGCCAGCAGTATTCTGACAATATTTTCGTCCCCCCTAATTGACGCAGCGTGTAGGGCTGAGACGTCGTGTTCTGACTTGGTGTTCACACCAGCACCATGGGCCAGTAAAATCTTGAGAATGCCTTCATGCCCAGACCAAGAAGCATACTGTAAGGCGGAGCGGCGTCCCCCGGAATTCACATCAGCACCATGGGCGAGCAGTAACTTGACAATTGTTTTGTGCCTTCTCTGTGTGGCAGCTTGCAGGGCGGTATGACCAAGGCTGTCTTGTACATGCACATTAGCACCGTGGGCGAGCAGTAACTTGACAATTCCATTGTGCCCTTGCGCCGAAGCAGCCAACAGGGCAGTGCCGTCTCCTCCTCCCACAATGTTCACGTCAGCACCCTGGTCCAGAAGTGTCTTGACAATGTTTTCATGTCCCTTGTATGAAGCAGCCTGCAGGGCAGTGCCATAGTATCCTCCCTTGATGTTTATATTGACACATTGGGCCAGCAATGTGTTGACGATGCTCTCACTCCCAGACATGGAGGCAGCCTGCAGGGCAGTGCCGTACGGTCCTCCCTGGGCGTTTACATCGGCACCCCGGTCGAGTAGTGTCTGAAAAATACTCTCGTGACCCTTCTCTGACGCAGCATGCAGAGCGGTGCAATATTGTCCTTGCTGTTCGTTCACATCAGCGCCCTGTTCTAGCAGTATCTCAACGATTCGCTCCAGTCCAGTTGATGCTGCATAATATAGAGCCGTTGGCACTTCTTTATGTGTGCTCACGAACAATCGCTCACGAGAGTATAGTCGTCGGTACCTTCCAAAGGCCGTAGGATCAGTGATCAGTGCGAGTGTTAAGTTGTCTAAAGACGCACTCTTGCTTTTGGCCGCAACAGCATGGTATGTCCAAAACCGTGCAGCATAAGTAGACAATGGGTACGCAAGTGGTATCATTCTCGGCTTAACATCCTTGCCATCTAGGTGCAGCAAATATATGAGGCATACTTTCGCGATTGATGCCTCAACATCTTCCGCATCCTTGAAGATCGTTGACACAAGAAACTCTTCCACTGAGAAGTGCGTAAACACTAGCCATGGTCCCGTTGTTCCCGGGATGATCCTAATCAAGCCGAAGAGGTACCCAGCGATCTCTGTTTCATCGGGCATTCTCTGGTTTCGATCGAATGTAGAGTTCTTGGTATCCACCGCAATAATGTCGATAGCTTCGCTGACCTTTAAGGAACACTTGGAACGCTTGGAATAAACCATGAACTGCAACAACCTCAAGGTGGATTCCCTGCGTCTGGCAGGTATTTTAGAAATGATGCGGCTGTACGTGTCGTTCAATGTTTCTGGTAGTGAAGCAAGCGCTTCTCGAACCTCATGAGGGGATACGCACTCCGCCAGTTCATCAAGCTGACAAGCAACCCATTGAAACCTATAACTCGTTAGCCTTGTGGCTCAGCCTGGGTTGCGAAGAGAATGATTCGCATCGACTATTGTTTCTGAATGCTGATAATCAAAACTGATCGTTGGGCAAGTCAATGGTGATCGGAAGGAATGAGGTCCTTGACTTAATCGTTCAATACGGACTCTTTCCACGATGCACCCAGACAGCCATCAGCCATGGGGTGTTATCGACTTACACTCCGCCTGCTTTCTCTATCAAAGCATCTTCAATCTGACTTTGTATATCTGGTCGTCTAGACCACCTTTTACTGAGGGCTCCTTCCGTATCTTCTCGAACTTTCCATCTGACATACGCCTTGATGTCTTCGCTGGTGTTCATAGTGATGATATCCCGATCGCTTGCCCATTTCTTGATGACAGCCTCAATGTCTGGTTCTTGCCGACTGATCAGCAGAATGTGGGTGTTGAGCTGCGATTCCTGAAGACTTCGAATCCAAGGGAGAAGGTCTCCTATTCTATCCTCACACTCGTCGATTGCATCGATTACGATACAGACGTCCTTGGTTTTCTGAACCGCATGGAGCATGTCTCGGAAAATTGCACAATGCGTATCCAAGCTGCCTCTCGCTCGATCCGATTCGCAAAGTTGATCTAAATGCCCTCGTATATTCTCATTCTTGTCGTACAGTTGGCGAATAAGAGATGGAATCATACTGCGAAATAATCGCCTATCACTATAATCGAAATAAAAGTAGAGGACATCATGAGAGCTTATGGTAGTCAGGTCTTCGATGATAATGGACGCAAGGGCGGTTTTGCCGCATCCAGCCAACCCATGGAGCCATAGGAATGAGTTGCGATCCGATTTCCAGCGCGAATACGCTTCGTGACCAAGGAACCACTGCCCTGAACTTGCATGCCGGTTGCGTAATGCCTTGTTCAGTTTGGTTGATGGATCGGGGGCCCCTAACCACTTGTGAGCTGTTTCAATTTGCTTTGCCATGTCGAGGCTTTCTGTTGCAATTTTCATCGGTTGATTGCCGTCTTGCACTTCACGAACATCTTGCTGTACTATCAAGATCCATTACTCAACAAACGTTCAACGAGAAGCTCACATGGAAAAAGTAGAAGGCTTACCATTTTTCAAGAGCTCGCACAGTCTCTGTTCGGCCTGGACCTTCTCTGCTGCGATTTCATTAAGGAGGTCTTTCGCGTATGCAGCGGCAGTCAATGCTGCATAGCCTTGCCATAGATCATTCTTGTGAGTGTCGGAGTAGTCGCATACACCACGAATAACAAGGAAAGGACATTGATTCATCAATCCGGCAGCTTCCATCTCAAAGCATAGTACGTCTTTCTCTTTCGAAAGCTTGTCGCGAGTTGTGGCATCCTTCATCAGTTGGTTGGCGGACGCAATGAGGCCGTAGTGGATTGCAGGATCGTCGTCGTCGGCCGACCTCGCACTCCTGAGAACCAGCTTCGATTGACAATCTCCACAAGATGATAGACAGCTATCGCCATTTTGAGCCGTGTGGATGACGTCGGGGTTGTAGAGTCTGTCTGTGCTGATCGCGGGTCGTTGGAATTTCTTCTTAAGTCTTGGAAATGCCTCGAGGACATTTGCGATTGATTCCTGGAGGCCGTGACCCCTTTTCATATGTTTCGTTCGGAGTCCACTCACTGCGGTCCTCATGAACGTTGGCGGCATTCTTAATACACCAGTGTGGTGAAAAGTTCCCCCTTGCATGGTCTTCTCGAAATCGTACTGGAACACACCTCCATCCCCATTGCGAGGCGAACTGACTACAACATCGCCCAGGCGGATATCCTGCTTCGCAGGGGCACCACCACCAATGCCGACCATCAGACCAGCTCTGAGGTTTGGAAAGCTGCGTATCATGTCTTGAACAACAGTCGCAGCGCTAGCGGTTCCATATTCACCGTCGGGCAACACTGCAATAACGACATTGTGTTTTCCTAGCCTCCCTAAGGTATAGTGGTTGTTGTCACCATCGGGTCGAAAATCTGGCAGCTCATGTTCCTCGTCGAGAAATACCTCGGCGGCAACTTTCTCCAAGGTGATGGCGCATACCCAGCCAATGGTGTAGTCCCCGGGGTTTGGCATTGTGCAGATGGTCCTCTACGTGCCCCTAAAATTATGACTTATTACTAGACCATAAGTCTGGGCATGCGATGCGGAGGAGGAGGCTCTGAACTTGTGACTTGGCAAGAGACACAAACTGTGGTAATGAGAGGCAGTGGCTCGATTTTCACTGTCGGCGTGGCGTAAGATTGAATGGTGACGAAGTTCAGAAGAGTAGAATAAGAAAGATAACCGCCGTTAAATATGCTGCTCGATAGACCAGCCCTCAATCGACCCCACCGTAAGCAGGCATTGGTCTGAGAGGACGAAGCCTTCTTAACTGGGATACATCTGCGAAGAACGAGCCTTGGGAGTTCTCACTGCTTGTGCAAGAGCGATTCGATAAACCCCATGGTGGAGCAACGATAGGCACCTACCTCGCCTACCTAAGAAGTCCGTACATAGCCTGGATGCCAAGGACTTAAGTCACCGCGTTGGCAAGGCGCAGGACACAACGCGGCTCGGAACCAACGACATGGCGAGTTTGGCTCATAAGGCATTACCTACGTGAAGAATGGAGACCACATAATAAGCCGCGGTAGCCTCACTTTAGGGGGCTGGTTAAACGAAGCCTAAGGCATGGAGAGGGTCAACCGTGCAGTATACGAACTACCTACCCACCTATCATCCGCTCCGGTCTTCAAAACGGCGTTGCATGCTGATCGAAAACGTGGCGAAGCCGGTGACATGCATGAAGCGAACGGCTCCTGACCGCAATCATGAGGTCATTGGTGGTGGTGGAGAAGATGAGCCGGCGAGGGCAATAGGTATACGAAGCATGCATCTTGGTACTAGTAGTAGCAGCCTGGATGCAAGCGGAAAGGAGCCTAATGATTCAAACGGTTCTTGATATGAGGTTCACAGGATATGGGCAGGAGGTTATAAGGAATACTAGGTAGGTGGATGCGTCGTGTGGTGTCGAGGTGACGAGACGGCAAATCTGACAAAGAGTTTTGAGTGCCACGCCTGACGCCAGCTGGTGCACACGGTCCCCGATAGTCACATAATCTGCATACAATGATACGCCCCTCCAGCGAGTTTAATGCAATTAATCCATACCCCTCCAAAAAAAGTTGTTGCGATGAGACCAAATTAAAACATCTGGGTTGTTGATCTTGTCCACGACGGATTATTCCATCCGTGATTGTTCTCACATATCGACGGAACATACTACGTACTATATCCCAGACTGAAAACGGTGACTTATTGTCTTTCCGCTCTCTTCTCACCTCCAAAGCGAAAGAGGAACAAAAAGTTATCAGTAACATCAACAACAGCATGGCGCCGTACGATAGCGACTCGTCCGGAGGTGAAGAGGACGATTTCACAGAGACAAACGTTCTGTTAGGCTACGCTTCAAAGGAGCCCGGCGATGATCCCATAACTCGGTTGGGAGGCCGCCCTGTAAGTATCCATGCCATGTGTGAATGGACGAAGTATTTCATGGACTCACGCGATCACGTCTATATAGGACTGGCTCGACTCCGAAGCGCCGCCCTCGGCAGCCCTGGCCAGATGCAAGGTCTGCAAGGATCTTATGGTCCTCCTCCTTCAACTAAATGCCGAACTACCTGACCGATTCCCTGGACACGAGCGACGTCTTTATGTCTTCGCGTGTCGCAAGAAGAGCTGCCAGAGGAGAGACGGCAGCGTGCGCACCCTGCGCGGTCTACGTATAGCGCCTGGCAGTAAGGCAGTCCCCTTGAAGAGCGAGAAAACGAAGAAGAAGGAAGACAAGCCAAAGCAGAAGGAGGAGCCTGCGCCCCCGAGTAACTTGGGCGAGACACTCTTCGGCGCATCGACTCTTGGGGGCTCGTTGGGAGCGAACCCGTTCTCAACTTCTGGTTCTGCCGCCCCGTCAGCACCAGCCAACCCCTTTGCAAGCGCCAGCAATCCCTTCAGCGCACCCAAGCCCGCCCCCGCCCCAGCAACCACCAGCGACTCCCAGCCAGAGGACGTAAAGGCTCTACCCAAAACATTCGCCGAGACGCTGTCTCTCAACAACCCACAGCCCAGCAGCCCGCCGACCCCGCCGGAGCCCTGGCCGTCGGAATCCGCACAGCAAAAGCCGTACCCCATCTCCTACCTTTCCGAAGCCGAGTACGAGACCCTGGATCCGACACCGTTGCCGGTACCCCAGGCCACGGTCAAGATGGACGTGGACGACAACTCCGGCTCGGGCGGCGGCAAGGAAGACAAGGAAGTCTTCGAGTCGACGATGGACACCACATTCCAGCGCTTCGCCGACAGACTGGCGCAAAACCCGGAGCAGTCCATCCGCTACGAGTTCGGCGGCACGCCCCTGCTGTACTCCAAGACGGACGCCATAGGCAAGGCGCTCGCGCCCTCGCAGTCCGAGGGAAGCGGCGTCACCGTGTCCTCGGGCTCAGGGGTCAAGGGAATGCCGCGGTGTCCGAACTGCGGCGGGCCCCGCGCCTTCGAGGTGCAGCTCTGTCCGCACGCTATCACGGAGTTAGAGGCGGAGGAGCTGTCGCTCGAGGGCATGGACTGGGGAACGGTCATTGTGGGTGTGTGTGAGCGGGATTGCCAGGCCCGGGGCATCGAGGAGGGCCAGGCTGGATATCTGGAGGAGTGGGCTGGTGTGCAGTGGGAGGAAGTCGGTTCTTCTGGTCCCGGAAAGCGGTGATGTGACGTCCTTGGACAATCTTTCTAGGCGGATGCCGCATGCGAGATAAAATGAAAACAAATTCATGAACACAAACAAAAGCAATTCCATCTTTCGGGGAGGTCATGTCGTGTTTCGAGTCGCGGAGTCTACTGCATTCTATGTTCCCCTTCCTCTTCAGTTCATGTTTGCATTGACCAACGCGACCTCCTTTGAATAAGGAGTCGGTTATATCACTTATTCTTCTGTTTGATTTACGCATAGAAATTGACGAAACGGAGTAAGTGATTTCGGCTTCCATGATTTGATCTCACTGTGTTTGGCGATTTACGATGCTACATGTCGGGATCCCAAAAAAGGGGTAGGATACATACACACATTCACCGTACCCCTTTTCCAGAGACGAAGAACTAAGCAGCCGTGTCATATAAGACAAAAAGACTCTTGAATAATCATTTATTCATACTAGCTCGCACATAGCGAAGCCCTACGAAAGGAAGACACGCAGAGAAGTAAGAGAAGCCTCATGGGGTGGAAAAACAGGTTCCCCCCCTTTCCAACGAGTCGAGCCGGCGCCGGTCCTCAAAAGCGCGTCAGAGAGAGCGAGAATTACAACAAGACTTCGAGATGCATTGTAATTCTCGAAGTCTTAAGAGCGAATTTTAAGACCATTCCCCCCCAACGCCATGAGCCGGATTTCTGCTCCCTTTTCTTTTTCTGGTTCTCGTTCTTTCTCAATTCATGTGGATGTTTGTGAAGCGATGCTCTCGTTCGCAAGTTGCTAACTCCACTCCTGGCCATACCCATATGCACTCATGCAACACCCGGGCGCCCCAAAAAAACACGAGCCTTCTCTTTTCAGGTAGGTATGCTTTTTGAACCTGAACTACCCTTTCAACACTCATGCCGTGTCCTCCCAAGCGCGGCGGATCACTCTGGAGAACATCTCCACACTCACGTCCTCGCGAACCTCGGACTTCTTGGCCTCGTTCTCAGGGTTCTTAGGGATGCGAACGATGGCACCGTCGATAGTCCAGCCGGCGGTCTCCGTGATGAACTTCTGGGCAGCAGCGCCCTCCAATCCGAGCCACTGCTCCAGAATGGGGAGGTCAATCTCGCGGTAACCGTGGCTGACGAGCGTAGCAATGCGCAGACGGACGAGGTCCTCGAAACCCTCGATGTCGGTGGTCAGATCGGCGTACAGGTCATCGGAGTCGAGAGTGGCCCAGAAGCGCGCGTACTGGGCGCCCTGGAGCTGGTCGTTGAGCTGGCGCAGCTTGGCGACAGCCTCGGGGAGCTCCTCGTTGCGGGAGTTGGCGGGCGCAAGGACGGAAGGGGGGATCAGGTGGAGCGCGAGGGAGAACTGAGGCGAAGGGAAGCAAGCGAGGGCCTTGACCAGGATGTTGGTGATGACCTCATCCTTGACGCGGTCGGGGTTGAGCTGGTACCTGTTTGTGCGGACGAACGTGTCAGTGGACTGCAATGATAACGATACGGAGAGACTGAGCGAGCGCCGGGACGAGTTATTGGAAACGAAGGCCGTCGAAGCTTTGCTTGTCTTGGTCCAGTCATAGTCATGACTTCTGAGCGGCAGGGCTACTAGGCCCATAGGCATAGTCTATTATGACTACATAGACAATCAAGCCAACATGATCCTTCATCGAGGCGGGCAGAGAGGGAGATAGATGGCATAGGTAGATTCTCCTCGAGGTATGTGAACCACGAGGAGGCCTGTATGGGAGCGGAAATAGGGGCAGACTAGGAAGCACGGCGGTCTGCTTCGAGATAGTAACTCAGACTCGACTCACAGCTTCAACAAGGTCCGGTTCGCATTGCAGTCGGTGAATCTGTTCTCGCACTGCTGACGGACGTAGTCTTCAAGGTTACCAACCGCTTCGGGGTTATAGCGCTCTAGGCCGTTGATAACGTTGTTGATCTCGTCGGGACGCTCCCGGGGGTCTTCGGAATCCATCTTGGCGTGCTTGATCGCGAGGCTTTCTCGACGATAGTCGGAAGGGGATCAAAAATGGGAGTGCGGTGGTGGGGCAAGGTTGTCTGTGTCGAAGATTTCGAATTGGCCTTGTGGGCGGGTGGGCGCTAGATAAGCGGCATGGAAAAGAGGCTGTATTCGGAATGGAGATCCGGATCTGGGGGTTGCCACTACCTCTGAGGGGTTAGTGTTCACGGAATGCACTGTGCCCTCGTGAAACGCATCTCCAAAGCCAGTTTCGTAATCACGATTTGTTTGTTTGTGCGGCGCATTTTGAGTGTTTGCCTCATAAGTTGATTTCAATTTGTTTTGTTTGTATTTGATAATACAATAAATTCGGATAGGCAATAATTATGATAGCCAAAACCTCAGATACAGGTGGAAGGGATGAAACCTGACGATGCTTCATGGTTGCTCAGGTGATGTTGAATGGAGAGATCTTGGTCAAGTACCTACACGCACTGCTTGCACTGTGTCCAAGCAACAATGCATCTATGGAATATTCAAGATGCGGGTTTTTATGTACTGATTACCTGCATAAAACCGGATAGTTACATCATAGTAAGCAGCAATTCAGTGATCGTCGTTGGAGAACCCGGATGACCGCGAGAATCCGAGGTAGCACAACACGGAATAAATTGGAACACGCAAATTTGCTGGACGACATCATCAGGTGTCCATGTTCCTACTTTGGTATCTCTATTAATTACTCGTGTGACAAACCCATCTATCGCCATCTAACAACCGGCAACAACCTTCTAACTGACTGACCATGAATAAACTCCGATCTATGCCTTGACCAACAGAGACTGGCCCGTCATATCCTCGGGCACAGGCAAACCCATGGCAGTGAGGATTGTCGGGGCAACGTCACCAAGGACTCCCTCGTCCGACTTCTTCAAAGACCAGCCAGCGGGGGCGTTGTCCATGATGAAAGGCACCTTGTTGGTGGTGTGCGAGGTCTTGGGCTTGCCGTCGGCGAATTTCATCTCCTCGGCGTTGCCGTGGTCAGCGGTGATGAAGAGGATATAGCCCTCTCTCTTGCAAGCCTCACGGATGACGCCAATGGCCTTGTCGGTAGCCTCGCAGGCGACGATGGCGGCTTCATACACACCAGTGTGTCCGACCATGTCAGGCGGGGCAAAGTTGTTCATGACGAAGGGGAACTCCTGCTCAGCAAGACGCTTGCTGACCTGCTTGGCAACGCCGTCGGCAGACATCTCGGGTGCCTTGTCGTAGGTGGCGACGCTTCTGTTCGAAGGCACGAGATCTTGCGTCTCGTCGCGAGTCTCCAGAGCAAAGACCTTCTCGACACCTCCGTTGAAGAAGAAGGTGACGTGAGCATACTTCTCGGTCTCGGCGATGTGGACCTGCTTGACCTCTTGCTTTCCAAGCCACTCGGCAAGCACGTTGCCCATGCGCTGGGGCTCGAAAGCGATGTCGAAGGGGTAGTCGACCTTGTACTGAGTCATAGTGACCAGGTGGATCTTGGGGTAGGGGAAGTCGGGCCGAGGAGAGCGGTCGACGTCTCCCATGAGCTGGGTGATCTGTCGGACACGGTCGGATCGGTAGTTGAAGAAGAAGACCTCGTCACCGTCCTTGATACGAGCCTCGTCACCGCCGACGATGATGGGCTTGAGGAACTCATCGTTCTCACCCTTCTCGTAGCGCTCCTTGACGGTCTGGACAGGGTCTGAGCTGGCTTCACCCTCGCCCAAAACCATACCCTTCATGGCGATCTCAATTCGCTCCCATCGCTTGTCTCGGTCCATGGCATAGTAACGGCCGACAACGGTGGCAATCTGTCCAATGCCGATCTCGCCCAACTTCTGCTGCAGCTCCTCCATGTAACCAGCACCGGACTTGGGGTCAGTGTCGCGACCGTCGCCAAAGAAGTGGATGAAAACCTTGGGGACGCCGGCAGCCTTGGCCGCCTCGAGGAGGGCATATAGGTGGGTTTGCTTCGCGTGCTAATCATCATGATCGGTTAGCGGGACGACCCCAGGCAGACCAAAAAAAGAAGGGATGAGACATACAACACCGCCGTGGGAGACGAGACCACAGAGGTGCAGGCGGCCATTGCCGTTCTTGGCGTCCTGCAAGACCTTGCTGATAACCTCGTTCTTGCTGAGCTCGCCCTTCTTGATAGTCTGGTCAATACGGACGACATCCTGCCAAACGACACGGCCAGCACCAATGTTCAAGTGGCCGACTTCCGAGTTGCCCATGAGGCCCTCGGGCAGACCAACGGCCAACGAGGAGGCCTCTAGAGGGGTGAAGCCGGTAGCACTCGCGCATAGCTCGTCCATCACGGGGGTTTGCGCGTTGGTGATGGCATCACCGTGGCTGTCAGCGGTGGGGATTCCCCAACCGTCAATGACGATGAGACAGGCTTTCTGGGACGGGACAGGCATGCTCGTTACGCGTGGAATTTCTCTAGGGTATAATCTATCACAGTGAAAGAGAGTGAATTGATGAGAGAGTGCGTGATTTTAGGAAGAAGCCCGCCCAGCAAAGAGAGAGTCCGGTGACGGGGTTGAGGTTTGAGTTGGATGCAGGTGGGATGAAGATGGAGGGGTCAATTTTCATGTCTCAGCAAGACTTTTATGTAACGTTAGGGATCCGTTAGGTGAACTCCGATCGTCACGTACCGGTACTCGGCGCATAATCTCGGCGTTGTACCGATCCAATGATGTCTGAAATAGGAGTGGCTGTACTACGCTTAGACTTAACCTGGTTCACACATCGTTCGACTGCATATGATCACGAGAACCTGTAAGCCTCATCTCTGAAAGATTTTGATTTGTTGATGGTCGCTTTTCATTCTTCAACTTGAGATGCGAGTACGTCCTTTCTTTAGGCGCGCTGGTATTCCAGGTGGGCGGGTACTTATTACATAATACTTTGTTGAGCGCGAATGGTAACGTGAATGGAATTTATCTCGTGAAGATCACACTCGTATCCCCGATACTTGTTCGAGGCGTGAAGCATGGTGCGCTGACAGGTAACTGGTACTTGTTAGCCAACTAAGAAAATTCGGGCCGGTACCTGAAACAAGGGCTGCTGACGTCAAGTTATAGGTACTCCCCGGGGCCGGCGCCGGGCTTTGCATCGCAACTTCGATTTCGTTTCTGAACCACCCAAGGCTTCAAGCAATTTAGCACCGTCTCACCACTGACCACCACCTATTCTCCCTCTCTTCTTTGTTCGCCCCGAAGTATTTCTATACGAACTGCGTCAACAAACTATTGACACATACCAATTATAAAGATGTCATCGTCAACACAGCCAGCAGCACACGCTCTCGGGCTTCCCCTCCCAGATGCCCTAAACCCCGACGCGATCGACGTGCTCTCCGAACTGGCCAACATCTTGACGCGTCTTCGAACCCTCCCAGCATCGACAACGACAGCCAACACGCCCTCGCATCTCCCCGCCAGCCAGACCACCCCGGTCCCAACACCCCTCGTCTCTTCGACCCCCGCTTCGCAGAGAAAGACACCAGGCGGCAATGGAAGCGGCGAGCTCACTCTGAAAGAAATCCCAGCTGCCACGGACGCGCTGCGACATCGCTTCCAGCGCGCCCGGAACCTGGTCAAGACGTCGCTGCCGGATTTGGATCGCGGCATTGCGGATCAAGAGGTCGAGATTGCGGCGCTGGAAGCGCGCATCGCGCGGCAGCGGGATACGCTTGCTAAGCTGCGCGAGGTGGGCGCTCGGCTGGGTCTCTTGCAGGATGATGGGGATGTTGACAGTATGGAGATGTGAGACCGTCCAGTTCTCCCTGCCACGATGTAGTGCGAAGAACTGGATGACTCGGTACACTCAGCATGGTGAAAGAAATGAGGCCCTTGAAGTCGAATCTGTGGGTTGACAAAATACGCCCGATTTCACCACGTGGAGTTCAAGATGCGCCGACCTGTCTACCGGCGAATACGAGCCTATCGTGGCATTTTCGCGTTTCCGACGACATCCTCAATACCATGAATTAGGATGGCTGGATGAACTACTATCGCATATCACATGTCGAGCGAAAATCATGTGCAATCTTTCGCCAACACCACGTTTATTCCCAACGCCATGATTTGATCATAAAGGGGTATCAGAGCGACTCTACTTCGTGCACCGTATCCGCATTAAGCCATTACCGCACCCAGCTTCGCCTCTAGGTCTATTGCCCCAGTCTACAATGCAAAGGCCCGATCCGTCTACATCGTCAACTTGAGTTCGCACAGGACATCGTCAGCATTCATGTCCGCCCTTTCGCAGACCGCATTTCCCCACACATCGTCCGGCACCCGATCTTCTTCCGCAAGGATCCTCCAGTTGGGCGAGGCGGTGTCTTTAAGCCATTTAAAGTCGTCCACTTCGTTCCACTGGTTTGTCTCTGCCTTGGTAGACTCGGTACCCTGGTTGAAAGAAGCGATAACTGTTAGCTCACATCAAACATGGCTAAAACCGATGGGTTAGGAGGTAGTCTCACATAGTAATGTGGCAGAGGCGCAAAAGCCACCATGGAACAGTCCTCGATGATAGGGTGGCTTGTGCAATGCAGGTACACATGCACGTTCTTGCAGTCATGCATTCGCACCTGTCGCGCCGCTACCACGAGGATGCTGTCCTCGATTCCTGTTATATGAGCCGGCCCAGCGACATGTCCTGTGATGATCAGGCTGTGCTTGATGTTCTTCAACGCAAGTCCGGCAAATGGCGCGCCTGCTTTTGTCGGGATGCTCATGTCCACGATACAGCGGTCCAAATTAGTCAGGCTACCCGACGATGTAGCCACTGATGCAGTTTGGGGTAGGATGATGTGCAGGCCAGTGTGACCTGATATGACAACGTTCTTTGCCTTTGAGAAGCTCGGTCTCCGTACGACCTGTGTGTTCTCAGGACGTGAGAGCTCCTCGTTGTAGTCTTTTCCGGCAGCATCACGAGTCTGACCATCATCCCGTGACGTCTTCAGATCCTCAGAATCCTGGACTTTATCAGCCCCCCAGGGTCTATGGATTCGGGGATCTGGGACCTGCTGGGACTGGGCTGCCCCTGTCGGCTTATTCCGCGACTTGAACTGGAAGCGCGACTTTGGCCCGAGTTTCCCCGTTGTCTCATTGAGTTTCTCCGTCAGAGATTTGATGGCCTATCGCAGTATCAGTGAGCAGCGAACGAAACGAGATGCTAGTAATAGCCGTTGCACGCACCTGCGAATAAGTGCGTTGGTCATAGCTAGGAATGAAATCCGTCGCATCCATGACCTCTTTGGACAACCGGGAGATACCCGCCAGCACCTTGTCTATTCCAGCTTGACGCTCGCCGCCGACGGCTGTCGTCCCTGCCAGGCTATTGATCTCATCTTGTATGCCTAATCATCGATTGGGCATTGATTAGTGAGGTCCAGGTCATGAGGAGATCTGGGCTGGCGCAACGTACGGGCTACCTCGGTTTGGAAATGACGGAAGAAGGTCTCTTTCGGGTCTGCCATCTTAAGTCTGGCGTGTATTAGGCAAGATTAAATATCCAGTCCTGTATTATCGTCCACTATGTACGATATGCGATTCTATGATTCCGTCTCTGAGACACAGTCTCACGGTATGCGGACTTTATGAGATGATGCGGTTTATCCCGGACTCTCGCGTGAGAAGGGATAGCAGTAGTTTATGAGAATAAAATCGACGGTCGGTTCTTCGCTATGAGGTCGTGTATTAGTCGTATGAATTAGGATACCGAATGAGTTGTGAGTCGTGACGGGACTGTCTTGGTGATGTCGCGCCGGTCAGTCGTCATTGACAACGAGTGGCTTATCGATTGAAGTGTATTCAGCTATCGAGGTTAATAAAACTTACGGATTACTGCATAGGATCTGACTTGTATCACTATATAGGGGCTACCACACTGTCGGGTCGGAAATGCGACTTCCGTCGCCGGGACAACGATTATATACTCTCGTTTGATCGGGTTCATCATCTTATTATGAAGACTCGCCGCCGTTTCTCTCACATTTGATATATATGCAGACTGCACTGAGATTTAATAAGTTTTTCTCTCAACTACCTTTTTGTACCTTGATCTATCATCGAGAATCTCATGGTTGACGTTGCCCGTATTTCACAGCGATTGACGGACCGTGCTGTGAGTTCTCAAGATCAAGTGAAAGAAGCAGAGACTCTGCTACTTGCAGTACTACGAGACATTCGCACCAAGCAGCCGGTGTTCTAATAACAATTCCCTGTCCTTCATTGAGGCTCGAATCAGACTTAGATCTGATAGGATAGTCGCCTATCACGAAGTTGAGTATATCACAACAACCTGCGAGTAACCTTTCCGCTTGTTGTCTCATATCTCATTGCCGTTTTATACAAATTGCGATCTCAATTATCGAATTCGCTCATAGGAAACGCATGTTTCAACATAGAAATGCGGGTCTTATATTCCATGGCAACATCCCATTGTGAGGGATATCTCTCGACGGAACCAGGAATATCATCAATGCCATCACCGGCCCCGGCTGACGTACATATACAGTCAATATAGAAGTATGATGGTGTAAATCTAGACTTAATGAAGATCAGGAACAGCCATACTTAGCTGACAATATCATCGGCTTTCTGCAGATCGCTGTTATGTCTGATACGGCCTCGACCTGACTCTCACGGTAAAACCACCACGAACTTATCAACTGAGACCAGTGATCATGACCACGATCATCAAAGTGTTGATATGCATACATATCACATCGTATGTCGCTAGGAGACTATGGATATTCCACATCGTGTTCCTGATTCACCTGAGTCCATCTCGCCAAGAACCTGCAACAAAATATGAGACCGCATGAGACAGTTGGCGCCAAAACCCGATTACCGGGTAAGATGCGAAACCACTTTCACGAGTATCGCAATCGCGCTCTCTAGGACCGAATTGATTGACTTTCGGATCATTTCTATCTATGGCCCGTGTCTAACACCGGAGGATTATGTCCGTGTCTTGCTCCATTTTGTCTCAGATCCACACGGGTACCGTGAAAGGAGGCTGTTCGGAGGCTTGAAGCCGCACGGAAATATCTGATTACAAAACACAGACGTGCAATCCGTTTTCAGTTTAACATGTTTTACCCGACCCATACCACTGGAACCCATCGGATAGAATCTTGGAGGAGGGGACCGACACGTGAGGACCTCGATCAGATGATTGACTGACTCGACCTGTCTCAGTCAGATAAAGCTCTTGTTTCCTACCCGTCACCACTTCGATTCCCGGGTATGAGGGACACAATGAGATTCGGGGAATTGTCTAGATCTCACACGATCGCGTGTCTCTCACCCCTATGCCTAGGGAAAGACACTGTTTTAGGGCTAGTGCCACGTCCGACATGATTTGAGGCTCGACTTATACGGATTATAAGAACTGTGTCGTGTATCAGGAACTGGTTTACTTGCCTCCCGACGCATCAAGACTTGTGCTGCTTAACACTGTTGATATATTCGTTACTACTTCAGAAAATGGGATATGGTGGACATGACGGACAATACTTCACAAACCCGGGGCCCTCGTAACGATGAGAATGAGCCCCAATCTTCCAGCGAGAGGCTCACCAGCCTCCATGATTCTGAGAAAGCGCCAAGCGAGGATCTTGTCGAACCAGATGAGGCTGATTCCCCTGATGGCGGCTTGAATGCATGGCTCTGCATTGCGGGGGGATTCTGCTCCGTGTTTGCCAGCTTTGGCTGGTTGAATTGTACGACGACTCGTTCTTGAGATTACAGTCTACAACCAGCTGGAACATCTTGTTAACTGTCACTCACAGGCATCGGCGTTTTCCAGGACTACTACCAGTCACATCAACTTGCGACGTATCCGCCCGGCGATGTGGCATGGATTCAAGCGACCGAGACGTTCATGCTATTTTCCATGGTAAGTTCGTCCGTTCAACTCTCCATCTCCTACGTTTAGTCTCACTTATTCATGCTCTCACAGGGCGTCGTCTCCGGCAAGGTAGCCGATAACTACGGCCCGCGATGGCCCATGCTCTTCGGGACAATTCTGCACGTCTTCGGGATCATGATGATATCACTGTCCAAGGAGTACTACCAGATCTTCCTGTCCCAGTCGATTGCGAGTGCAATCGGAGCAAGCTTCGTCTTCTACCCCAGTTAGTATTAAGAAATCAGACATTATCTAGCCATCATCTCCTCAGGGGGCCCCTAAAACCAAAAAGATCTACTCGCTGACACCCTACAGCCATCGCGGCGGCTGGTACCTGGTTCTCTAAACACCGAGCGCTCGCCTTCGGGATCATGGTCTCGGGATCCAGCGTAGGCGGCATCGTGCTCCCCATCCTCGCCACGCACCTATTTCCCCGAGTCGGCTTCGGCTGGACCCTCCGCATCGTCGGATTCCTAATCCTCGCCCTCCTGCTCTTCGGCAACCTAGGCGTACGCTCCCGCCTCCCACCGATCAAAAAACCCTGGTCCCTACGCGAATACTTCGTCCCCTTCCTCGAGGCGCCCTTCTTACTCCTCGCCATCGGCTCCTTCCTCGTCTTCGCAGGCATCTTCCTCCCCTTCAACTACATCATCCTCGAAGCCAAACAAGCCGGCGTGCCCCCGAATATAACAAACTACCTCCTCCCCATCATCAGCGCCTTCAGCATCTTCGGCCGCGTCGTGCCCACGCACCTCGGCGACGTCTACGGCGTCTTCAACGTCTGCATCCTCTCCACGCTGCTCGCGGGCGCCATTTCCCTCGCCCTCTGGCTCCCCGCTGCCTCAGCGGCCCCGATCCTCGTCTTCGGCGTGCTCTACGGCTTTCTTTCGGGTCTTACCTTCGCCATCATCCCGGCGCTCGTGGCCTCTATCTCCGACGTGCAGAAGCTCGGCTTCCGCACCGGCACGCTGTTTGCGTTTTCTTCGGCTGGCACACTCTTCGGGATCCCCGTTGCCGGGGCCGTTGTGAGTGCGCAGAGCGGCCGGTATGAGGGGTTGAAGTTGTTTTGTGGGCTGATGCTGATTGCTGTGAGTTGATTTACATCCAAAAATAACGTCGTGAATAACGCTAACGCGTGATCCCTTTCTTCTATTCAGGGCGGTCTGTTCATCACGCTGGCACGCATCAAGTTGAAGGGTCCTAGACTCTTGGTCAAAGTATGAGGTGAGATTCTCGCCGCCTCTTGGTCGGCGGAGCCGGCTTGGTAGATAGGATCATGGGCAGAGCAGAGCATGAAAGAAAAGGAGTGAGATTTTGGAGTTATCAGCTGGACATTCTTCAACGGATCGATATACGGGAGACACATAGATTATTTGGTACGGGTAGACGCTATTGGATGAGAGGTCTTCTATACGATACAAAATGTATGTAGGAGAGGTATGAATGAGCTTACCTACCGTATCGTACGTATTACCCTCGTGCCTGCTGACAGCGCCGATCATCTGGAACTTTTCACGATGGTATGATTCGAGATGTGAGAAAAGGGACTGTATGCGCCGTTGTTGATCAATATTTACTCCGTGTGACCTTTCATCTGCCGTCAGTCTCTATATATAATTCTTATCGTATACTCCGTGCTACGGTGTCATTGACTTTCATGTGATTGAGGACGGGGAGTCGTATCGAGGAGTGGTACCGAGGATACGGTCGTAGCGTAGTACCCGTGGAGGGTACGGTACCAAGACAGCTCTCCTCGCATTCCAACTTGGAGATGTCTCGGTAACGAGGTGGTACCACGTCTATCATCCCAGATTCCTAGATACTACATTCTCACATGCTTCGAGATACCACGTTCTCACATGCTCGTACTGTGACCTGTCTATGCTATGCTGTGGACACCAAGGGTACAAGAGGTTATCTGTCACTGTCGCGACGGGCTGCAAGGGGTTGAATCCTTCGCGCTTGGCAGTTCGAGTCGTGTCATTAGGTAGGAATTCGCCACCGACTAACTACCTACTCGTACCTAACTAACTACTACCTACTTGGTACCAACTCTACGGAATACTTGTCCTTTCTATCAAAGTGGCTGGTTTTATCTTGCGAACTCGATAACAAATGTGTCTTTTGCACGTGATAGACCTGTGGGTGGTTCCGATAGTCTGGATAGCCACGAAGTAGGCAGGAGAAGTGCAACACCGATGGAATGGTAACCTACCCTCCAAGTTCTAAGCGAGTGGCGCGCACGGCAGTCTTGTCATGTGTTTGTTTCTAAAAGTTCTCCGATTTGTAGAGGATAATAGGAGTTTGGAGATCGGATGGATGACCCGTCTCTTATAACAAAAACAATACAGATTTTGGCAGTCGGGAGCTAAGTAGATTTCATTGTATTACTGAGCAAGGAAAGACTTCGACTAAATACTCGCTCCCGCCCGTGCATCGATATGAAACCCTCGCATGCAGTGCAGCAAAGGGTATCATTTTCCCAGTCAGGCAAGTAAACTAAACAAAAACAATCGCATCGCCATCCCTCGCGCCCGCAGCACAGAAACCTTCTTTTCCATCGTAAACTCCTAAAGGATTCCCGGGGCGGCTCGGGCCGTCCAAATTCGTCATGCCGCTGACGGAACATGTAATCCGCAGTTATGGATGTAGGGGTCTCGATTGAATGTATGTAAGTAATCAATAGTCACGACCGCATTCACGACGACAACTGAGAGACGAGGGAAAACGCCACCAAATGCAATGTAAGTGTAGGATTGATGTAAGTAAGAAAGATAACGTGCAGAAACTCGCAAATCTGCTGTCCGTATTGTAGGTGGGAAGATGGATGTTACTGCGTGCTATTCTCGTCCGCACAGTTGTCGATCGATGCCCTGTTTTCACGAAGCCGAGGTAAGGACTCCAAACCGATTTGTTTTCTGAGAGTCGCATACTTACGCCATGTGGTTGCATGGAAAACACCATCTCGAAGAAGTAATCCGTATCTCTAAAGAATCACAGAGGGAGGAGTGGGGCGGAGATCTGACCGTCGGTTGCAGATCCCAGGAACTGCCCAATGGTGATCCTTAGGAACAACAACGTCGATCCCAGGGAGACGGTGCACCATTGATGCATACATGTCAAAATTAAAATCCGTACTTTCCTACTTTCTTAGTTTTTGCGATTCATTGATTCGCATTCGCACAACCACATATACGAGTACGTAGTCAAGCAACCAACTGTTTATTTACACGCATAGTACGGCTTTGCGCAGTTGTCCGATAGAAACAAACCCTATTTAACAGCAGAAATCTACTAGTATTCTGTAAACATAAGTACGCGATACGCTTTCGCATACATCTTTATTTGTTATATGGTTGATATTAAAGATATCCGTTGAGATATCGAATACTGCAAAAAAAAAATTCAGACCGATTCGGTCTGCAAACCATCTGACAATTCTCGTAATTAGTGCGTTACAGTATTGGGCGCTAAATGTTTAACGGCCCGGTGCAGTTCAAAACCAGCCTACAGAAATCAGACTTCGTGCCGCATTGGTTATCTTTGTAGATATCTCTCGCAAATTCACCAACAACTTCTAGTCGAATAAAAAAAGTATGTCGCCGGACTATAAATGAGCATACAATTGTATTTCAATAAGTTTTGAAGCCTACACGACGTTGTTCGGGGCCTAATTGATCAAATCGCAGTTTTTACGGCTGAATCGCAAAAAACAAGGGAGTAGCGCCCCCGGGACCTAGGATTTTTATTTTTGACATGTATGCATCAATGGGCCTCCATACAGGGATCCTAAGCCACAACGCCCCCTCAGACCACTCGACTCCGATCTTAGTCATTCAACCAAACAAGCCGTCAACTTTTCCAATGGAACTCCCATGGAACGGTTCTGCAGAAACTCGTACCTTCAGGAGTCCAGATTCTAGAATCAAGCGCTTGGTGTCTGCGACTCATGTATCCGCGCCGCAGATCTAGCGATCGTTTTGAGTAGCACCGCGGCGTGTCATTGCTGCAGCTGCAGTTGCGCAAATCCCTCTTGCTCTCTCCTTTTCTTTTCTCTCGCTCTGTGTTGCATCTGGAACCGAGTCTTACGACACCTTTCCGGATCGGCAAGAGATCTCGACAAATGACACGAGCTCGTCGAGGGAACGAGTCAAGAATAGCAACCGTACCTGGCAGATACGCAAAACCACCTCGGCTGAACCAAACAAACCCACGTGCCCAACCGTAATGTAGAGAGACGCCCTGCCCTCCCTTCCCACGGGGCCGTTAGGTAACGTTCACCGACTTTGGGAAAGGAAAAAGATCCTAGGCTGTAAACAGAGTTAGCAAACGGGATGACGGAAGATGGGACAGCGAGCAACAAGCAACGTTGCCCAACGAGCAACGCCCTTCCCTGTGTCATGATCCTGAACTTGCAACCCTCGAGGTTATATACGTCGTAACCAAACGGCTCGACTTACCTAGGACGGCTGGCTATTGGGACCCCCAGCAAAAATAATATCAAATTACCTACGGATTACCTACATCGATTACGGATTACTTGCCTTAGGTTCTGGTTAGGTCGGGTACCAGATAAAACTACGAATTATGGCCTCATCTCTGCAACTCGTACCTATACGGATTTATTTTGCGGTGCATGACTCACGTTGGCACCGTTGCTGGCACCGTCGCTGGCACCGTCGCAGCCACTATCACTAGCATCTTGGTCGCTTAGATTCGCCGTCGCTGGCATCGCCGTTGCTGGTAACGGCCATCGCTAGCATCGCCGTCGCTGGCATCGCCGTCGCTGGCATTGCCGTCGCTAGCAATCGCCGTTGGTCCTGGCACTGTCGCCGGCACCGTTGTTTGGGCAGCGCCCCATATTTCTTGTAGTTGAAACAGTCGATATCGAGCGAGCTGAATCTCGTTGATCTATCCCAACTAACCATTTTAGTCCACAACCCAATCTGTATATATCTAACCGCCTCGTTGTAGGCACGGTCGTCCATGACACACCCTGGTGATCGTCGTTATCTCATTGCCTGTCGAACGACTGCAAATCCGTATTCTGCAGCGTGCAGACCAATCAATACCGCGTCGACATCTGAATGCCAAGCCTGCGTACCGTGAGTATAAGAATCCTGACCGAATGAGTTAGTCGGAGTAAACGGGCGGAATTCAGCTCTCCATCATATTAATCCGTCGATATCGTATTTCGTACTTTGCATCTCCTAAAATCTGGCGCGTCCGTCCTAATGGCTCACCGTCCTTGCTCTTCTATAACTCGGATCCAGAAGTTTTCCTCGTTTTCTTTCAGGTATTCCGTCATCGGTCGTCTTCCGTCAGCTTATCGACGTCGATAATCCGTAGCAACAGGTAAAACGGATTCATGACCTGCCTATTCCGTATCTGCGCGCAACAATACGATGATAGGACAGACGTGCCCAGACTCGCCTTGTTTTGGGGGGCGGGGGTATATACCCCCTTCTGAAGGACGCCCACCTCGTACTACGAGTTGGTGACGACCCCGTCAAATACGCCGTCCAGGGCGGTAAGTACGCTGATATCTCATGATGCCATACTGAGTCTTCGCGTAGGACCTCGAGTCATGACTTCATACGACGAATCGACGAGGGTATGGCAGGGCCTCACGTACTTTCGGATTACTGTAAAAGTTCTGTCGGCATAACGACGTCGTGTCATCAGGCGCCCTGCCACTAGGATCCCATATCTATAAAGGCCATCCCGCCGTGGTTGATTTTCGTTCATCGAGGAGGAGAAGAGCAGGAACCAGATCACTTCCTCTTGTCCTCACATTCCCTTCAGTATACACTTTAGACTTCCATTACTATAGACTTGCATTGACTTTTGCAACTGATACCTGTCTCCTGCTTTGTCTTGTTTTTGTTTTTTCTTTCTTTTATTTTCTTCACATCACGACGACAAGATGGACGGAGCCACTGGACGTACCGTCGAGCCCGTGGCCATCTGTGGTATGGCCATGCGTCTTCCGGGCGGCATCAAGACGTCCGAGGCGTATTGGGATCTGTTGTATAACGGCAAGGACCCGAGGAAACCCTTGCCTCTGTCTCGCTTCAACATCAGGGGCTTCGACAGCTCCATGGGCAAGACGAACACCGTCTACCAAGACCATGGATACTTCATAGAAGACGACCTGGCTGCATTCGACGCTGGCTTGTTCACCATGACCAAGAACGAAGCCGAGAAGGCCGACCCGCAGCAGCGTCTTCTTCTCATGGTCATTCGAGAATGCCTTGAGAGTGCCGGTGTAGCTGATTATCGAGGTTCTATGACCGGTATCTTCGTTGGTACTTTCTCCGAGGACTGGCTACAGTACCAGTGCAAGGAAGAACAACACGGAACCGGTTATGTTCTCACCGGCCACCTGGACCCTATGCTGGCCAACCGCGTGGCCTTCGAGTATGACTTCCGGGGACCTAGGTAAGTACATTCCATTCGACAACAGCAAATATGCATGCTTGCTAACCGTCTATCAGCTTCGTCATCAAGACGGCTTGCTCATCTTCCATGATCGCACTTCACCAAGCAGTACGCTCTGTCCAGAACCGTGACTGCGAGGCTGCCATCGTGGCCGCCACGAACCTCAACATGACGGCCATTACCACTGCAGAAATGACCCAGGAGGGTATCATGTCTCCCGAAGGCTCCTGCAAGACCTTCGATGCCCGTGCTGATGGATATGCACGTGGCGAGGCTATCAATGCCCTCTACATCAAGCCCCTATCCCATGCCATTCGGGACGGTAACCCAATCAGAGCAGTCATCAGAAACACTGGTCTCAGCCAAGACGGCCAGACTGTTGGCTTGTTCGCAACTAGTCGCATTGCACAGGAGGCCGTCATGAGAAAGGCGTATGCTGATGCGGGTCTCGATCCGGCTGAGACTGCCATGGTCGAGGTGAGTATCTGTTCTGCCCCGAAACCCTTGAATGAAGTCGTCTAACACCCGTATAGTGCCACGGAACCGGTACTCCTGTAGGAGACCCCATTGAGGCCACCTCGGTTGGTAATGTCTTCGGAATCAACCAGGAGATCTATATCGGATCTGTCAAGCCGAATCTGGGACACGCCGAAGCTGCAGCTGCGCTTTCGAGTGTCATGAAGGCTGTCCTCGCTCTCGAGCACAAGACCATCCCTCCGAACATCAAGTTCGAGATCCCCAACAAGGACAGTAAGTATATCTTTGGCGTTATTATGGATTCCCCGACTGACGAATCTCCAGTTCCCTTTGAGGAGAAGAAGCTCCGAATTCCGGTCAAGCCGATGCCATGGCCGCAAGGCAAGGCGTACCGAATCAGTGTCAACTCGTTGGGTATCGGCGGAACCAACGCCCACGTAAGTCCGCCTCCATGGTAAAAAGTCCGTATACTGACATCCCGCAGTGCATTCTCGAATCCGGCGAAGAATACCTCAAGCAGCTCTCCAAGTCCCAGTTCGGCTCTGACCTTGCCGTCGTTTCTGCCAACTCGCAAGACTCTTTGAAGGCTGGAATCGAGAATCTCAAGCAATACATCTCGGCAAACCCGGAATCCCTACCGGACTTGGCTTACACCCTCTCCCGACGCAGGGAGCATTTCAAATGGAGATCGTACGCGGTCCTTTCCGACCCGGCTACAGTCTCCTTTGCACCTCCCTCGAGGAAGCCCGCCAAGACACCAACGGTGGTCATGGTCTTCAGTGGACAAGGTGCCCAGTGGGCTCAAATGGGTCACGACCTGATCCAGTCCCTTCCCGGCTTCAAAGAGGATGTTATCGAGATGGATAACATCCTTCAGAGCTTGGGTCACCGCAAACCCGCTTGGACGGCCATTGGTAAGTTGATCTATTAAGAATCTCCTGTCTGTCAATGTCTGACATATTCGCAGAGGAATTGAGCAAGCCTGCTGGCGAAAGTCAGTTGGCTCGTGCCGAGCTGGCGCAGCCCTTATCTACCGTTGTCCAGGTTGGTCTCGTCAACGCCTTGAGGCGCCTTGGAGTCCGTCCTCAAGCTGTAGTGGGCCACTCAAGTGGTGAGATCGGTGCCGCATATGCTGCAGGCGCTCTAACTCTGCGTGAGGCCCTCACCTCGGCGTACTTCCGTGGATTCGTTTCCAAGACCTCGAAGACTCCTGGTGGAATGGCAGCGATTGGTATGGGAGCTGAGGAGGCCAGGAAGTACCTTCCTGAGCGTGTCGGCGTGGCCTGCGAGAACAGTCCTTCCAGCACGACCATTTCGGGTGATGCTGACCAGATCCCGGTGGCTCTGGAGAACATCAAGGCCGCCAAGCCGGATTGTTTCGCTCGAGCCCTCAAGGTTGAAATGGCTTACCACTCCCGTAAGTCATGCACGAGTTCCCTTTTGCGATGCTTTAGCTGACAGACTTGTCACAGACCACATGATCCCGCTGTCTGAGGACTACCGGGCATGCCTTAATGATGAATTCTCAAGATTCCAAGACCAAGCCAACCACAGCGAGCTTGACACCCCGCTTTACTCCAGTCTTCAAGCCAAGAAGGTCACCAACTCTGGAGCATTTGGACCTCAGTACTGGATCGACAACTTGACGTCCCCCGTGCTGTTCAACTCTGCAGTCAGACTCATCACACAGGAAATCAAGAATCCTCTGTTCGTTGAGATTGGTCCCCACTCGACCCTGCAAGGCCCGGTCCGCGAGATCTGCGCCGAAAACGATGCCAAGTTCAACTATGTCGCAACCATGCTCAGAGGCAAGAACTGCACGGAGAGTTTCCTATCCGCTGTCGGACAGCTTCACCAGCAGGATGTCGAGGTCGACTTCGCATCCCTCTACCCATCTGGAAAGGTCTTGACCGATCTCCCGCTGTACCCCTGGTCGTTGAAGGATTCTTTCTGGTATGAGCCGAGAATCGCGAGAGAATGGCGTCTCAGACCTTACGGTCATCATGAACTCCTGGGTCGCAAGGTGGCCGAGTGCACTTCATTCATCCCTTCGTGGAGACTGATGCTCGTCCCTGACCATGTGCCTTGGATCTTCGACCACAAGGTGGGAGAGGACGCGATTGTTCCATTCTCTGCCTTCGTGAGCATGGCGGGTGAGGCCATCCGGCAAATCTCGAGTGTTGAAACCGGCTATAGCATCAAGAATGCTCGTGTCACCGCGGCGTTGAAGCTTGGCGAAGCACCGACGGAGATCTTCACTGCGCTCAGAGTAGAACCTGGATCAGACTACTATCACTTCAGCATCGCCTCCCACAATGGAACTACTTGGGTTAGCCACTGCGAAGGTATGGTAAAGGCACTCGACCAGGATGCGTCAACCGCTGAAAAGCGGGCTGAACTTCCTCGTGTCGGAGATGCTTCCAGATGGTACAGCACCTTTGCCAACGTTGGCTTCAACTATGGTCCCAGCTTCCAGCTCTTGGAGGGTCTCAGGGCCGCGACAACCACTGAGGCAGCAAGTGCATCTATCCGAACAAGTGAGGAGATCATGAGTGGCCCATTCACTTTCCACCCCACAAGCATGGACGCTTGCTTGCAGCTTGCCGCCATCGCTGGAGCAAAGGGCTTGACACGCAACTTCACCGATATCAAGGTCCCTACCGAGATCGAGGAACTGGAGGTGCACCGCGGAGCATCATTGATGCACGCTGTCGCCCAGACCGTAGCCGACGGCTCGGCTATGAACGTCGAATGTGTAGCCGACGGAAAGACCTTGCTCCGCATCCGCGGCATTCACTTCACACAACTGCCCAAAGAAGACACCGGGGTCCAGCATCACACCGATGGCGCATACCTCGAATGGCGTCCGGACTTCGACTTCACCGATGAAGCTTACAAGCTTGTCACCCCTCCATCCGACAACAAAGCCACACAACTCCTCGAAGAATATGCCTTGCTGTGCATCCTCGATGCAACCGAACGTCTCAAGGGACAGAAGCACACAAGTGCGCACTTCGAGAAGTACGGCAAATGGATTGCCATGCAGGCTGATGTGGCTGCATCGGGTAAGTCGCCGGTCATCGGGGACACATCAAAGCTGCTCGCTCTCTCGCGTAAGGAAAGGGCTCAGTTGATTGCCGCCAAGTATGCCCAATTGCTGCAAATCCCTTCCCGAGCTGCGTACGCCGTCGCCATTTCCCAGGTCCATGCCAACATTGAGGGCTTGTACAACGGATCTGTCGATGCCGCGCAACTTATGATGGAGACCGGCATCTTGACCAACATCTACTCCACCATCAACTTCGACTATGCGGGCTACGTCCAGGCTATGTCCAACTCTCGACCGGCTCTGCGAGTGCTTGAGATTGGTGCGGGCGCCGGTGGTACTACCGAGACCATCTTGTCCCAGATTGCCAAGGACGCCAGCTTGCCCCCCTTCTCAGTGTACACATACACCGATGTCTCGCCTGGCTTCTTCCCCCAGGCCAAGGAGCGTTTCCAGAATGCGCCCAACATTGAGTTCAAGGTGTTTGATGTCAGCCGAGATCCTTTTGAGCAGGGTTTCGTTGAGGCAGACGCCTTCGACCTCATTCTCGCACCGTATGTCGTGCACTCTACTCCTTACATCCAGCAGACATTGAAGAACTTGCATGCCGTGCTCAAGCCAGATGGACGATTGCTCCTTTCTGAGCCTGAGACCGACGGAGTGTCACTCACCCTCATCTTCGGCACATTCGCATCATGGTGGTCTGGTCAGAATGACGGTCGTGAATGGGCACCATACGTTTCCAACGACCGTTGGGACCGAGAACTCAAGGCTGCCGGCTTCACTGGTGCGGATAACGTCGTCGAAGACGCTCCCCTTCCGTACCGATACTGGTCAACCATCATCACACAACCTGTGCCTACTCTGTCAAGCAAGAGCACCCCGATCGCTCTCGTCACTGACGACCTCGACAGCGAGCTGACTGCTGATATTGCCGCCGCTTTAGCCAGCTCCGGCCATGTTGTCATACATAGAACTCTTGCTGAAGACGTCGCCGATGAGCACGATGTCGTGTTCACACTGGATCTTGAGAAGCCTTTCTTCAAGGACATCTCCTCAGAGAAGTGGACCACTTTCAAGAACCTCATGACGAAGTGCAAGTCGATGGAGTCGCGTAAGATGCTATGGGTGCTCCCATCAACACAGAAGAACTGCAAGGATCCCCAGTCCGGTCTTTCCATTGGTCTCTTGCGATCTATCCGCACAGAGCTTGGCTTGTCCCTGACGACATTGGAAGTCAACCCGGCTGATCCCGCTCTGGCCAAGCAGGTTTCGAACGTCTTCAAGAAGGTCACCAAGGCGGACTCAGATTCCAAGCTTCTTCCTGACTTCGAGTACCTGATTGAGGACGGCACAGTCAAGGTTGGCCGATACACTCCATTCACCATTGACTCGGAACTTTCACGCGTTACTCCCGACGTAAGTCATTTTGTACCCTCCAAACTGCAGGAAAATACTAATTTTTCTCAGACCTCTTTGAACTTCGACTCTGAGGCTTCGTACATCGTCACTGGTGGTTTCAGTGGCCTCGGAAGAGTCATCTGCGGCTGGATGGCTGAGCGTGGTGCTCGATTCATCACAGCCATCTCAAGATCCGCCGGTCAGTCCGCTGAAGACAAGGCTTTCATCGCTGAGTTGAAGAGCATGGGCTGCATTCTCACTCCCGTTGCTGGTCCTATTCAGAACATGGATGTTGTCAAGTCGGCAATTTCGCAGTCACCTAAGTCCGTCAAGGGTGTTATCCACCTTGCTGCGGTGCTTCGGGTAAGAATAGATATGGCCCCGAAACATGATAATGATTTTGCTAACAGCATTCAGGATGCTCCCTTCCCTGAGATGACTCACGGAGAGTGGTTGGAAGGTCTTTCGCCCAAGGTCGACGGTGCCTGGAATCTCCACAATGCCCTGCAGGGTGTGACGCTGGACTTCTTCCTCGTCACCAGCTCTATCGTCGCAACTGTCAACTTCCCCGGCCAAGCCAACTACAACGCGGCCAACACATATCTTGAGGCCTTCTGCCAGTACCGCAACGGACTAGGACTCCCTGCATCCGCCATTGCCGTCAGTGGCATCGACGTGGGTGCCGCAGGAGAAAATGACAAGGCTCGTCGCAACCTGCGCTCCAACGGCCTGCAGCTCCTCAACGAACGCGAAGTACTTCAGTACATCGAACTCGGCATCCGACACAGCGGACCTACGCCGATCATCATGGGTCTGCACTCCGAGACCCATCTCGACGACGCCGCCAACAACGTAGCGTGGAAGAAGGACCGTCGCATGGGTCTCTACCACAACGCTGCCAAGGAGGACGCTTCAGAAGAGGAATCTGACGACAGCAACGGACTGCGCGACTTCCTTACCAGCGCTACAACCAACCCCAGCGCTCTCGACTCGGCCGAGAGCGTCGCGTTCCTCGCGATGGAGATCGGCAAGCGCGTCTACTCATTCATGCTCAAGCCCATCGAAGAAGTCGACATCTCTCTCAGTCTGGTGGAGATCGGTCTCGACTCTCTCATGGCTGTTGAATTGCGACGCCTGTGGAACCAGATGTTCGGTCTCACGATCAGTGTCATGGAAATCATGTCTTTGGGTGCTTTGGAGAACTTTGGAAAGCTCGCTGCTCAGGGATTGAAGCAGCGACTTGTGGCTGGATCCGCGTAAAATACTGTTTTAGTGCATTTTCTTGTATACCACGATAGACTCTTTAGACGCATTATGACTCTTGCATGAATAGATTTGAACTTAAGGTTGTTAATTACGATTTACTTTTCACGAAAAACTCTCATTTGGCATTGTTGACCGACATCGCATTGACTATCGACGGACTACTACACGTCATGAATCGTAGCTATCTAGGTTCGTAATCCTTGGCCTTCTTGAATCATGGCAAGCAAGTACTACCGGCATGAAAGCCGAGATGCCTCGCGAGAACTTCGCCCGCAGCAAAGGGAGTTAGCGACAGCACCGCGTAACCATCCCGAAAATCCCTTCAACATGGGAAGAAAATAAGGAAAAGGGGCATTGAAGAACCCATGCCTTCGTACCAGGTAGGCATTCAATCCGTACTCCTCAACGATAGATCCTTCTGCAACACAACCCCACCGACATCGTTCCGACTATCACCCCTGATGTCTCCTTACCTCCTCTCCTTATCCCCTCTTATCTTCTCCTATCCCGTCCATATTCCGAGTCAGTCCTTTTTGCGCCAGAAACTGCGCTTCTTCTGAAGAGCTCTACCGCAGCGCTCAAAGAAAGAAGGCTTAGGAGGAGTCGGAGGAACGCGCAGACCACCAGCCGCGTTAAACTCGGAGAATGAGGGACGGTGGAGGCGGGCCGCGCGGCAGGATGCATTATCAGGCGTGAGAGCATCGCGGGGACGTGGACGGGCGATATCCTCGGTAGGGAGGGCAGGACGAGGGGCTCTAGGTTTCTTGATCAGGGGACGGGGTCCACGGGGTCCACCGGTGACAGGGAAAACGGGGCCGATGTGCTGAGTTGCACCGGGCATGGGGCGGGGACCTCCTGGGGGACGAGGACCTAGGTGGGGGTAGTCATCTCCAATGGAACGGGGACGGCCGCCGGTGGGAGCGTTAGCTACGCCGCTCTGGTGGGATACACCCGAAGGGGGACGGGGCTCACGAGCGTCGCGGGCTGCACCGTCAAGCTGGTAAGATTCACCGGAACGGGGACGATCTTCGTTGGTAGTGACAGCTAGTCCGACCTGGTGAGATCCATCGGAACGGGGACGATCACCGTTGGTAGGGACAGCTAGGCCGCTCTGGTGAGATCCACCGGAACGGGGACGATTACCGTTGGTCGGGACAGCTAGGCCGCTCTGGTGAGATCCACCAGAACGGGGACGAATTTCGTTGGTAGTGACAGCTAGTCCGACCTGGTGAGATCCACCGGAGCGAGGACGGTCACCGTTAGTAGGGACAGCTAGGCCGCTCTGGTTAGTAGATACACCCGAAAGGGGACGGACTTCACGAGTGCCATGGGCTGCACCGTTGAGCTGGTAAGATCCACCAGAACGG